>OX393576.1:33382635-33900554 GCA_947652605.1 Elmis aenea | reverse complement strand
CTGTGGTAAAACCTTAATTTTGAAAATTTTCATATTTTCCCTAGGTTAAACATACCGATGTCTTACATGGTTGAAAAGCATTTTTTATGGAGATTTCAAAAATGCAAAAATCCAATATGGCGTCCATAAGAAAAACAAAAGTTGGCTTTGGCCGCGCGAAACATAGTAGGCCTAGAATATTTTTAATGTCATTTTTGAAATCCTTATTGGTTACTTACCCGATCCTGAAAATTTGGCGCAAAAATCTTTTCAAACAAAGGTAATATGGAGGTTTTAAGAAAATGCACATTTTTCGTTTTCATGGTGGTACTACGTAACAGTATGAATTATTGAAAATGTAAAAGTGGATTATTGTTACGCATGTAATTGCGCAACTTTTTCCCCATTTAACCGATTTTGTATTTCTAACGGTTTCCGAGATCCCCATGTACTTCATTTTAAACTGGACACCCTGTATAGTGGAAGGTTCTATTGTTACGATGGACTTTATTCCAGGTCATTTAATCAAAAAATAAAAAAGTTACGTTGGAAAAACCTTCAAAACTATGTCAAAGTAGCCCCGGTTTACGGTAATTATTTCATTACCATCCATAATCATTGAAATATAATTCCTTATTTATTCTAGACATGTTTTTAATTGATTTTGATAGATATGAAATATTTTTTTGGGTAAATCCGTAAATATAAAAGTTAGCAAAAGTCTTTTTCACTTTACAGAAAATAAGATCGTCACAACAAATCGAAATCACCTATCAAAATTTAATTAAAAGCATTTATGAAAAAAATTCGTAAACATTTGTTCAGTCTTTGAAAATGAAGTTATGGTCAATTTTTGTCTGTAGCGAGAAAACGAAAAACACTACTTCAAGTCTGATCATAGATAAATAAAAAAGTAACCCAAGAAACCTAACTCAGATTTTCGCTAATGTTATGGTTACCGAGATGGCGAGTTACCATAAAAATACTTCGTATTTGAAGATTTGAACCACCCTCGCCTCGACGTACAGTAAAATATTTGAAACGAATTACGAGTGCAATCAACCGATTCTAATTTTGTATCACGATTTTCAGCAATTAATTGTAACAAATGGCATCGTCATTGATCGTTTTTTTAAATAAAATTACAACAATCAGTGAAAACAATTATTGCAAGGTATCACTTCATCATTACTACTGCTGTTAAATGAAAGTATGTGTTTTCAAACCCCCACAATTTACATGAAACAACAAAATATACAATACACATATATACTAACAAACCACAAACACTCTCAATTTTTATTAAAAACGGCATAAGTCGCATAAATTATTGTATGTATTCGTATTTGAATAGATGCTTTTATGCTAGTGGTGTGGCAACAATGATTAACTAATTAATGTCGTTGTGCTATGTTGGTAATTGTATATAAATCATCTTAAAGTCGCTTAAAGTAGGGTTAACATATCACAACAGTGTTACTTTTTTTTTTAAATTATTTAGGCAGTAATATATTTTTAAGTATGCATAAGCAACTAATAATACTGTCGGTTATATTTACAGCAGGTAATGATAACAATTTGGTTATATGTTACTAATTAACAAAGTGGGTGTGGTTATGTTTACAAATTCATATTTAGTTCAATTATTATTGTTAACGATGTAATTTTAATAAACATTGCTTACTGATTTTTATGCCATAGGTTCAGCCCTTTGGTGTTACGAATGTGTTAGTACACAACCTGGGTGTGGAAACGATTTTACTTGGTTATGGCACTGGACAAAAATTTGTCCAGAAGATGATGATGTTTGTGTAAAAATAATTGAAAAAAAAGGAGGTGTGTTATTTTACAATCCCTAACTAAGTGCATACTTGACTGAATTTTTTGTAGATGAAGAAGTATTAACTAGGGCATGCCTAAGCTCCGTGCAAGGTTTTAGAACTGATATACCTGCAGATCGTTACGAAGGTTGTCGACCTGCTGCTCTTGATGTAAAGCTTGCAAACTATGTTAATAATTCTATCAAGGAACTAGATATATACAGGTTTGTACCAAAACACTATTAAATGATTATATATGAAGTTTATACACAGTTACTCAATTAAAGAAAATGTATTTTCAGAAATTATTATGACACAACAACATGGTGTTTCTGTTTTTTGGATCATAGATGTAACAGTTCAAGTTCTGCACTTCCTTCCCTGATCTTGTTAATGGGATCCCTTACACTTTTTATTTTATACCGAATAGTCTAATATATGCGTATACAAATACTGCATTCCGTGGAAAATGTCCAATAAGTGTAAATAATTTTTGTACAAACTTGTTTGTTGCAGTAGTTAATTGTGCATTTTAGTTTAAAAAAAGAGTATATCTAGTGTGTTTCAACTAAAATGCACTATTTTATGTTCCGTCAAAACCCGACTTTTTATATTCCGTCCAGATATTTTTATATATTTTATATATTGACATGTAATGTAAAAATTGTTTTTACTACATAGTTGTAAGAGTAAATATTTTATTTTTGAAGAACCTGTTTTATGGAAGTGTCTTGTCCATTGTCATCCATTTTTTTTTTATAAATATGTCTCGTAGAAATAAGTGCCTAGTTAGTATACAGTAGATTTAGATTACATATTCTCCGAAACATTAATAAGAGGATAAAATATTAATCAATTTTGTCGATACTGAGATGTAGTTATGAAAGTAATTGTTAAATTCTTATACCCTTTGGTAAAAATTAATTTTTTAGTGGCCCTTAGTTTTCTATTATGAAAATGTGAATTGAGAATGTAATATTACATGTTTTATATGGACTGTAAGAAAACCATAGGCTTACTGTATTTAAAAATAATTCCATAGGTATTGCTTTTACGTTTTATTGACTTTTTTACAATTCTTATAATTAAATAAATTCAATACATATTAGATTCTTATTAACTAATACAATTCCTACAAAATGAGAACTTTTACGATGTATAAAAATAATTACAACATTAGCCATAGCCATTGTGCCGTAGGACTAGGAATGGAGCATTAAGCAAGATTTTACTAAAAACCTTGACACACTATCATATGATACTAACAAACTAATAAGTACACTTAACAGTAGGTGTTTTATGGTAATAAGAACACTTTATTAAGACAAATTGGCTACTGAAATAATGCCTCGTATGACATGGGTTAAATTTACCAAATTATTAATAAGTAAGATAAACTTAAGTTACACAATGTAAACACATAAGTCAATTCAAAATTGAAAGATGATAACTTAATAACATTTTTGTTTTATTCATAAGTTATGAAATTTGTAGCTTGTATACCATGTTACCTACAATGACCAACAACATAACGTGTTATGTTGGAATGGAACATTTAGTTACATGTAAGTGGACGGAAACTTCATGGCAAAGTAGACCCATATCATATATTTAAAGCTATATAACAAATTTCAAAAGCATAATTAAAATACAAAGTTTTATTATACAATAAATACTTGATACACAAATACAAACAAAATTACTACTTCGACTAGATGAGTCCTTTTGATGCAAACAAATTGCAAAGTGACGAAAATTATCAATAATACTGAATTCATTAAAATTAAAATAACGTATCCTTACTAATCAGTATTGAGCTCATAACAATGGAAGCTCAGTTCATCATAAAGATTTCCGCTAGTGATGATATCAGATTCAGGCAAGTTCAATCCAAGGGTTGTAGGATTAAGATCGGTTATCAAAAAATCTCCACTCAAACCACATTCTTCTACAACTTGTTGTTTTGACACTGGAGGACACAAAAAATCTAAGAAATAAAAGAAATAAGCAATATTAGTTAAAAGTGGCCAAAAATATAAATCTACTACGACTTGATAGGAAACGAAAGTGACCAATTTTAAAATTGTACTTTATTTTTATTGGCATCACCTTAAATATCTACAAAGATAAAAATTCTACACAGAAAACATCAATGAAATTGTAATTTACTTTTAAAATGCTGAAGAACTCTATAAACTAATAATTCTCTATTTTATGAGTTATCGAAACCTATCAAGCTTATGTTTAGAGGTATAAATTGAATAATAAACATACCTAATGAAACAACTTGGTAACCACATAAAATAAAAAAAAGTGTTAATACTATCAACAAGAGTTAATATAAGGAAAGGAATAATAAAATTTTCATCCAGAAGATGACTACAAGCGTAACGCTTTGACCAACCGTAGTCTGTCTACACTCTGTTGCAATAAAAGAGTATAATAAATCAACAATTTTTTAGATTTCATGTTAAAAAATTAAACTAATACTCTGAAGAGTCCAATAAAAATGTATATTCTAATATATTTTTATAAATAGTTTGAACATATTTAAATCAAAAATTCAATTTTAATATATTTTTTTATAATATTAATCATTTGTTGAGATTTTAACTAAGATTTTATAAAATTATTATCATACGTTAGCCTTCATTGCAACAAAAAGGGATTCTCGTACCACAAAATAAACACAGCTTTAAGATGAAACAATAAAAGCTTACCATTCTATTGAACATTTAAAATGTTATCAATCCTTTTTTAATTTTTTTTTCATCTTTGTGGTAATTAATTATTTTTTTTAATATGCAGTGAACAGTTATGTCAATGTTGCATTGAAACACATAAACACATTCCTAATTCCTAGAGAGTTGAAATTGAAACCAAATTAATTTTTAATCAGTTCACCTCTGGAATCACCACAATATCTTCACATTATTATGGTGCGTATAAAAGGGTATTAACGAATAAGATAGTCAAACTTCAGGATCTAATTTCTAAACTTGTTTATAAATGAAAAGTTTTTTATAAACCAATCTTAAATTGCTTTTCAAGAGAGATTAATGTCCCGAAAAAAGGAAACTTGAATTGACTTTTTAATAAGTACCCAAATAAATGTTAAGCTGAATACACTTTGATATTATTAAATGCTGCTTTCGAGTGCCACTTGAATAAAAGTATTTAAACCAGCAGCGTATAAAAACTTACATTTTTATTTTAGTTAGGTTTTTAATCTGTAATTTCTTTACTTTAAAAACTCGTATTATGAATCCTTTTGCCATTTTTCCCTTTAAACTAATCTTATGTAGGTATGAATATAACAGATTTAAAGAATTATGTGTGTAAAAATAGCAAAAGAATTTTGTAGTAAATTACGTGAAAACAAACAGTCTTAAAGTAAAAGATACAAAACATTCACTAACACACTTAATTGAATGCCATATTTTGCCTCTACCATAAACGGTTCATTAGATTTTTACGAGAGCCAAACTAAACTTATTGAGAATAAACAAAAAATTAGTAGGCCATGAAAAGCAAAATCGGCACCTTCATGTTATTTAGTTCTTTACCTGTAATTTCGGTTTAATATCAAGTAAATTAGAACCTAGTTTATTAATTCCTTAAAATAGTGGAAGTACTGAAAAAATGGAGTAAAACCGCAAGTATTTTCGAATTGATTTAAAAAATTCTTAATCTCTTACTAGTGTAAGGGTAGTTTAGATTTAGCTTTTAGAGTACCAAGAAAGGCTTTATAATTTACCGCTGATACAAAAAATTCAGCAATAAAATTACGTTCAGCAAAAAAAAACATTGCTGCTGTTAAAAAAGAGTTAAAGATGACAATAAAGCCACCTATGAAGCAATAGAACAGCAGCTTAAGATTGGATCCTTAGCTGCTAGAATAATTCTCTGTGATCACCTGCATTAAAAAAAAAGTTGTCAGTCATGCCACATTAACTTTCTGAGCTTCAAAAAGCAGAGCAAGTAAGAATTAGCCATGAAACTTTGAATCGTCTCTATTATGGCGGGCCCTAATATTTTTTCTAAATTCTGACTGGTGATGAAACTTATGATAAATTTTCTTATTCGATGTATTTATTAGCCAAGCAAGTTATGTATAGATTCATGAAAATAAGCAAACTACAATAATGACCAAAAAGTAATGTATGCAGATTTCTTCAGAAGTACCCTCGTCAATGCAATGAAGCTAGATGTACAGAAGACAGTTACAGTGAAATGGTACACAAACAAATATTTGCCTGAAGTATTCAGTATAGTCTCAGAGATAAAGATTATGCTCCATCACGATAATGCATCTTCTCATACAGCAGGGATGCACATACCGTTGGTTTGTTTTAGGCCCGCTTCTCCATGAGTTATTTTAATCATTCACACAATTTTTTAATACAAACCTACATAGGCAACTACAAAATGAAAATTGTTTATTTAATTTTGTAAGCTATGGTTGTTAAACACAATAAATGATACATAATTTGCATAATTTTTTGATGGCCCATAAAACACAGAGAACCTAAGTGGCCCCTGATCTTAACAAGTCTGTTAATCCCTATCATACAGCAGCAGGGTTACCAGATGTCCCGAATTTCGCGGGACTGTCCCGCTTTGTCTTTATTTGTCCCGCGACCCGCATTTTAACTAATATGTCCCGCACACCCAACTTCATCAGTATTAATATATAAAAGTGAAAAGAAAGGAAAGTTCTTGTCTGAAAAGTATATTGATATTGCCGTTCACAATTATTCTGAAAGAAAATTGATTGGTAGCTTTTAAGAAGTGGAAAATAACAATGGTGAAGTATACTATTGCCGAAATTACTTCCAACATATTTAAAATGAAATTTAAATAAATATTAATCGTCTATCTTATTCCCAATAAATTCAGTTTGATCCTTCTCACATTATGTACATAACTTCAATATACAGGGATGTGCAAAAGTGTGGAAATAGACAAATAAAACATCATTATAGATACTACAATGAAATTTTGTATCTAAGCGTTATCGTATCTTTCGGATTCGATGAAAATACTGAGGTTGCAATACGATTTCCAGTTAAACCGGAAACAGACTCAAACTTTGAAATTTTGAATGCATTACCCTGTATATTTTTATATTTTTGGATTCCTCTTAAAATGTACTTTAAAAATGTAGAACATTTTATAGGACTAAAAACAACTGTTTTCATAAAATTTACATTTTTTAAAAATTTTGAGCGAAACAGCACTTTTAATTTTTTTTTAAATTGAAGTTCTTTAAAAACGTAGAATTTCGGCTAAAAATTAGATTAACAATGGATTAATTAACACTTTGCGCTGGCTACATTTTAAAAATATTATACAGGGTGTTTTTTACGATTGGTCAAACTTGTGAAACTTTAAACATCGTTAACTTAATTTTCTTAAATACAACACCCTATATGTTTTTGCATAGTCTTGTACAAAATTCAATTGTCTTTCAAAAACATTAAACAGGTTTTATATATGAAACAGATATTTTTCGAGAGATTTTATTGTAAATTTGTTTTAGATATTTGTCTGTTTCCATACTTTTGCGCATCCTTGTATGTACCTTTGGAAAGCAAATTAAACCATCTTGGGACAATAATTTTTAAAATAAACTATGAAACCGAACACTGAAGTTTGGCTACCTCATCCGCTAACATCCTACATATTTGTGAAAATAAACTACATTATTCATCACCATGCATTTGAAATAAAAACGAAATCAATATAATTTAAAAATACTGCACAAAGGCCTCTCTACTCGCGATTTTTGCCACAAACACGTAAATTGGTGCTTTTGTTAACTACATTATTGCCCGGAACAAAAACACACTCAAACCGACAAGACAATAAAATTATAAACAATACTTGGTACATTATGTGAGCAAAAACAATATTACCTCCCAGTTCATGGCTGACATTAATAACGCTGACATACTCTACTTCACAATTTTTTGATTCTTGCATTTGGCTAGGAAGCATATTAGTCTAAAAATAAAATTTATTAAGTTATCTGAATGTACATGGGCTGTTTCCAAAAGTCTTGAAATTTAAAGGTATGTATTTTAAATTATCAATATTTCACCATAATTTTTCAAAATAAAATCCACTAAGATTTATACTTTACTTCAATCTTGAGTAGGGGCGCATCAACAATTTTCTCTTTGAGGGAGATTAACTTAACCTAACCATATGTGTTCTTCACATCCGCAAACTACTAAGGACCCACGGTCACTTGGCTTTACATTGAGGAGCAAAGAGGACTGAAATGACACTTTATTTAGTGGAGGATGCCTTCATATATTATAGCTGTATTACACTACACAATTTCTTGTTCAAAAAATTTTATACTAGATTGTACAGCTGTTGCCAAGTTACAACACGTCTTATGTCGTAAACTGACACTTCGCGTATGTCAATTTACGACATTGAAACTTAGCAACAGCTGTACAATCTAGTATAAAATTTCTTGAACAAGAAATTGTACAAGGAATTGTACAAGAAATTGTACAAGAAATTGTGTAATGTAATACAGCCTTTACTATTTTGTTAGTTTAAGGAAAGACTGTAGTGAAGTTAGCAAAATGGATGCGAAACACATGAAAGGAAGCTTACTTTGACAAGCTACAAGAAAAAAGTTAAAAAATTACTTTCACCTACATTCATTTAAAAAATCAACATCATAAAGAATTTCTTGAGAACATTATAAGAAACTAACAGATTCACTGACATTTGGTCCAGAAAATTTGATTAATACTAATAACTAGCATAAACTTGTCGTTTTAGAGCAAGAGACTTAAGCCATCAGCCTTCATTTCAAGATTAAAAGTCATTCCAAAAAATGGAGCCAAGCAAAAAAACCTTGTATCTTCAGTTGGAAATATTACAGTTATAATTTTTTGTAATTTTGAGGACATACTTTGGTCGACTATCTTTTAACAGATTCTACGATAAATGTGAAATAATTTTCGGCCAAAAGCGGCCTTTAAAGTAGCAAGAGCAATCTTTGTTGTAGCAAGATAATACTGTTTGAGTTAGGATGGATTTGTTTCCATACCTAGTTTATTCGTCTGACTTTGCACCTAGCGACTTTCATTTATTTCCAGAAATATGAAAACTATTACAAATTGTGTTATAAATCCCTGAATGAAGTGAAAAGTGGTATAGTCAAATAGTTATGAGACACTAAGTAGTATTTTTTCAAAAGTGGTACAAACAAGCTAACTTTACGTTGGCAAAAATTTATAAATCCTAATGGAAATATTAATAAAATATAATTACCTAACAAGAAATTTCTTTTTAAATTTCTAGACCTTCCAAACACCCCACATAATTTTTAATTATAGCAGAGTTTGAGTAACAATGAAAATGTACAACAACCATTTAACTTCTAAATGAGATTAAAAAACTTACTCCAAACTGATTTACTTGATTCTTGTTGAATTCATTCGCACAGTTTTCGGGAAGAATACTTGCAGTTGCCACTTCAAGTTCTATATCAACTGGTCGTGGAGGTTCCGGAGTGTAATCATTGTAAGCAGTCTGCATGAACTGTTGCATACGTTGTCTCTTCTAGTACAAAATTTAGCAGTATATTAGTCACATAATGAATTAGAGAAACAGCGACTTCATGTAACTTACGATACTCCATGTTTTTTTATCGTCACGTTGGGCGATTGTCCACAGGTGTCCAGCCCCATGAACTGCCTTATTGCCTTTTCTAAAATGTGGATTTATGGATAGATTATGCCTCACAGAATTTTTCCATCTATCATCATTTTGTTTATAAAATGAAAAATGGTCTCTAAAAATTTAAAAGTATACAATAAAATTCAGTTAAACAAAAAAAAATTGTAGGCTTCTTTGTATCTATCGAATTTATTTTAACAATATTTATACTACACATCATTAAAGTAAAGGGTGTTTCAACAAGAGATGTAGGATTTGTTTTTTTAATAAAATTCCATAGAACTACGATAATCAAATTTTTTAAATTCTGTTATAGAGTAGAGACATATAGATTATGTGCAAAATACCACATCTTCCATATGGCCGCCTCGGTTCTTCTAACAGAAGTTCTAACCGAAGTTTTTGGTCATTTTTTCGCAACCAGCTCTATCAGCAATAGCGGCTTCGATATTGGCTTTGAGAGCATGAAGACTGTGGATTATTGGTATAAACGTTTCATTTAATATAGACCCAAATAAAAAAAAATGCCTCAAATCGCATGATCTTGTTAGCCAATTGATGTCGCCATTTCTCAAAATCAAACGACCTGGGAACTTAAAACGCAATAAAGTGAAATTATAAAACTCGGTATATAATATCGGTTTAATGATGGAAATGTATATACAGCAAAATAATTCCTTATATAAGTCATATCAAATTATAAAACCTATATCAATTGGTCAGGTCTGGTACTTTTGGTTTGCCTACCAGCCACTATTGTATTCTATTACCTTAATTTTTATCTTATTTAAAGAAAAGCTATAATCAACCTTCAACCTGACCCTCTTTTACTGATTAAATGAATGACGGTCAGGTTAAAGGTCGGTTAGCTTTTTTTTAACGTAAGTTATTTAAAAAAAGCTTTAACCTGACCCCTTCAACTGATTAAATGAATAACGGTCAAGTTAAAGGTCGGTTAGTTTTTTTTTTTCTTCAAGAAAACAAACAGTATTTGTGATCCAGTGTAACAATGAGTTTTGTAATTTAATAATTTGGGACCGCCGTTGCCCGGTATGCCAACGGTTTTACTTGGTAGGTACACGATTATTTGGGAAAAATGCACAAATTTTGCGAAGTGTATTCGTCATCAAATTTAGCGATTTACCTACATATATGCGTTCTGCGATTGTACACCGCTCCATGATAAATCTGCGAAGATATAGATGACAGCTGTCAAATAAACAATTTAAAAAATTTTACAAATGAAAAATGTTTTGCAATTCAAATCATACACCTTTTGTTGAAACACCCTTTATAATACGAAATACGTGAAGTATAAGAATGACCATTGGGATCTCGTAAACGCGTAAGAAATACAAAATCGTTTAAATTAAACATAATCAAAGCCGTCGCGAGGGTTGTGCCACCTTCAGGCAAACTTTTTAACGCCGCCCCTTACGGTGTTGTAATCAAAATTTACTGACGAACTAAATTTTTTATCAATTTTTTGTAATTTTATTAACTGCAAAAAAAAACGATTGCACAACTCTTTAGATTATTATTTTTTAATTCTTATAATTAATTATTTTGCCGCCCTCAGGCGCTGCTTGAGTAGCCTTAGTACTGGTGAGCAGAGGCGAAGGGAAAATAAAAATACATGTAAACTACATTTTTAAATAAATTAAGTTGGGGTTTTGCGGGGCCCTTCAGAAGACTGGGCCCTTAAATCCGCCTCTGCTGGTGAGTAGGGGTGGGCGATATCGAAATTTCAATATAGAATATTTGTTTTTAATATCTCTACAAGTATCAGTTCATTTATTAAAAATCTGCGAAACAAGAAAACAATGGAGGCAACTATGAAATTATTATGCCGCTCTTTCCTTTTAATCCTAAGCGTTTTACATAATTAAAATTGATCTCAAAATGCTACTTAGCAACAATCTAACGAAAATTTTGACAAAAACTAAAATTTTAAAGCATACCTATACGTATGTACACATATTTAAACTGTTATTTATAACTTTAACACGTATGGCGCCCATAAATATCTTTAAAGCACGCTAGAACAGAAAAATGCAGAAAAGCAGAGACAGTTACGACTGATATAACATACCACTCAATAAAAATGATTTGTGTTATCAGGTACAAAACTGTGAGCACGATACATGCAAATATATTTCTTCATATTAAATTTTCCATGTTGATCTACAATTTATTATGAAATAATAACTAAAAAAACGTACGTGTAAAATCACATTTAACATGGTATGAACATATACAGTGTGTCTCTAATTTAAAGTTCATTTTTAAAAATCTCACTTATCTTATACTCTACAACAGCGATTTCCAAACTGGGAGGCGCGGACTAGTGCAAAAGAAGGTGCGAAAAGTTTAACAGAAACGACATACAGGGTATCCCCGTTATCGGCGCAAATATTTTAAATGGTGATAGAGAGCCTGTTTCTAAGAAAAAAATTTAAGTAAAACTTTTCCTAAAATCAAATGCTAAGCAGATATCAACTCTTAACTTGATTTTTTTACACTTCTGCATTTAAAAGACTGTCGCCGAAAATTTCAATTTTATCGTAAAATACCTTAAGCTTTTTAATAGAACATAAAATTTTCTACAAAATTGGTTTTAATCGTTTTTTGTCTATAGGCAATAGTTTAAGAGTTATAAAGCAGTTTTTACAAAAAAAAAGTGTTAAAAATGTAAAAACCTTAATTGTTTCTTAGACATTGCAAGCGCTGTATCTTTAAAACGAAACTTTGTACCAAAAAAAATGGACTTCCCATTCCGGATAGCAAATTTTATGCGCCACAACTTTGGTTTAGTGAAAGTTTTGAAAAATCAATCCGATTTCCCGAAAAAGCTCAAAATAAGGAACAGAGTGTAAAAAAAATCCGAAAAATAATGTTTTGTTTTAAAAAACGGCCTAGCATCGGCACTATTCATAATATTATGTAAATCGTCATCAGTTTCAAGGCTTTTTATGAAGTTTGAACTACCCCTAATCATTTTTTTAAGGAGCTAATTAGCAAACGTAAAAAAAGTCGAAGGTAACTTTATAACTTTTTTGATGGCCAGTTCTAGTTAGGTGGCTATTAGGGTTTCTTTCCCTGGATCCCGGTTCATTTTAAGCTATTTTATTTTTCCCGGGAAATGCTTTTTGTCCCGGGAATTCCCGGGATTTAAAAAAAGTGTTATTTTTGTTTATTTTGAGCTAAGATTTTTGTAATGCTATCATAACTTATCAGAATTTATCATAAATTTCTTTACTAACAGCAAATTATGGACAAACCTTATTTTTATTTCAAAATAATTTTTCTCTTTCATATTTTTGCTTTTAGTTTGGCGTATAGAAGCCCGGTCTCCATGACAAAGTTTATATAATCAAAATACTTTTACAGTTTTATTTTTGTGTACCCTGGTAATGCGAAGCAAAATAGTTGATAAATGAAATTTTAATGATAAAAACGATGTCTCTTTGCTGCTAGATGCTCTCAAGACAATTTCACCTACATCAATAGAAACTGGGACAGCATTTTATGTGGCAGGACTTCTGTTAATAAATTAAGAGTAAGACTATGTGGCCAAAGCATAGATCACCTTTGTTTTTTTAAATTACATTGCAAAAGTTCATTGTAAAAATTATATTATTGTGTTCATAAATATGAAATTGCAATAGAAAGGTTATATTTCTCATATGTATGTTTCTCTCACCAATATTATCTAATTATTTATAATAATCGTGGAGCAAAATGTATTACATATATGACTTAAAGTTGTTTTTAAGAAATAAACCACTCCCTTCATTTTTTGGATTATTTATTTAAAAATATTGACATCATTTATTACATCCCGGAATCCCGGGAAATCACGGGACAAAGGCCGATCTCTTCCCGGAATCCGGGGGACAAGCAAAATGGTCAAATATGAGAAACCCTAGTGGCTATGATGGCTACCCGGGAAACTAAATTTGTGTCAAGTTTTCAGTGTTACTGGTACTAATGTTATTTGTGTGTTGTTAATAACACCAAATATTGTTTTAATATCATTTGTTTTGTTACCACTTTGTTGTCAAAACATGTTATATTCAGGAATACGTTGATATTAATTTTTTGTATGGATTTTGTAATGATAGTGCATTGGCAGCGAGAAGGGAATACCAAAGAGGGTATCCTTAAAGAGGAGTTCCAAAGTTTTTAAAAATTTACATAACTTAGTTATATGCATTTTATAATTTATTTTTACGTTTACTAGTTGGCCCCTTAAAAAAATGATTAGGGGTAGTTTTGTAGAGAATTTCAAACTTCATAAAAAGCCTTGAAACTGATGACGATTTACATAATATTATAAATAATGCTGATGCTAAGACGGTTTTAAAAACAAAACATTATTTCTCGGATTTTTTTTACACTCTGTTTCTTATTTTCAGCTTTTCCGGGAAATCGATTTGATTCTCCGAAATTTTCACTAACTAAAGTTGTGGCGCATAAAATTTGCTATCCGTAATGGGCCGTCCGTTTTTTTGTACAACCTTTCGTTTTAAAGATACAGCGGTTGCAAAGTCTAAGTAACAATGAAAGATTTTAAATTTTTAACATTTTTTGTAAAAACTGCTTTACAACTTTTAAACCATTGCCTATAGACAAAAACGGTTAAAATCAGTTTTGTAGAAAATTTCATGCTCTATTAAAAAGCTTAAAGGTATTTTACGATAAAATTGATATTTTCGGCGACATAATCTTTTATATGCAGAAGTGTAAAAAAATCAAGTAAGTATTGATATATGCTTAGCATTTGATTTTGGGCAAAAGTTTCACTTAAAATTTTTTTTTAGAAAAAGGTTCTCTATCACCAGTTAAAATATTTGCGCCGATTTCGGGGATACCCTGTATATAGGTAAATTGCATAGTATAGCATTAGCTGCACGGTTGAAAATATGGTTTTTGTTACTACAGTAAACATTAATTTTTTTAAATTGGAAACACGCTGTTTCGGAAATTGGATGACACCACTGGTTTGCAGTTTGCAAGTGGATAGTTTATAAAACGGCCGATAGAACTACTAATCGCAGTAACCATCAATACTTAATTGTTAAACTTGCCTATTTGGTTGAAATTTCTGGAAATATGTGTTTTGAATAAATCAACGCAAGGGCCACAAATGCATTCACTGATTCACAAAGACAAAGTGAAAGCATTCATAAAAACATTGGAGCTATGAAAATCAAATTTACCAAAAAATAAGTTCAAAAAGTTTCCACGTTTAAATGAATTATGTGTTACAGTTAATATTGAAGCAAACAAAAATCTATGTACTGAAACTTGGATGGTTTGCTAATGCACTTATCAAATTATTTCGAAGATCTTGATTTTACAAAGTTCGCGGGGATACAGAATCCATTTATCGATGAACAAGATGATGAATTTGGATTGACAACTATTGAAAACGAAAATTGATAAAATTATCATGCGATACTTCATTGAAACAAAAATTTCAAAGTAAAACCTTGTTCAATTTTGGTTGAACGACGTGATGAATATGATACTTTGTCAAGCAAAGAAATGCAAGTACTGCTGCCATTCGTAACATTATATTTATCTGAAACGAGATTTTCTGCATTAGCTGCAATGAAATCGAAATATCGAGTCCGTTTAGCAGTAGAAAAAGAGCTACGAGTAGCACTCTCCTCAATGACACCTACATTTGATAATCTTTGTGCTAATAAACAAGCACATTCATTCACCGCATTAAAAACAAATTAATTTAAAAAAATATGTATAATAAAACCTAGTTATTATTCTATTAAGTTTTTTTCATTATCTACATTTATACATTTTTTACCATTTAAAAATGGTCTGTATTATTTTATGAAATAAGGGGGGAGGCGCCAAGATTATATGTTTTAAAGGAGGGCGTAGTAACATAAAGTTTGGAAACCACTGCTCTACAAAGTTTATTAAAATGGAGCAAAGGTACATAAATAGTTTGATGTTACAATAAATCTTAATTCAAAGTAATTAAAAAAAAAAAAAAAACGTTTAAGAAATAATTTATGTAAGTTTTGTTGTACTACCAAAAAGAACAAAGCAATTTATTTTTTACAAGCTGATCTACTCAGATATTGTAGCAGACTTCGTTTGTTGTGGACCATTGTCAGCTTGCTATTTGTAAGAACTACATATAGGATTTTCCAATTAGAAAATGCTGATACACGAATATTGGTAAACTTGAAAAAATAACTGCAAATTTTTAATGATTTTAAAATTAATTTTTTGTCAAAACTATTAAAATGACATTAGTAAATCGGTGTATCAATAAGAAAAATATGCGGAGTTGGGATTAATGGAATACTTTTCAACGTTTGAATGGTTAGTCTGTACTTTTAATATTTATTATCCTGGAATTTTAAATTTTATTGATGAGTGAGAGTCGTTATTTACATAAAATAATTATAATTACTCTATACTTAGGAGACTTAAAACCTGAAAGTGTTTAAAACTTTGTTACGTTTTTTTAAATATCGACGTTGGTTTTATAAAAACAGGTAATTAATTTTGCCGTTGTTTTTAAAATTCCATTAGGAAAGTTGTATAACAACGAATCAAAATGCGCAAATATAAAAAATTCCTTAACAAATTGTGTAAAATAAAACAAAAACCACAATTCAATTTTTGTAGTTTTTCTTTAATAACTTTTGAACTAAAAAGGCTATAGTATTTTTTCCCAGTTTTTAATTCAGCCCAAATTACGCAACTTTACTTTAATGAAGCTATTTCTTAGCTCTAATAATAAACAACTTCGCCATGTTGAGCAGAATTAGGTATAATCCGTCCAGGAGAGTTTAACTGTTTAACATAATTATGACAACATTTACTTCTCTTTTTACCACTTATCCAACTAATGGTGTATTTTACATTTTGTAATCTTGAAATCCCAACTTTTATTTTACTATGCACGGATATTTCCGTACCTGGCACAGAAACCTGTAGAAGAGAGTATATTTCGCTGCAATTGCCCTCCCTGATACAAAATACAGACAGCATGCTGCTGCTCATATTTTTAGTGGTGGTCATGATGGATAACATTTATCGTAGACACCTGTGCCCAATGGCCCATGTCCCTGCACACGACGTGATAATAGACCAGCAATTATTATAATTGCCTTGTCTATTCACATTTAAATTTCACGGGAAAACATAAAATTCAAAAAAAAAATTAGTTTATTACGTGGGGTGGTTTCCCCTAAAATGTTAGACGCTTAGTATCAACGTACATACAATTTTAACGATACAAACCATCCCATTATATGTTTCAAATTTTCTAAGTAAATAATTTCGGTAATTTAAATCTATTAAAAATATAATAAAATGAAAAATAATACGACAAGCAATTAGCTATAGTTTTTCATCCTAATTATCTGTTACTTAAAAAATAAACAATTGAATGCTTAATTATAGCACTTTTGCTTTTTAAAAATCTACTTGCTTTTCCATTTTTTAAATCTTTTAGTTAATTTACCAAATCTATTCATCAGTTATAAAACTATAGCATTTTTTTGTATTTACACGTAAGCATCTCAGTTTAAATCTGAAAATAGTGTGAATTGTAGTACATTTCTAAAATAGTTCTCAAAAAGTTTCTTTGAGAAGATAAGATAATTAAACTAATGAACCTAGAATAAGCAAGATTCAGACTAGGTTATTATAAAACATTTCCATTTATATTATAATTTTGGCGGAAAAATAAGAAACATACCCTTTAATCCTAAATCATAAGCTGTTTACAAAACCAGCAGTTGATTAATCAACAGTAATTTTAAACCAGGAACCGTACCGAATCGGAACTGAAACCAAAACCGGAACGTACCGGTGCTTTTTTCATGAACCAAGAACCAGAACTGAAGCTTTAATGTAAAAAAATATCGAATTTAACCACCTAACTTGAACCGGTATAACGGTATAACCGATTCATACAACGGTTTGAATCGATAATAGTTTTAATTCAATTGCATATTTTTTGTTTGTTTAATTAATAATTACATTCGACCATTTATTTAATAATTTAAAAGTTTCGTTTACAATTTTACAAATTTTATCATAAACAACTTGAATATATACCCATATTAATTACTGTAAACATATTCAATAATATTTAACAGTTTACAGCACTTTTATTATTTCGTATAACAATCTGCAACCACGTAACTGAATTATTGAATTTAATTGATATAATTTTTTATTTTGCTAGTTTTGATCATTCTTTTTAGCCGTTTTATATTAAAAACAATATACATATAATTACAAAATAGTAGCAATATAAACTGTTGGTACTTTTTTTGTTTACTTATACAGCAAGTAGGTATATGTTTCTTTGTTTAATTTTTTTTAAATTCTCTCTGTTCATCGCTAGATAATTAAAAACCGTGAATTAAAATTTATGAACCGGTAACCAAAACGAGCAGTGAGGCTAAAAAAGATAATAATTAATGGGATGCTCTAGTTTAAAAATATGTGAACAAATTAATAATTTGTTATAAATAAGTTGCTGTCCCCTATGAACTTCATAGAGATCCGACATCTTCAGATTTTGTATATTAATAACAATAAGATGCAGTTGCGAATAATAATAGAATTTATTTTTACTTAAATTTTAAAACGACGTCAAGTAAACCGTAAGGTATGTTTTGTACCGTGTAAGTTAACTTAATAATTGTAGCATCGGTGGTTCAGTGGTAGAATGCTCGCCTGCCACGCGGGCGGCCCGGGTTCGATTCCCGGCCGATGCAAGACTTTTTTTATGTAGTTTTAAATATTTCAACGTTTGAATACAAATATGTACTTTGGCTGCATTTTAATAAGATTTTTTATACAAATTATGAACCGTTAATTTATTCTTTAAAAACAAAAGACGTTACAAAAGAAAATATCAAACAATATCGCGGCATTTACTTTTCCAAATAATGAACCAATTTGTCCTGACTGACATGAAAGTTACCGAAGCGCATCGAACGTTTAAAACTTATTAGTCGTCGAAAAAGGGATCATACCTTTGAATAAAAATAAATCGCCCTCAAACCATATTACCAGGTGAATAACGGGGGCGAAGCACCTTCCCACCCTGCCAACGAAAGATATAGAGCTTTAGGACCTGTCCTGCAAACGCGGACTAATCGGTACCTGGTACGGAATATCGACGGTCTCGAGGGAACGATTCACAACTTGGTTTAACCCCCATCATCTCTTCAAATATGTTTTAATACAGTGATTTACCACATGCAAATTTACCGACGATTATACTTTTAACGGGGGATGTCGTCATGTCAATTTCGAATATCTAGTGCATTTAAATTACTGTACTATCCGATTTATTTATACAAGAAAACTAGTAACTCACTATTGAAATAAACGGAACAAAATAATAGTGAAATTAATAATACGTTTTTATAAACTACTAACTCTAAAATGTACAGAAGGAAAACAAATACTTGGGGTCCTTAATATTAGACGAAAATATAGTTCTCCAAATGAATTTATAAACAAAAAACAGCATGGACGAACTAAAACACTTAAACTACACGAAACAGATAGATTTCAAACAAAAATAGGTACTAAAAGTAAATCTCTATCGATGACGCAACAAACTCAATTTAATTGTTATGTGTGTAGTGATACAATTAATTTTTATACAAGTAGTCTTTTACAGACATTGCGTAAAAAAAAGATTAAACCTTCTCCACAACTTTTCATCGTTTATAAAAATATAACAAATAATTTCTCAGAAACTTAATAATAATAATAATAATAAACAGACAACATTAAGAAAACAGAATTCTTTTAAATTTTGTTTATCAATATAATAACTGTAATCAATAAAAACAAAGCCCAATAATTCGACAATTGCACTACCCTGAAAATGTCCCTAGCAACAGGGACTAAACGTCTATAACAGAAACCTCCAAAAACCTACACTGGACATCTAAATATAATTGTAATGGAAATTAGCAAAAAATAGCATTAACATCATAGTAGAAAATTTTTTAACTTTAAATGGAGAATAGTCTAAAATTTGTATTTCGTTGCTGGCTTCATTATAAAGTAATCCGCTATATTAATTCATAAACAATCCCGTTCTTAAAGCAAAGTTCTGATGCTATGGCCTCTAAACCAACTGTTGCTAAGGTGGACCTTTTGATAAATAATACGCAATTAGATAAATAAAAGTCGTTCACTTACGATATCCACTGATAAATTCCAGAAACTGTCAGTTCTCCTTTTTCACTAAGAGCGTGTTCAATTAATTCTGTATAAGTAAAAGGGGGCTTTTTGGGACCCGTATATCTGTAGCTGTGACCGAGCCTTTTTGTACTCTCTTCTTTGATTGTTCGTTTATCAGCAATATACCTCTCAACATTAGCCTGAAAAAAACTAATTCTAAAAACGCTACATGCAATACAAAATAGTTTTAACATTCAACAGTTGCGCTATACTGTTTTTGTGTTAAAAATGTAAATGTTTACGTTGTTTTTTAAGTATTAATTAAAAACATACATTACGTTTCATGATTTTAACTAAAAGTATGTTTTTGATTTATGTAATTTTAGTCCTTAATTAACTTTAAATCAATTGTTTAATTTTAATTTAATATTCGTTGTAGTATCGTTTTTATTAAAATAATTGATTTACATGACTTTTATATCCATTCTATATGCACTCACGTACTCGGAGCATACAGTTCCAATATAACGTTCGCGTATTCTTGTACATATTTATGAGAACACCAAGGCGGCGCGATTTTTTTTATACAGGGTGTTTCTTAAATATTGCGAAAAAATTCGGAAGGTAATTCATTATTGAAATTAAGGGGGGAGGCTCTTATATAACTTTTTTCCCTTAGACGTCTCCTTTGGGAGTTACAACCCTCAAAAGAGGAACGGTAAAATTAGGTTTTTATTTTATTTCTCAAATTTGGATAAATGTAAGTGAATAATATTTCGTAGATGTTTAGTCTTATTAAAAGGTTTCATAGTTATATTTTTAATCAAAATTTCAAACCTTAAAAAGTTCTGACCAAAAAAAAAACAGGAGTCGCATTTTTCAGCCTTTTGTAAAGGTGGGAGATGACTCAAAATATAACTATGGGAAATCTTTTAATAAGTACAAAACATGTACCAAATAACATTCTCCTACATACATATACCCAAATTTGAGAAATAAAATAAAAACATAATTTTACCACTCCTCTTTAGGGGGGTGAACTCCGAAAGGAGACGTCTAAGAAAAAATTGTTATATAAAAGACCTCACTTTATTTTCGATAAGGAATTACCTCCAGATTTTTTTTGCAGTATTTAAGAAACACCCTGTATATAATTTGAACCGTTGTCCTGAAAAGTTGCGAATCTGTTAACCAATGCAGATCTTGTACACAGGCTCAACGCCAAACACAAAAATACAGTTCATTATCAAATGTTTATAAGCGCCATTATTTTTTATTTGATTTTAAAAATTAAACGTGATTTCAATTATTTCACAATAATTTTTGTTATAATTTTTATGTAAAATGTATGTTTTACAAAACAATAATAATAGTTGTAAGAAGCATATTACGCACGAGTGGAAAAGTTGCGCAAGAAGCCGCGTAGCGGCGAGTGCGTATTTCAAGAAAAAGTATGCTACATAACACGAGTTGTAAAGTAATAACGCACTCGTAACTTTACCACTCGTGCGTAATATGCTTCTTACAACCCTTGTTATGTAATATAGTGCGTTATGGTAATACCGCCCACCTAAGACATTATTCTGGATATTTTTAAAAAATGTGGTCAGAGATTAAAAATAAAAATATTAGCTGCAAACAAAAACTATATTCTTCAATAATCACAAACACGACCCTTGGCTAATAAAATAAATGTTGCAAAGCGGGAAATTCAAACATGGGTGATATTTCAGACCGGACGGTATTACTCTTCAGACCAAGCGGTATTACCCTAACACACCTTATACTATTAATGGTTTATAGAAAACTTTAAGATATTTGCGATTAAAGGTTAATATTACTTGCATTTTGTACTTTGTGTTGATCAAAATATTGTACAGGTATTGTTTCTGCGATGTAAACTTGACTAACTTTGCCATTTGAAGGTGTAGATTCAGTATGGTAGGAATATTGATGATTGGTATGTTGCAGATGATCAGTAGTCGCAACATCTGAAATATATATAAATAAAAACCATCAGCGATTATATAAATTAAAAAATAATGCCAACAAGCATATAAAAACCATGCAGTTAGTGGCGAAAAGGAAAATCTTTGACCAAGCGTTATTTTTTGTCTGATTTCTTTCGTTTTAAGGTAAAGATTTAAAATCTGAGATGGCCCCCTTTTATAAAACCATAAAAGATAAATAAATGCTTTTAAAAACAAAATTTACTTTAGTAAGGTGACCACACATCCCGCTTTTGGCGGGACAGTCCCGATTTTTAACAATTTGTCCCGCATCCTGCGAAACATTTAAAAAAGTCCCGGTTTTTGCCAGTTTACAGCAAAAACTTAAAATATACGCATAAACATAAACTTGCGTTTTACGTTCAAGGCTTTTCATAGATCAAGCTGTATAGTTATAGTGTATACTGTACACGCATACAGCGCCATAGCGTTGCGCAATGTTCGGCTGCATTTATATTTTACCCTACTGTACAGGGCATTGAATAAAAAGATAAAGGAAGGAGCGTTATAGCGATATTAAGGCGTCCAGGTTAGCCTCTCAATGTCTCAATATGGCGGATGCATGTTTCCGCTTCTCACAGTCAGTGGCGTATCTAACATTTTTAAATATGTATTGATTAATGTAAATATTTGCTTTGTTTTGACTTGAGCCTCTTATTTACTTATTTATTTCTTGTTTCGTGGTTGAGGGAATTAAAAAAACGACAGCATATTTCAATATTTGGATTGTTTATTATGAGAGTTAAAAAATATGCTGTAGGTACACAAATGCACGCCACTAATATGACAATATGACATACCAATTTGACAGACCACACCAAATTTTCAATACATGATTACACTACAAAATATTAATGTCTACTTACCTATGAAACGTAATCTTTTAATCTTCAACATTGTTTGACCTAGTAAGACTACAAGATCTGCAGCTAACCATTTTAGCACACAAAACCCTAAATTTCTTGACTGTTTGACCTGTCAAAACCGGCCGCCATCAGAGGCCATTTATGTCGTAATTTTCGTCGCCGCCCAAACGCTGCAGTATAGTATTAAAAGCTCCTTCCTTTATCTTTTTATTCAATGGTACAGGGTGGGCAAATTTCGATGTTTTAATAGGGAATCTCGGTAACTATAAGAGGTATCAAAAAAAGGACCGCGCATCCTCGATCTCTGTTTTCGAGAAAAAGTTAATGGCGAAAACTAAAATTGGTTATCGTCTTTTGTTTTCGGGTTATCGCCGATAACTCGATTTTTCGACTTTTCGTTTTATGAAAATAAACAAAAATTATTTTGACGTTCTACAGGCACTTTTTTGATAAGAATGCAGCGGCGTAGACAATTTTTCAAAAAAAAATTGAAATTCGAGTTGTGACATAAAGTTGTATTTTTTTAAATGGAACTTATAGTTGGCTATGACATTTAAATTCCTTATTTTTTGTCGCCAGTTGACGTACTTTTTGACGTTTACCTGTGAACGTATTATGAATGAAGTTAGCCATCCGGAAGTGACGTCATTAATAAAGCAAAAATGTATAAACCGATGTTTTAGATTTTAAGTTGAACGACAAGTTCCAAAGTATGGCTAGCTAGATGACATTATATGAATAGCTCACCAAAACCATTTTTTTTCTTGTTTTTTTAATTAATTAATTCTTATAAACCAAATGGGTCGATTTACATGAACCTGAAAGTTTTATACATGTGTGACATATGACACATCTGTCAATTTATAAATGACATTTGTAGGACGCGTCATAGGTGACGTCATTAATATCACTCCTTCGTCATCGATATGTTAACGAATTTTCGTCGGATGGGCCATCTCATTAGTTTATTATCCTTGATTGTTTATGACATTGACATAAGTATGAACTACAGCGTGTAAAAACATTGCTTAAGCAACTTTTTAAGCCGCATCGGACGGTGGTCACAAATTTTTCCTAGATCGACTCGTTTTTGTTTTATGACAACCAACTTTATTTTTTCTTATGGACGCAATTTTTGCTTATTTACATAATCAAATAGCATTTATTTTTCTGAATTCTTTGATGTATCACACATGGTATTTTACTTTTTTCATTATCAAATTTGAAAATGCGTTTTAAACAATAACCACGATAAATCAGGTAGGCCGGTCATTGTGATTTATGTTGTTTCCATAACAAACTGAAAGTTTTGAAAGCCTATTACTTGTCACATTAATAAATTCGTAAAAAATGAACTTTAATAACGAAGAAAAACGCGATTTGCTGCGAATGTTTTATACCATTCTTTTAAGTTTTGTTTTACTTTATCACATGCTTTTAACAAATTTACTTAAGTTTCTGTTTAACGTAGAAAAATGATGTTTTTTCCGGATCTGTTTGTAATAAAAATGTTTTTTTTTACTTTCATCTAAAACCTTTCTGCCATATTATCTTCTGGGTTTGGCAAAAGCCTCATATTTCCCTAAGTATCTGTCCAAAGTACCGAAATATGTGTGCGAGGATTGTCTTCTTTCGGGATATGTTTCTGCACATCGTTGACTTAACAATATAGCATTCCGATTCAATGAATAAAAAATTCGCAGCATATCGCGTTTTTCTTCTTATTAAAGTTCATTTTTACAAATTTATTAATGTGACAAGTAACAAACTTTCAAAACTTTTAGTTTGTTGATTGGTTGTCATGGAAACAACATAAACTACAATGACCGGCCTACCTGATTTATAATGGTCATTGGTCATTGTTTAACCTTAACCCCTTGAACGTTACATTAAATTCCTGGGTTTATGCATGCGACAATGTCGCGGCGGCAGAGGCTAACCTTTTTTCATGTTGCTTCTGTAATGAAGCTGTGAGTTGAAAAATACAACAATTAGGCTGTTCTCTATCAGCTCCTCAAAAAAAAAAAAAAATTTATTACAAAAATCACACGCAAAAACCGCGCGAACCCAACTTACCCAAATCTACCTGCATAAGATTTTTGGGTCAAGAAAAAAGAAGAGTTTTGGCGTCGGTGACAAAGACCAACCTAATTTTTGTCTTTTTGCAACTTACAGCTTCAACACAGAATGCACGTTTAAAAAAATCTGCCTACGCCGCCTTGATACTGTCGCGTGCATTATACCGGCTCTAACGCGCGATCAACTGAAGTTATCCGATTCGCGTGTACAAGGCGTCAAATCGTACAGCACGGCACAAACGCGATAAAACCGCTCGAACCCAGTTCGTAGGACAAGGTCAACGGTGCAAAAGCGGTAAAAATGCCCAAATTTAAATCGTAGAGCCTCGGTATTCGCGCGAAAAGAACGCCCAAACTCAGTTCGTAGAGACCAGTCAAGGGTTTAAAACCTTCTTTTTTTTTAAATTTGGCTGTGAATAAAGAAGTAAAATACCATGTGTGATACATCAATGAATTTAGAAAAATAAATGCTATTTGATTATGTAAATAGCAAAAGTTGCCCTCATTAGAAAAAACAAAGTTGGTTATCATAAAACTAAAACGAATCGACCTAGAATAAATTAGTGATTACTATCTGATGCGGCTTAAAAAGTTGCTTAAGCAATGTTTTTACACATTTGAAATATTTTATACTCCAAATAAGTTACTTCTATAACCTATTTTCAAAAATCGTATTTACTGGTTTTTCCTAATTTTCTCGGATACCGTTTAAGATATTTTCAATTTCTCTTAGGATTATTAATGAGCACCAAATTTAGCAACTTTGCCAAATTTAAACCTATACTCTAGCTATTATAATAAGCGAGATCTCTATGGTCGCCCTCAAATTTGAATCAACTGTATAGTTATTGCTTGAAAATCAACTAAAAGCAAGCACTTTGTAATATAGGTACTGTTGAAGACTATATTGATACCTAATGTCAAAAATGTACAATTTTAACGTCTGGCACATAAAAACGCGCGCGCGCGCGCGCGTACACACACACACGCTGACGTCATCGCGAAAACAGTCAAAACAAGTTCAGGGGACCTCAAAACGTGAATATCCGTCGAAATCGCGATCACAATACTTTCTTCGTACTACGCATGGCGAAAGTAAAGTGAATATTTGACCAGGAATATTTGTCCAAAAAAATCAAATTTAAAATAGGAATTTATATTCCTTTCCCTCTTGCAATGTAACTTTTGGTTTTAAAACATGTTATAAATAGATATCATCAAAATTCAACCATTTGGTACATGCGAAAATTATACTACAATTATTTTTTAAATAAATCAGATGGCATAGACCTCACTATTAAAAAAGTTAAACGTCAAATTACTAAGCGATTATTGACAAAACAGGTAACTGTCAATAATTACTAATATAAACAAATTATTTTGTGCTTGTGCAGTAGTGTAAATGAAGGGGGAAAAACGGTAATACAGCTAATGGTTCGAAAAGCAATGAAATTCCGCTGAAGCAAGTATCAATGAAAACACTTTACATACCAGGAACGGGTGGAAGCTCGTGAATTTTGTAATTCAGTAACCAGGACAAATTTCCGTCAGCGTTGTCACCTTCTATGCCACTGTCGGATCCTTGGGGACTAGGAGTGATACAAGTAGCCGAATTAGACTTCACTGAGGAATCTGTTTGTTTTCCTGTCCAGGTGTTTTGCAAGGCTTGTAATTCTTCAATATTAACATTATGCATTTCGGCAATAATATTGGGAATTTTATTAGAGGTATCCCAATTTCCATTTAACAGAACTACCTGCGAATTAAATAGACGCTATAATAACTGATGGATTTATGTTGTCTAGAATCGCCCGAAGAAACGTTCTGAATTTTAAAACCACCATGTTTAGTATTTGACTTTTAAATACTTCCCATGAATAAAAAGTTAGATATTCAATAATACTATGATAGACATTTGAGGTACAGCTTTTTGTAATACAGAGTTGACTGTAAATACCTCTGTATTCATACTGCTTGGGGAATCATTATCCTTCCTCTTGATTGCTATCTGAGGTAAACTGCTTTGGTGGTTAGTTACAATTTTTCTAAATTTTACTTGAGTACCTGCACCATTTGGTGTTGCAGCCGACGACAATGGCATGGTCGTCAGAAAGGGAGCATCTCCACTAGCACCTACGTCAATGCAGTTTTCCCACCGATAGCATGCGACATTTTTCATATCACTAGGTCCCCCATTTATTAGATTCCCATCTCGAATTATTAATTTATTATTGTTGCTCATTTTAAAAAGTTAATTAACACGAGAGATCAAATCGAATGACAGAAAAAATTGAATCGCGATTACGTGGACAGTTGACTTCAAATATGAAATACCTAAGTGGCATTTTTGTGGGGGTGGTTTAATATGCAAAAGGTATTACTCTACTTTTTTTAGTTATTAACACACCTTAAAAGTTACTACTAAAAATTCTTTCAAATTTAAAGAACATTAACTCACTACACAGGCACAATCACGGTTTTCACAACAGTTCATGCGAATATCTGTTCAGAATGCAACAAGCCCCTTAATTTATTTGTGGCGCCAACCAACCCTACCACGTTTTGAACGCATGCGTTGTTAATTGAACTTTTATTTAATTTTTTTGAATTTAATACATAGCAGTTTACAAATTTATGAAAAACTTTTATCAAACAATGCAAGTGATGTAAATATTTACTTTGTTAATCTTTACAGCACTATTATTTGTTAGTTAATAAAAATTAATAAAGCAGAAAATATTAACTTAATTATGACATTCGATTTGTAAAACAAATTTTAGTGCTACACCACAAATTAATTTAATCAAAGAAAAAATCCTATATTTTAATTTTTTTTAGTACTTCACGCGCAGGAGCACATAATTGAAATTTTATGCTATAACCTACAACGAGATGGCACGTAAGTTCGTGACATAAAAAGTGCACTGCAATGTTTTTCATTTTTATGTGGTAGTGCTGTTACACTTGTCAAATTTGTGATCAAATAAGGACAAAAAATCTTTTATATTCAAAAGCTTTGCTGTGGTGAAAACATGTTATAAAAACATGGTAATGTGTGGTGTATATTATTGTTTAAAATATAACAAGTAACTATAAAAGCAAAGAAAATATAAAAATATAGGTTAAATATAATGACATTGAAGCACACAAGTTGATTAACAGTATTAAAATGTATCACAAAGAACCCGAGAAGCATATTACACAACATCCAGTAAAATAACAAAGACCTGATAAAAGTGAATTATACTGTTTTATAGAAAATAACGTTATCAAGGTAACATTTTGCAATGGATGTAGATAATGGACCCTCAGATGGACCAGTTAATGGTGGGTTAGATATAGAACAATCACTTCTTCAGCAATTTAGCTGTATGGGTACCACTGACAAAGATGAACTTGTTCAACAACTACAAAAGCTCTTAGGAAGTCAGTTAAATTATTCTACGGCTACCTTTTTTCTTGACATGAATAACTGGTTTGTATTATTTTATCATCATTTATTTTGATCATAAATTAATTTTTTGGTTTGCAGGAATCTCCAAGCTGCAATATGCTCATATTTTGACATTGAGTCTCCAGCTAAATTGCCGTCGATGGCCTTAGTATCAGATCCTAGAGCTAGTGAATGCGAAAGCATAGAACCATCAGTAAGGTAAAAATTTTTTTTACTTAAATTATTAAACTAATTAACTGTTGTAATTGTGTAAATTAATTATAGCTTCAAAAAGACCTGGTATGTTATGAACAATGGAAATGATTCGTGGCCTATGGGTTGTATCTTACAATGTGCAGGAGGAGATAGTTTAGGAGCGGGTCGTATCCCTATCCCTTGTATACAACCAGGGGAATCGGTTCACCTTACATTAGATATGACTAGTCCCATTGTTCCAGGAATGTATCAAAGCAAATGGAGATTATGCACACCTAGCGGTTCTTATTTTGGAGGTAGTTTTGTTATATTTTCGTGATTGTTACACTAACCATTTATTTCAGATCCATTATGGGCTATAATTACAGTAGTAGAAGTAGGAACCATGGCATTAACACAACAATTATCACATCTTAGTGATTTAGGATCATCTCCTGTAAGTACTGTGCCAGTAAATCCCTTCACGCAGCCTAGACCTCCTGCCGGAAGTCTACAGGTATCTGCTGTTGTCTTAAGATTGACAGGTTAAAAGCAATTAAGGCTTTGTACTTGTGATCAAATACAGCGGTTGCAAGTAATAACTAAAGAAATTGCTCGGTTATATTTTTAACCATTTTGTAAACTTCAATATTTTTAAAGTATGATAGAACCTGGATAGAATAGAATGAGCTGTTGATAAGCTTATGACCTCAATATTGCATGGATTTCTTCCAAATAATTTGTCATTGTCACAGCTTTTCACTTCAGATTGAATTATAACTTGATTTTAAAAGTTATTTTTCATTAAATGCAGCAAATTATAAAGGTGCTCATAAGTAATAAAGTTTTTTCACAAAATAAACTTTTTTTAAAAACTGATATAAACTTATCTACTAGCTTTTCACCGGTGACTTTATTCACATTAATTTTGGTATGACACGATGCGCCCTTATAGTTACCCCTTTATGTCAACTTTTTACCGACAGGTTCGTCGAGCTAATGTGCTACTTAACAGCCAGCATGTTCAGGTGTCTTTTTACCTAATAGTATTAATAGTGATTTTCGGCCACAAGGTAAATTAATTGTCTGATTAATAGTAAATTAAACCAAATAAAAATTGTTTGTTCTAAAAACCCATATACACACCTACAAAATTTCATTTAAATTCGATCAATGGTTTTCGATTTATAGGGGAACTGACAGACACAAAAAATATTCTGGATGTAAGAGAGTGATTGGTATCTCAGATAATACCTAACAATATTTAAAAATAAAGTTACATGTAACGAGGGACTGAGAACGGAACGAAAACGTTAAACGAAATTTTTTTAAGAACGGAAACGAAAACGAAATTATTATTTTTCGTTCAAGAACGAAAACGAAATAAATATTTTCCAAAACCGGTTTCATCACTATTTAAATTTTATTTGTTAAACACAAACGCGAATTCACCTTCTATGCTGGGGAGACTCCACGAGGCAGTAAAAAATCTCTTTTTAAATAAGTGAGCTTCACTTTTCTCCATATACATATGTATATGTATTAACAGCTTTATTGTTTATACTTGCTATTTCGTGTAACACAAGTAACGGTACAGATATTCTCTTTTTCTAATTTGTTGATTGGATGATCAACATAGAATATACACTTAATTGGATATATATTTTTAATGTGTATGTTTTATTTGCGTTTAGAGTTAATAAAAGTAAAATTTATTCTTACTTCGCAACGGACTAATGTAAAAAAAGATTTATTAGAAGATGTATTGTTAGTAGGATTGATTGAATTGTGAAAATGTATGTTGTATGGTATGTACAAACTTTTAAGTTAGAGTACATTTCAAGTTAATTTTTTATATATTATCAATGTGTATGTTTTACTTGCGTTTATAGTTAATATAAGTTTTTTCTAATATCTTTTTTTATTTATAACATTCATGGAAACATTTAGTGAACTATCCACTTGAATTTATTCTTTTGTCTTTTTAAATAATTACAGCAGAATCTAATTTAATTCAAATGCATAGATTTTTAGTACTAAAACAAATTTAAAACAGCACTGCTATATTTTTAAATAAAAATCGTGTGTACAATTTAAACTAATCAAGTTGTATTTGGCACCTTATAGGTATTATACTAAATAAAATAGTTAAATATTAATGTGTTTAACGATTTAGTAAATTTCATATGGCGGCGGTTCGCCAGTCTAAAATATGCTGTCCGTGAGCATCAAAACCCATCGTCATCGTTTATAATTTAGTGGAAAAGCAAATATTGTTATCGTATTAATAAAGGGTAGTAATGACATAAAAAAAATTAAAGTCCTCGATATTTTTACAACAAAAAAAAAACCTGTAAAACCGGTTTTAACCGTTATTATTTTGGTTCACGAAAACGAAAAAGGATTTTTTTGGGTTAGAACGAAAACGATATATTTCGTTTTCGTTCTGAACGGAATTTTTTTCGTTTTTAGTCCCTGCATGTAACACCTTATTGATGCTCCATCAATAACTTTTCTCCACGTATCTTTAAAATTTTACAAACGTTAATAGTAAAATGATGTAGATTTCAACTTGAAGAATTCTTCAAGCCTGTTTTATTATAAATGATCCCCAAAAGTAGTATTTCAACATTCTGAATAAATGAAAATCACTGGTAGTTGTATCTGGGGAGTATGGTGGTATGCTGCAAGATTCAGTTGCAATTGAAAAGAAATTAAAGGGTGTTCATTTAGGTTTCTTTTTAAGTTCTGTTAACTTAAAAACTTGAAAATTGGAAGTATGTAGCCTTAATACTTCTTTTTAAGTATTTCGTACTTAATGATATTTTCTTTCTTTGTTAAAGGGTGATCCAACGCCAGATGGAGATACCAACATGTGCTAATAAACGATTTGTGAAGGTCGGTGCCAATAACTTTACTCCACCATTGTGATAGCACTTGTGGCTGTATGAACCATAAATATATCATCATTATCTATTAATAGTGTGTTTACAAGAGACGTGAGAAGTAAATTGTTTTTAATATAATAAGACTTGTTTTTCTTTTCTGTTTAATATTAATATATATTTTTTAAGTTTTTGGTATGATTGTATGAAACTGAGGAATATATTAAAGTTGTTTAAATAATAACTTTGTTGGTATTTTTCATCTAAAATTTCATTAAATAGCCTTAAGTTGTACACTTAAATAGTATTGATATTTTTCCAGACAACAGGAGATGACTTTTTAAGTTAAAACTTATTCTGTACATATGTAAATATGGTCCTGGAAAATATTAATGCTTATATAATGACTGAAATAAAGCCAATGGTAATAACAAGAACCATCTTTGACAATTTAATCACTGAATGCTTAATATAAATTTCTATTTAAGCACAATGTATACCTTAAAATGCAAATATGTTCCAACTTAAAAATGTATGTGAGAATGTAATTTTATTTTTGTTTTGTTAAATATATTATGCTTTGTAAATAGTTTTAATTTATAGCTGAATTAATATGATTATACATGAAGAAAAATTATTAAATTTGTAATATACTACTTGTGGGATTAAAAATTTTAAATAAATGATTTTAAAACATTGTGTTCGATTATTATTACTAGTATATTTTTTGATTATGCGTAAGGTTTACAGAATGATTTTAATAATTTACAAATTGGGTTATACATAACAGGACCATCCCGTTGTCCCCAAGCACAGATTCGGGACGCTGAATTGTTCCGTTTTCAGAAAGAGAGCAACTCACGGTAACAATTTCAAAACAAGGCGCGAAAATCAAAAAATCACACCGATAATTTGAAGGTTGTGGCTATTTGCACCTACAGTAGGTACGAACAATTGGCTATTTGCACCTACTGTATAGGTATATACCAGATGTAACTAAGGCCTGGTACATCTAATTTTTTTCTTTACTTTTAACAGTACATAAATAAACTTTTAGACATATGATATGTGTAAGAAACTGGATTATTTGAACATATGTAGGTACACTATTATCCAGGGGTTTGGATCGGAGCTGGAGCACGGAGCAGTGGAGCAATGGGTTTTTGCCCGGAGCTCCAGTTTATTATGTAAAATTTAAACAAAAACTACTTTTTTTTTCCTTTTTCTCAACGTTTGAAGATCAATAATCCGTTTTTTCAAACATTTATTTATTTTCACTCGTTTGTTGGGGCCAAATATTGTTATTTTTGACATATCCGATAAAATTAAATTTTTATTTTTAAAAACAATTTTTTTAATCAAAAAACTTTATTTTTTAAATTTTTACAATATTTGGAGCACGGAGCGGAGCTGGAGCAGGCATTTAGATGCCGGAGTGGAGCTGGAGCGAAGCAATTAAAAAATTGGACTGCTCCAAACCCCTGCTATTATCTCACTTTCGGTTTCCCCGGAAATTGCCCTAACTTTGTTATTTCAAATGGAACACCCTATATATTTTTACATTTTTAGAAAGAGGAGGCAATTATGAATTCAACTCCACTGGTTTGGTTACATTTTTATTTTTATTTAGTCATAAGTCCCTCTGCCGTGTAGGACTTTGGATAATTAAAATAACCTTAAATAATTTTTCAACAATAATTTATTTTTTTATTAAGTGAGCCGTGACCTGCATACATTGAATTTTATTTTGTCAACAAGTGTCCGACAAATGTTTTTGTAAATTTTAATTGCCATTTAGGTTACTTTAATCGGCTTTGAAGATTGCAAATTGGTTTTTTGACAAATGCAAATGCAATAGTACATGCACTTATTTAAATAGAGTATTTCCTGACGAATTTAACAATACCAATAACTTATATTTGTGTTGGATTGCTGCTTCACAGACTTAAAATATTAAAAAAACTTGTAAAGATATCCTATTAATCGCAGTACACTGTGCCTAAGTGCAACAAAACAAATTATAGTTGTAACTAATATAGTTATTTAATAAAAAAATTTAGTGATAATTTGGTGCTATTATGCACAGTATACTACGATTAATAAAATATCTAAATAAATTTTTATAATATTTTAAGTCTTTGAGGCAGGAAGCCTTTCAACACAAATATATGTTATTGGTCAAAAAATAGTCTGCAACCTTCAAAACCGATTAAAGTAACCTAAATGTTAATTAAAATGTACGAAAAACCTTGTTCGGACACTTGTTGACATAATAAAATTCAATTTATGCAGGTAACGGCAAATAAATATTTGTCCGAAAATTATTTGATGTTATTAAAATTAATAAAAATGATGCAGTTGTATTCAAAGTTGCCTCCTCTCCAAAAATATAATAAAATATACAGGGTGTTCCATTTGAAACAAAGTTGGGGTAACTTCTGACGAAACCGGAATTGAAATAATAGTGTAGGTACATGTGTTCATATAACCCAGTATTTAAACATATCATAAGTCTAAAAGTTTATTTATGTACAATTAAAACTAAAGAAAAAAGGGGGATGTACCAGAACTCAGTTACAAGCAGTGGTGAGCTATGAAATTTTTAACAAAGGGCTCGCTCTTAGTTAAATAAAAACAAAAAAATAATGTCAATTATATGTTGGAAAAAAGTGGCATTTTAAATTCAAACGTGAATAATCGAGTGATTGTACATAATTCCAAAAATTCTATTGTGCGACGGGTTATTCTAAATTTAATCGTCATTGCTTGATAGGCACGACTTCGTCGCTTTACAAATGTATGTAATGACAATGATTTTGAGATATATTTTTTCTTGAGAAAATGGTTAACAAGAAGAACAAGGGGCTCGCAAATTAAGGAATAATTTAACAAAGGGCTCGCGCGAGCCCCCTACAGCTCACCACTGGTTACAAGCGGTATATGCCTATACAGTAGGTGCAAATATCCAATTATTCGTATCTAGTAGGTGCAAATAGCGAATTATTCGTATCTACCTACAGTAGGTGCAAATAGCCAATTATTCGTACCTACTGTAGGTGCAAATAGCCAATTATTCGTACCTACAGTAGGTGCAAATAGCCAATTATTCGTACCTACTGTAGGTGCAAATAGCCACAACCTAATTTGAATCATACGAATTTTCGTACAATTATTTAATATGTTTTATGTCTGCCCGACACTAATGCACCCTTAGAAAGGGTGTTTTCTCTTATATGTTGAATATGTTGTGGACGAGCGAAAAAACACAGTTGCAAGTCGCAGTTCTAAAGCAATGTTAATTACCAAAGTAAATTTTAAAAAATCCTGCCAAGAATTTCATTCTTATTTGAAATCAACACCAAATATGTACAGGGTGTTTACCTAGTGCGTATTTCTTTCATAGCTGCTTTATTATTCAGAATAGAAAAAAGTTTTAGGACACAATTCGTGGAGATCATAGGATACATAATCTAAAATTATTTTCAGCTATACAGAGTGTTTGGTTTCCGCGCACCGATGTGTAGCTTTTTTTCTTTAAATACAACACCCTGTATATTTTTATGCTTTAGATTCCAAATTGAATTCTTTTTAAAAATGGAAAAGGTTTTATGTACATTAAATCAAAAGTTATTGAATTTATTACGTCATTTTGAAAATATTGATGATTACCGATCTTTAACAAAATATTCATGTTTAGCGATTTAACAACATCAGTGTAAAATAATTTGGTAGTTTTGTTAACAATACTCTTATAGTGCCTTCTAAACAATTAAACTTTTTAAATAATACACAGGGTGTTTGTTTTTGTCGGTCCATGTAGCTGAATTTTAAATAAGTCAAATAAGTCGATTTTTTTAAACGGAACATCCTGTATTTTTTTACATTATCGTGTGGGTAATTTAATTGTCCTTAAAAAATAATAAGGGTGTATTACGTCTAAAACTAACATTTCTCGAGTTATTGCCGATTTAATGATAAATTATGACTAAAAATACAGAATTTACAAGAATTCAAATAGTAAGCTTTAACAAAATTATACATTTAATTTCAATTTTACTCTTGGGCTGCAAATTTCTATCGTTTATTCAAGGAAATGCGTTTTTCTTATGACTGTTAATCAACATTAATGCTATGAAAGAAATATGCACTAGGTGGGCACCCTGTATACTTAAGCTTTGTTTTTCAGAAAAATTTAAGTTTATTCCTGTTTTTTCATTAATAAATAAAAACTATGACGAAATATGTGTTTTTTTGAAAACACACTATTACCCAAAAATTAGTAATGTCCCGTTTTGATGGAAAAAATAAATGGTCACGACGTCACGTTAGTTATACATACAGCAACTTTCTTTAATACTTGTTTTATTACAAAAACTTGTATTGAGTTATTGTTTGTATGACCATCGACGTACATATGTTTTTTATGTAAATCATAACATCTTAGATATAATAAAAAAATTCTAGTATTTTGACATGTTTAAAGTTGGGTAAAAAGTCAATATGGTTTTATTTATACTCAATATCTATCTAATATATATTTTATATTTTTTAAGTATTAGTATGTCAATGGTGCAATGTATTATTTCATTAGATGATTTAAAAAACATTGTTAGTAAAAATGAGACGAAGGGATGGTTTAATAATTTAGTTAATATAAACAGATCAAAAAATGAATATTGTAAATTATGCTGTATAAATATAGCTTTACAAACTATAGGCAAACAATGTGGTTCACATACTTTGTGTAGATATCCAGTAAGAGCAGTAATGGCCATTCAAGTACAAACACAATAGTTATAGTTAATTGTTATTGTAGACCAATCAAACAGGTCCAACATGCAAAGGATATATTCAAATTCATTTTACAAATACTGAAAAACAAGTGATTTTAGATGCACATAATACCCTACGACATATTGTAGCAAGTGGTGCCGAAAAACGTGGAAGACCTGGACCTCAACAAAATGCTGCCAATATGCGAATGCTTGAATGGGATGATGAACTTGCTTTATTAGCAGAACGTTGGGCTTCACAATGTATTTATGGACATGATATTTGTAGGGACTTAGGTATATATATTCGATGTTAAAACTTAACTAAACTATATTCTAGTTTGAAATGAAATTTATAAGAATTATAGATTGATTTTTTTTTCTATAAAAACAATGTGTATAATGCATTTTTTTATTACTATCGTAATGTTACTGTTTAAGGAAAATTTCCAGTAGGTCAAAATATAGCTGCAGGCAGTGTAGCAACAAACAATGAATTATCATTTATTAAACGGTGGTATGATGAAGTGAAATATTTCAACAATAATGAAGTAGAACATTATAAAATGTAAGTTATGTTTTTGCTATCTCTATAGTACTTTTTTTTTTTTTAAATTTTAGGCCTAAGCCACGAAAACATGGAGCACGTGGATATACGCAGCTTATTTGGGCCGATACATATTTAATTGGTTTGTACACTTTATTTAGATTATTTCGGCTAAAAATTAAAGTGCATTACAGGTTGTGCACGAGCTATATTCCAGCGGTCAGGAGATTCTCTAGTTACTTATCGTGAACACTTGATATGCAATTATGGACCTACAGGAAATATTCCAAATCAGCCGATTTATATTGTCGGCCGTCCTTGTTCGGCTTGTCAGCAAGGTACTAGCTGCAGTTTAGAATATCCTGCATTATGTGGAGGTAAATTTATCAATACATTTTTTATAAATACCAATTTCTCATTTTTTAAAGGTGAAATGATCAAAAAATTAAGTGAGTCAGATTTAGCTGAAGAAATTGAAAAAGTTGTTATTTCTCGTGGAACTAAACTACATATATATTACTTATTAGCTTTATGTACGTTTCTCTATTTTGTAAATTTTATGTATGATTTAATGTAGGTAAACAAAAATTGAACGTCATATTAGCAAATAATGTTTTACAGTAAGTATATTAAAAAATAAAAGCAGTAATAAAAGAATAAGACTTTATTATATTTTTATACAACTTTCGCACATAAAAAAAGGTGATTGCACTGATTTTGACATAATATAATGAGTGATACTTTTTCAGAATTTACTTTCCTAAGCTCATATTAATATTAGACCTTGCAATTTTTTTTACAAATCACTTTTCTACAACGCAAATCCACAAAATCGCAACGTGTAATATGTGCATAAGAAAAAAAATTGCAACGAATTTTAAATGACATGAGATTTTATGCTCTATATGAACATGCTCTAATTTTTCCAGGTCAAACAAGCGGATTACTTTACATTTTTTAGTAACTTCTACTAATTTTTGTGCCTAGGGTTGCCAGAAGTTGAAAGTGTAGAAAAAGAACTTAGCCAAAAAAAATAACTTTTTTTCTGGTGAACAATTGAGGCGTTGTTTGCATAAACAACACTTGTCAATTTTAGAAATTTTTCATTATCGCTACTTTGGCTGCTGTTGTCGTCTACATCAATATCAGGAGCTGGAGGATCATTAGTTTCCGCGCTTATATTATGAATTACTGGGGTTATTACGGAATTATTTTGCATAAGGGATGTCGGAAATTGCGCCAATTATCCATTGAAAGTGTAGTCTCAGATTTGAAAAAAAATTGACAAGTGTTGTTTATGCAAACAACGCCTGAATTACTCTCTCTATCTCTATCAAAATATTTAATGGTCTAAATAAATTTCTTAATAACTTATTCGTTAACTTAAATATTTTAAATTTTATTCAAGTTCTTGATTTACTTAATACAGTATACTTCAGAAATTCATATTTGAGACTTAGATATAGCATCGTTTAATTTTAATTAGATTTTTATTAATAAATTTCTCTTGACAGCACTAGCCCAAAACAAATTTCCTAAAAACTTATTTGTAACCATAAATATTTTAATTTTTAGGCAAGTAACCAATTGACTTGATACAATATACTTCGTAAATTCATATTTGAGACATAGAGATTGTATCATTTAATTTTTATTGGATTTCTACTGATACATGTGTTTCGACAGCTCTGATCCAAAACAAAATTTTTAATAACTTAATCGTTACTAGATGTATTTTAATTTTTATTTCTTTTTTTGATTGAGTTAGTGCAGTACACTTTATAAATTCATATTTGAGACATAAATATTGCATCGTTTAATTTTTATTCAATTTTTACAAAACAACATTTTTAATAACTTCATTGTTACCAGATATGGTTTGATTTTTATTTCATTTTTCGATTGACTTAGTGCAATATACTTTATAAATTCATATTTGAGACATAAATATTACATTGTTTAATTTTTATTGATTTTTTTTAAATAAATGTTTTGACAGTTCTGGTCCAAAACCTATTTTTTAATAACTTAATCTTAACCATATTTATTTTAATTATTTTGGTAAACTTCAGATAGTGGTCACTGGCATGGCGTCTTGGTAGATCAAGTGTACTTCGGAAATGTTCGCGTGGAAAATGAATGTTAGGTTCACTACTACCTACTGTTGGCGTAATAAATGTAAATATCAGATGTACAACAATTTATTACTAATTACATTTGGTAATTAATAATACCTGTATTCGTTGTTAAAACAATTGTTTGCACTGTCAACCATATCCTATAAGGAAGGAACCTCGGTAAACTTCAGATAGTGGTCACTGTCATGGCGGCTTGGTAGATCAAGTGTACTTCGGAAATATTCGCGTGGAAAATGAATGTTAGGTTCACTACTACCTACTGTTGGCGTAATAAATGTAAATATCAGATGTACAATTACTAATTACATTTGGTAATTAATAATACCTGTATTCGTGTGTATCGTTGTTAAAACAATTGTTTGCACTGTCAACCATATCCTATAAGGAAGGAACCTCGGTAAACTTCAGATAGTGGTCACTGTCATGGCGGCTTGGTAGATCAAGTGTACTTCGGAAATATTCGCGTGGAAAATGAATGTTAGGTTCACTACTACCTACTGTTGGCGTAATAAATGTAAATATCAGATGTACAATTACTAATTACATTTGGTAATTAATAATACCTGTATTCGTGTGTATCGTTGTTAAAACAATTGTTTGCACTGTCAACCATATCCTATAAGGAAGGAACCATAGAAGAAGATAGAATACGAAGTGCCTAAGTAACTGCTTGTTCAGCATTGCACTACCTGACGGGGGTGGAAAAAACTAACTAAATTAAGCGGGACTTTTGAAAGTCCACCCAGCTTTCCCTTCAAATAAATTCAGTATTAAAACAGTAACTATTCAGTTTTGTTGACATGTTTTTAATTAAAAATTAAATGTTTAATTAAAAACATGCCAACAAAACTGAATAGTAACTGTATTGAAATTGAAAGACGATGAAATAAAAGAAAAAATATAATTATACATTTATTAAATAATATAAAAATTGCAAAAACATTACACAATAATTATAAAACACATCATAAATATAAATATACATAATATAAATTATTACAGTAAACGCCGTTTATTGTGATCACCTTAATTAAATGATTATATTAAACAGCGATTCTAATAACAAAAAATTAGAAATATACAGGGTGTGTATAAATTGGCGGAAGCGCTATACGTGACGATGTTCTTCGTAAAATTCTAAGTCGAAAATCTTGATACAAAAATATTGTACCATGCTTCCCCTATGGCCTCAGGAACCATTTAAAGAAAAAAAAAATTGGCAACATTGCATACATTGATTTGCGTTTGGACATTTTTTTATCAGCAATTTTTACTTAGGTATTTACAATTTTTGTTCGAACTGAAAGCCTTCAGTTCGTAAACATAGCTGCAAACTTTTGGGTATCGTAAAACACAAACTAGAAATAATTACGAGAAAAACAGAGATGACAGCTAATGACAATGTTGCCATATGTATTATTTTCATTCAAATCAGTGATTTACATATTTTCAACACCAATTTTTAAAAGGAAGAACACAATATCTAGGAAAAAATACTATTCTAAATTTATTTTTATTCCAAATTGCAGCTTTTTCATTTGCAAGTATTAAATAATAACGCTTATTAAAGGACTAAATGTCAAAACTTTGAGGACCTCTTGCAGACACAGCAAGCATGGTACAACATTTTCGTATTAAGATTTTCGACTTAGAATTTTACAAAGAACATCGCCACGTGTAGCGCTTCCGCCAATTTTTACACACCCTGTATAATGTACACATGAGAAAAACAAAAAAATTAAGAATGTGTTTAAGAAATTTTTGCTTACCAAATGAACAAATTTAATTTAAAAATCTGCAAAATTTAGGTTAATACAGGAATACACAATATCATAAATGCATCAAAAATTGACTCGGAAAGTATGATTCTAATAAACGACCAATATGATTTCAACATTTTAAATTTGATTCTGTAACACGGTTGGTTTTAATAACCAGTGATCACGGTATCAAGCGCTTACTGTATTACAAAAAAAAAAACTTAAAATTAAAAATTTACAATCGCCTAAGCAATCTTTTGTTGTAAATAATATGTGCTGCCTTTGCCAATGTGTCCGGGTTAACAGGCAAACCCTGCTTTCCTAACATGACCCTATTTAGTTTATTAACATAATTGAAAATTAAAAATCTGCAAAAATTTGATAAAAAAAGTTTCAATCAAATCTTCAATATGAATGTCAAACGAATAACTTACATGATCGACAACAAAAGATTTTAACATCACTGACCTTCGTTTTTTATGTCAAATTTACGGTAATAAAAAATGTACATAATTGTATATAGAACGTAAACATGAAATAAATTTGTCTGAACAATACTTCAGGTGAACTTCCTCGTCATATTGTTTTAAATCCACAAATGCATGTGCAACGGAAAGTTCACCTGAATGTAAATAATTAGCTAAACATACCCTGCAGTCTACAAATTTCAGGATGATGCCCTTAGCAATGAAGCCACTAATATAGCCAATCGTGGCCAACTCTAATGGTTTGGCTTCATCCAAAAATTCAAGCGAAATGTGGTACCCAATCCTCAGGCTCGGGTGACTGTTGGACCCCTTGAGTGATGGTGTTGTTGTGGAATGAAAAAGCTTTGACTCAATTATCAGCTTCACCATTGGATCCTGGTGAATCTATTCTGGTAAAATTATTTATAATTAACGTTTTGAAATAAGGCCCAAAAGCTGAACACGTTCAATTTATATTTTGGACACCAAAAACAATAATATAATAAACAAAAACAATAAAATTACTTACCCTTTTATACCATCTTTTCAATTTCGTTAACGAACAGTTACATTTGAAACGGTTTCTTGATTTCCAGATTTGAGGACCCATTCTAAATTTCCTAGAACTCATTATAATCTCCATTTCACTTTTAATATCACAGCTAGGTCACTAATACGGGAGTAGGATAATTAAATCACAATGTTAAACAAGTGTAATACTACTTATTACCGTTATAATCCTTCACAATTTATTATGTAGGAATAAATATGTAGAATGCAAGAGAATGCAACAAGCGTTAAATATACGCATAGACAACTATAGATACTGCACACATGAAGTTAGTTGGTTAGTTCGTATAAAGGTATTTATCTAAAATTAAAAGTGACCATTTGTCACGTGATTGTACTTCACCACTCGAAACGGTTGATTCATACATGAACCTCTGACGGTAACCACAGAACATACGGTAACTCCCAAAATTCCAGTCGTGTTTTAGTACTTTTTGACAGTAGTGATTGGAATTTTGTGTCGCTGAAATGGCAGAGTTACTTTCTGTTCCATTAAAAAAGCCTTCGGAAGTTGATATTGTAAAACCATTGAAAAATTTAATCCAGTTAAGGTATAGTACAGCTGATAAACCAGAAGATTACTCGGATCAAATTAATGAACTGTCAAAGCTTAGAAATAATGCGATTTGGCGAGTTTTTGAAAAATACGAAAGTTCTCTAGACGTTATATACAGGTAAGTTGATGATTTTACTCTAGCATTACTGTGTTATTTTAGAAACTTATTTGTTTTAATAGTTATTACGATCAGTTAGTATCACTGGAGGGCAAAATACCTTCACAAGAAATTCAGATACCGTTTAAGTGGAAGGATGCCTTTGACAAAGGATCAATATTTGGTGGAAGAATCAGTCTAAGTAAGTTTGCAATAACTTATTAGTTATATGCAGTATAATGTCAAAAAAAAGATTTGTGGTTAGCATAAACCATTAGCCGTCAACTTTGTCGCTAATGTTAATACTACAGTCTTAACGATTAACTTCATCACGCGTATGTATCTGTTAGTTTTAAATACTTAATAACAATCATGACATTTGCGTTCTGACATATATTTCTTTTGTTGCAGCTATTACATCTTTGGGATATGAAAAAATTTGTGTTTTGTTTAACATTGCTGCACTTCAGAGTGCTGTTGCAGCTGCTCAGAGTATTGAAAATGACGATGGACTCAAACTTGCAGCTAAATTATTACAAGTATGTAATCAGTTATAGCTTATTATTTAAAAATAAAGTTTTTCTCAGTTATGTACATTTATTGTGTTTTTAATGATTTTAGCAAGCAGCTGGAATCTTTAGTTACTTGAAAGCGAATATTATGTTATCTATTCAGCAAGATCCAACGCCAGATTTAAATCCTGACACTTTAGGCGCTTTGTCTCAACTTATGTTAGCACAGGCACAAGAAATATTTGTCCAAAAAGCCATCCATGGTAAGTTTACAGTTTGATGTGACTAATAATCATGTTAAGCTGTATGTTTTTGTATTATTAGATAACATGAAAGATCAAATTGTTGCTAAGCTGGCAGCTCAATGTGAGGAGTTGTATGGGGAGTGTCTGAAAACCTTCCAAAAGGAAAGTTTGAAGCCATTGTGGGACAGAGATTGGATACCATCTGTAAGTGTCTTAATTAGCTAACTTGAGAATAACTGATGTATAACAAATGTTGTAGATTGCTGGTAAACAGGCAGGTTACCACGCTATAGCTCAATATTATCAGAGTCTTGTGTGTAAAAACAACAAAGCTGTCGGTGCAGAGATAGCATGGTTAGAGGTGAGAACTTATCTGTTTTAATTATTGTAATGATAGTATTTGATTCGTTGTTTTGGATAGAGTTCTGAAGAACTATTTAAAGCAGCTCAGCAACGTTCGGGAAAGACCACAGCATTTCAAGATATGTTTACTAAAGCACAAAGAAATTTAAACGAAGCCAAAAAGGATAACGATTTCATATATCATGAGCGAATTCCAGATATAAAATCGTTGGATCCAATAGGCAAAGCACAACTGGCTAAAGTATTGCCACTAACTTATCCATTAAGTCAAAATTTCAAAGGTAAAAGCATGATTAAAAGTTGAATAAAATCAATCGTTATGTGTATGCGTTATTTCAGATTTATTTAGTGATCTGGTACCTGTGTCTGTTCATCAGGCCATGGCTGCTTATGATTTGAGAAAAACTGAAACACAAAACATTGAAATTTCTAAATTGAGAGATTCGACCCAGTTGTTAAATAGGTTTGTATAATTATTGACAACTTTTATATTGTTTTCTAATGACAAGATTAAGAAATGAGGAGTACTTGGTGTGTTGTTGTTAGTGTCCTGGCATCTTTGAATTTGCCTGCCGCTATAGAAGTTACAGAAGGGAATGCTCTTCCACCATCCATATTGGAAAAATCTGAAACAGTAAGACAGCTTGGTGGAATTTCAAGTCTTGAAGCTCTTGTTCGTGAACTACCAGATTTACTCAAAAGAAATCAAGATATTCTTGATGAGGTATAATGTTTCTATAGCTTTATGCTTGTGTATATTTTTATTACTGCTACCGATTTAGGCCGATCGTATGCTTACTGAAGAAAAGCAAGCTGATGGTTCTTTACGAACACAATTTAAAGAGCGTTGGACTAGAACACCATCAGAAAAACTTACAGAAATGTTTTTGTCTAATATTGCCAAATATCGTCAAATAATAAATAATGCTGTTCAGGTATGGTACCTATATGTAAAAATTTAAAAGTGAAATTGTAAGCTCTATGTTTATAGGCTGATAAAACTGTACAAGAAAAGTTTGAAAGTCATCGTGCAGGAATGGAACTGTTGAGCAAATCGCCATCTGAATTACAAGCAGCAGTACCTCAAAGTACAGGGGGCAACACGGCAAATTCTGCAGCTGCTAATGCCCTGCGTCAATTAATGGAAGAGGTAATTCATAGGCTTGGAAGTTGATGCATTTGTGTTAAATAATGAAATTTTGTTTTAGGTTGAGACCTTAAAAGCGGAACGTGACGTTATAGAATCTGAATTAAAAAGTGCAACGGTTGATATTAAGAGTACATTTTTATCTGCACTAGCTAATGACGGTGCTATCAATGAACCAGCATTATCGGTTGAAAATCTAGGACAGATTTTTGGACCTCTTCAGAAGCAAGTCAAAGAAAGTATTGAAAGACAGCAAAGTTTGGTCGAGAAAATAAAGGTATGTTGTATTGTTAGTTTAATAAGTAAATACAGTGTGTACAAAAAGTAACATAACGGGTCAATATCTCGTCTTGTGATAAGTAAAAAAAAATTGGATAATAGTTGTTTGTATGTAGTTATTAAATTACTACATAACTTTAAATTATTTTCAAATGTACACAGTGTTTTGTTTTTGCACACCGATACGTCACTTAGTTTTCTTAAGTAGAACACCTTATATATTTTGTATTTCTTAGGTGCAAAACTAAATTCTCCTTCAAAAATTTAACAGGTTTTGTGTACCTAAAATCAATAGTTTTTACGAAAATATTGACAGGAACAAGACTCTAAAAAAATATTGATATTTCACAACTTAGCAATTTCGGAACGAATTCCTTTGATACATTAGTTGACAATAGTGTCATTATGGTTGTTGACTGGTTAAAGTTTTAAAATAATATACAGCGTGTTTCTTATTTAGCTAAACTTCAAACACGAATAAGTCAATTTTTTTAAAAAGAATATGCTATACAGGGTGTCCCAAATTCGAGTAAATGCATGGGGATCTTGCTTATCTTACGAGCTACGAGGTCAGTTAAATTAGGGCAAAGTTGCGAAATTAGATGCTCATCAAATATCTCCAAAGAAAATTTTCATAGCTGTTTTAGTTCAAACGTTATTCAAGAAAAACTGAAAAAATTGATTTTCGTTTTTTTGCCCCATTTTCTACATTTTTTAGGATATCGACAATCTGGAAGCACTTCCCCATGGCCACTTCTTACGCTTTATATTTTGAGATAACAAAGAATTTCCAACAACGTTTCGTTTCTTCAGAACCATCATCAACTTCATTTTTTTAAATACGGCGAAACATTTTTAATCTCATAGTCGGATAGCATTTTGTCTTCTGATTTCAATGATATGTGACGCTTTATATCTAAAATGATATTTTACCACAAAAATTTGAGAAAAACTCATTTTGTCCAATTTTTGAATCAAATGATCTTGTACAAACAAAAGCAAAATAAAAAACAAAACATTTTTTTTGTTTTTTTGTTCTGTTAAAACTGTCACTTTGACATTAATATGATCGTGATTAATTGTATCATCTGCAACCAGCTAGAAATTCTTAGATATTTGTGCTTTTGTTCGCAATTTTTATTTTCACTATGTTCTGGTAGTACATTTTTAATTTATTTATTTATTCGCTATGCCTGGGTACCTATATTGTTAAAATAATTTTCATCAATTATGGAAAATAAAAGGTGTTACAAATATGGTATTGTAATTGATTTTAATGAAGTATTGAATAAACTGTTGAAAATTAAAAAATGAGAAAACAAAATTTTGTGTATAGGTACATATTATGACATTTCTCGAATTCTTTAAAAAGTGTTAAGATTGTAATATTTAATTTTTAAAGCTGGTTGCAAATCATACAATTAATCACGATCATATTACTATCAAAGTGACAGTTTTAACAGACGACAACAACAAAAATTTTGTTTTTTATTTTGCTTTTTTTTGTACAAGATCATTTGATTCAAAAATTGAACAAAATGAGTTTTTTCTCAAATTTTTGTGGTAAAATATCATTTTAGATATTAAATCATCATATTGAAATCAGAAGACAAAATGCTATCCGACCATGAGATTAAAATTGTTTGGCCGTATTTAAAAAAATGAAGTTGATGATGGTTCTGAAGAGACGAAACGTTGTTGGAAATTTTATTTTATCTCAAAATATAAAGCGGAAGAAGTTGCTATGAAGAAGTGCTTTCAGATTGTTGATATCTTAAAAAATGTAGGAAATAGGGCAAAAAAACGAAAATCAATTTTTTCGGTTTTTCTTGAATAACTTTTGAACTAAGACAGCTATGAAAATTTTCTTTGCAGATATTTAATGAGCATCTCATTTCGCAACTTTGCCCTAATTTAACCGACCTCGTAGCTCTTGAGATAAGCGAGATCCCCATGCATTTACTCGAATTTGGAACACCCTGTATATTTTTACATTTTCCTGTCGATAATTCAATTATTTCAAATATTATATTGGATCATTTATGTCTTAAATTAATATTTCTCGAAATATTGCAGTTTTAATGATAATTTTTTTTTTAAATTTTAGACAATTATTGACGTTTATTAGTTTTTAAAGATAATTAAGTTATCGATAAGAAAATGTAAAAATATACAGGAGTCGTAAACAGGCCCGCGAAGGTTCTATATCCGGGCCCGCGACCTAAAATACTGAAAAAAGAGGCTCGTGACCTAAAAGAAAAGGTCTTCACTCTTGCGCTAAAAAACTGAAAAAAGAGAGGCTGTGAGCTAAAAAAAGGCTGTGAGCTGCGATCAGTTTTTTTATAATCCACATGCCCGGTACGTCCAAATCGCTCTCAGGATATCGTTGTGCGTAAAGCCTTGCCGCCAGCAAAGGATTTCTTTCACTTTCTCCCAGGCAATAAACCATATCAATTTGCTCTTTTAAAGTAAAATTTATTGTGGAAATGCTATAATTCAAGAAATAACAGACAAGTTTTTGACGTTAGTGAAGTTAACAGTCAGTTTTTTCGATTTCCACGGCACTCTATTTGCTTCAATAATGATTAGAAGAAAAAATGTCGAATATCCCAAAAAGTATGAGTTTTGGCTATAGGACATACTTAACAAAAAATGAAGCTCTCTTAAAGACAAATTCGATGACATAAGAAAATACAGGGGTTTGCATTTGAAAAAATTGAGTTACGATCTTTTGAAAATCATGGAAGTTGCCAGCTATTTAGGAACACTCTGTATGCGTGATTCAAACTTTTTCATATCGATCGAATAGAGCAATGTTTTCTGCATGTGCTTACCAAATTACAACTCTGTACTTCAAAAAATAACTTCAGGAGAATTTTTTAAATAAAGACTTAAAACCTTAAAAAAATTTGAAAATCATTATTTTTTTTTAGTGACAACGCCGCATAAAAAGCTGTAGTATTTTATATTGATGCAAAGCTTAAATGAAGGCGGTCAAAAATCTATATATATAAAAATGAATGTATGTTTGTTTGTTTGTCCTTTATGCATTCCTATACCATTCATCCGATCCTGACCAAATTTGGCACAGACAATCTATAGGACCATGGGAAGAAGATAGGCTATATAAGAATTCCCAAAAATTCCCAAAAGAACCAAAATTCCCAAAAGATCCAAATATCACAAAAGTTTCAAAATTCTCAATAGATACAAACATTCTCAATAGATACAAAAATTCCCAAAAGATCCAAAATTCTCAAAAAAATTCACCGAGCGAAGCCGGGTCACTACGCTAGTATTAAATAAAAAATGGGGTGTTATATTTGAAATATAAAAGTTGCTGATAGTTCCAGAGAGGTGACTCACCCTGTATATTTGAAAATATTTTTATCGTGTTCAGAAGAAAAAACTGTATGAAATAGCGTTTGAATCAACTTCCTATCTCAAACCGTTAAGCCACAATCGACCGATCCCGCACTAATGACTCACCCTGTATAGTGGAAGCCGGTAATAACGCAGATTCGTGTTATATGTTAATCACGGTATAACAGAATAGTTAATAATTCTTATATTTTTGTGAAAAACAGCTCATTTTTTAAATTTTCTATATTATAGCTTAGTTATTTAGTAAATGTAAAATAACAAAACTCTGTTCACGATCATAAAACACATTAAGGAACGAAAAAGTTGCAATTCTTTTCAAAATACATTTGTATGTAAATCTCAAATCAAATTACTTAACAATTACTATTTACAATTAATACCATTGTGTAAAATAAATATTTAAACTACAGTCTTAGTGCTTTTATTTGCCTTTACAACTTGTCTTTCACGCTGGGTACGTCAAAACGAAAAGGGCACAAATAAGTTCTGCGTTTTTTCTGAATGCATGTTATAAGCGGCCTCCACTGTAATACTTTTATGATGGTTAAAAAATCTACAAAGGAATACAAGTCATTTGATGTTTTGAATGACACTATAGTTATACCAACAATAAAATAATGGACAGTAAAAGATATGTTCATACATGTCAATGTACAAATAATGTTAAACGTCAACATTTCTTCTGATTTATTATCATTTAGCTGTTTACTGTATGACAAAAATAATTTTATGCAATAAGTGTAATATCAATATAATTGAAATAAGGTATAAGAACTGTTTTCAGATCTCTTTATTTACTTTATTTCTTATAGAAAGCACATGACACTTTTATTCAAGAATGTGGAAGCAGTGCTGGGGGTAGGGAACAAATGATGTGTAAACTAGCATCAGCTAATGACGCTTTTCGTGATATTCAAAATAATCTTCAAGAAGGTACAAAGTTTTACAACGATCTTACGCAGGTACAAAGTTAAAATTTGTATTAAAAATATTTGTAACGTTATTGATTTTTTTTGTAGCTGTTAGTTGTTTTCCAAAACAAAATATCAGATTATTGTTTCGCTCGTAAAACAGAAAAAGAGGAGTTACTAAAGGATCTAACCCAAGAATCAAGCAGACAGGCGCCACTGCCTACTCCAGCAAAACCATCGTATTACACAGGTTAAGATATTGAGCGTAATCGTTATTGTGTTTAATGTTTAAAGTTGGTGTAATATTTTTAGAACAGTGTTGTGTTTCTGTTTTTAATTTTTATATCAAGTATGAAACTTTTATTTGTGCAGATTTTAAAATGGATGAACCAGCGCAACCAGCACCTTCTACTGCTCCTCAGGCTCCACAACCAGGCCAAGCTCCTCCAAATTTGCCCTATCCGGTTTATGTTCAAGGAATGCCCGTGCCCTATGGATCTGTTCCGGCTGCACCGTATCCTACATATGTACCGCCACCCATGCCTCAAGGTTATAATCCGTATGGAAATATGCAATATCCAGGTAGGTGTAACGAATGTTTTAATTAAACCCTTAAGAGGATTGCGAGTGAAGTGTTTAAATATGGGAATGTCAACTAACTATTAATTTTAACACTGTTTAAAGGTTGTGTTATAACAGACAATTAAAGGTATACACACACCGGCATGGTCACGGTACTGATCACGACGCACACTGACAGAAACGTCAAATAAAAGTCTCATTGACATTGTTTAAAATACTTAAAATGCCTCTCTTTAGGACGTTTTTGTATTGTGGGTGTGATAAGTCAAAGGATTTTGTAATTTTGTACTCTCAATAAATGTTCCTAATTTTGCAGTTGCAGTACTTAAAAACTACACAGTTTTAACAATCAGTGATAGGCTTTAAAAAAAATAGCTGGCTGATCGCGACAGTCTGATCCCAGTGTGCATTTTATTAGGTTGCATTTGATAGCCATTGGCCCTGCAAAATTTGTGTCTGGGTATTTGTAAAAGCTGGCAAATTTTTATGTTTTTTCATATCGTATTCTAACCGGGGCACTTTTTTACTAGGGAATGTTTTTTAATAGTAAATGTTTTATTTAACTATTAAAGACAGTGGTATAATTGAAATACACCATTGGTGCACAATGTATACCAAACACCACAAATTAAGGCGAGCAGCGGGAATGCAAAATAAACACAATTGGAATTGAATATGCCTACTTACATATTTGTGTTGATTTATGAGAATTTAAAAAACAATAAATTTTGACGTTCTAAAGGCACTTTTTTGATAAGATGCAGTGGTGTAGACAATTTTTCAAAAAAAAGTTGAAATTCGATTTGTGACATTAAGTTGTATTTTTTTTTAAATAGAACCCATAGTTGGCTGTGGCATCACGAGAACGAGGATTTTTTCCCATTCCAATAGTGTATATCATGTGGGGTTGATTTATTTTATTAGTGATGCTTCTAAAATACAGGGTGTGTATAAATTGGCGGATGCGCTACACGTGGCGATGTTCTTCGTAAAGTTCTAAGTCGAAAATCTTGATACGAAAATCTTGATACGAAAATCTTGATACGAAAATCTTGATACGAAAATGTTGTACCATGCTTGCTGTGTCTGCAAGAGGTCCTCAAAGTTTTGACATTTAGTCCTTTAAAAAGCGTTATTATTTAATATTTTTTAATTAAAAAGCTGCGATTTGGAATAAAAATAACCTTCGAATAATATTTTTCCTAGATATTGTGTTTTTCCTTTCAAAAATTGGTATTGAAAATATGTTAATCACTGATTTGAATGAAAATAATGCACATGGCAACATTGTCATTAGCTGCCATCTCTGTTTATCTCGTAATTATTTCTAGTTTGTGTTAGACGATATCTAAAGTTTGCAGCTATGTTTACGAACTGAAGGCTTTCAGTTCGAACAAATATTACAAATACATAAGAAAAAATTCCTGATAAAAAAATGTCCAAACGCAAATCAATGGATGCATTGTTGCCAAATTTTTGTTTCTTTAAATGGTTCCTGAGGCCATAGGAAGCATGGTACAACATTTTTGTATTAAAATATTCGACTTAAAATTTCACGAAGAACATCACCACATGTAGCGCTTCCGCCAATTTATACACACCCTGTATAAAATAATAATGAATCTGTCTGGTCACTGTGAAAACTAAGCGTCCTTAACTTCCCCTCATTTAACATCAGTAACAATATTCTAATAATAAAAGATAGATAGATACTAGATAGGTGTAGTAACGTAACACTATAGCTCATACGAGGAGGTACCCAAAAATAACCGGAATTATTTTTTAAAAGCTACATATTATCAAATTTTTTACAAAACAACGTTATCCCCTTCAAAATACTCTCCATTACAACTAATACATTTGTCCCACCGGTGCTTCCACTGTTCGAAACATTTTTTGTAGTCATCTTTAGAAATGGCTGAGAGCTCCTCCCTCGTTTTTTTCTTGACCTCTTCGATGTTGTCAAATCGGTGTCCTTTCATGCCCCTTTTCATGCATGGAAATAAAAAGAAGTCGCACGGAGCCAGGTCAGGCGAGTAAGGTGCGTGGGGCAGCGGAACCATGCCATTTTTAGCCAAAAACTGTCTAACAGAGATGGCTGTGAGTGCAGGTGCATTGTCGTGGTGGAAGAACCAGTCTCCTGTCTGCCACAATTCGGGTCTTTTTTGACGGATACTGTTGCGCAATCTTCTTAAAACCTCCAAATAAAAGGTTTGATTGACGGTCTGACCTGGGGGCGAACAAACAAAAACGAAAAAAGAACAAAACAGCGCTAGCAAAAACAATTACTGCAGATGAACAGAACAAGCCAGGTCGACAACACAGGCGGCACTGAACTGGCAATGAGTTGCGCTATACACTCCTAGCGGCAGAAATGCGTGCTACACTAGCTCCGCCCACGACAATGCTATTCCGGTTATTTTTGGGTACCCCTCGTATATTTCCAGTAAAATTATCATTTGTGTATTGAATTGAGTGAACATTTTGTTTATATGTCTATGTAGTAACTACTGCCTGGTTAATACTATAAAAACTCTGATTTTACATAAGCCTATTCATTTTGCATCTATATTTTTTTCACTATTTATTTTCTTAATTTTTTGTTGTCAAATATTGTGCGTGCTTCTTTTACTAACTGTACATTAAATGCGCTGCATGACTAACACATCATGTAACCTGCTATTTTAGCAAGTTATAATTATCCAGGTGGCTATCCACAACCGCAAGGATATCCAGGAGGCTACCCCCAACAACCTCCTCCTGGTAGCTATCCACAACAACCCCCAGGTGGTTATCAACAGCAGCCTCCCCGTGGTTGGTAAACAATACTCCCGATTATGGTCAACTCTCCACTGCGATTAGTTAGTTATTTTATTTACAGGTCACCATTTAAATATTAATTGTATTGTTAAATAGGTAGTATTTTTTGGTATTTGGCATAAAAATAAACAAATTTCAGTGTGCCACTTGTGGTACTGCATTTTTATAATAATAATAAATCTTTGAAACAATCTTCGTTCCCGGGTTTGGAACCGCATCGTCTATATTTGGAAGTTGACGTTTCGACATATCTTGGTCATCACAAAATTACTGAGGCACAACAAACCAATTAAGCGGAACGCCATGCCTCCACAAGCTGGATATATAAACCCAGCAACTTCTCACACAAATTAGTCGTTTTGAAAAAGACCAAGATATAATGGTCAAAACGTCAACTTCCAAATATAGAAGACGCGGTTCCAAACCAGGAAACGAAGATTGTATTATGGATAATGGCCGCAAAAGCCTTAAGAATAAAATAATAAATCTTTGTTAGAAATCACTTTTCTAAAAGCTCGTCAACAAAATTCATCCTGCATTTTATTAAACTATTAATGCAATTTTTTAATTATAATATTATAAAGTAATTTGTTTATTTTCGTACAAGTACTATGGTGTCATTTATTATTATAAAAACAACATATAGTATAAAGAAAATTTAGTGTAATTTTAATATTGCTATTATTTTTTTATATTTTATAAGCAAAATAGTGCTGGTACATAAAAATTATGTTGTGTTTTATGGAAGTGTATTTTTTGTATTAAGGCAACAGTCGAGTCAGGTTGTATTAGAACTGTTATTAAATTTGTTTAATATTGTTAAATTGTACACAATGTAATTAATATGTTTATCATTTATATGTTATCATTAGATGAATTAATATACAATATAGTGCCTAACTAAAAAATTAAATTTTTAAATTAAATAATATCTCATTATTCGTCTTTTTTATGAGAAAATATATTCAGTTTTAATAGATCAGGGAATTTGTACACTTGATCGCACACCAATTAACACACTGAAAAATAATGGTTATGAATAATTTACATGAATTGGCAAAACTTAAATGCAAGCATTTAAAATCTTTTGCAGTATATTTTCATCGTATATAATTTAAATCTAATTTTTTTAATGCAGCTTCAAGAACTAAAAATGTTCATTGTATTTGTTGGTTATATAAAAATATACAATAAAATCTGACTTAAAGAAGTAGATGCGTTCCAGTACTTTACTTCGTAGAAAAAAACCTTCGTTATCGCAGAAAGGAATACTAAAGCAAGAACTGGATATGTTCCTTCACTTAAAAAAAAAAGTACAAACTATTTAACATATATTTTCTTTTGAAATGAGAACATTCATAATATAAGAAAATCAATGGCGTAAATAGCAGGCCTGCGGGGCGGGCCGCCCCAGGAAAGGGGCCCTGATGAAAGATATTTATCCAATAACTTGGTATTTTGATTAGGATGTAATTATTAAATTACAAAATAATATCTGTTTTATTTAACAAAAAACACTGCATGTTTTAATTTTGTTATTTTTTCCAAAAGTTTTAGTTAATTTGCTGTTGTTAATGATCATCATGACAAAAAAAAGAACATTTGTTTTGTTGCTATTGAGTACAGTCAATTGCGAATAATAGGATATCTTAACAAAACTATATTTTTATAAGAATGCATGAACAATAAGTGAAATCAAACCACAACTACAATTAATCATACTATTTAATAACAATGCAAAACAGTACTGTCCATTAACAGCATTAGAAACATAATGATACCAAGCCAACCCCGATACCCACTTCATAAACGAAGATAAAATACCTGTACAAGGCAGGCTGGAATTAGCAGTGGCGTAACAATATAATAATTTTTAATATTGCCAGCGCCCAATAAAAATACCAATTTGTTGGTATTGTTGAATTTGTCAGAAAATGCTCTATTTAAATAACTGCATGAGCCACTATTGCACCATTAAAAAAAAACGATTTTGTACCCTTTAAAGCCGATTATAGTAACCAAAGTGTCAATAAAAATTTACAAAAACGTTTTTAGGACACTTGTTGACAATGAAATTTAATTTATGCAGGTCGCGGCACACTAAATAAAAAATTAAATTTTGCTCAAAAAATTATTGAAGTTATAAAAATTAACCAAAATGATGCAGTTTGATTGAAAATTGTATGCTCTTTCCAAAATGTGAAAGTATTTAGGGTGCCTCGTTTGAAATAACAAAGTTAATGTCATTTTCGGCAAAACCGGAAGTGAAATAATAGTGTACTCCTCTTTTTCGCACATGTCATGTCTTAAAATATCATTTGCCTAAAATTAAAAAGGGGGTAAGTCTGATTTCGTTTACACTTGGTATATACGGGATGTCCCAGATAACATTTCCAGCATGGGAATCTCGCTTATATTATAAGAGATACAGTTTTGTTTACATTAGATTAATTATTCGTAAGTGACGTACTTTTAAAAGCAAAAAATTATTCGAACTTCAGAAGTTATAGCAAAAAATATGAAAATGTATTTCTTTATTCTAATTTTTTTTGTCTTAATCATTAGATCAATATTTATGATTTTTTTCCATTTTTGAAATATTTGCACTAATTTCATTTTTTCTTAGGGTTGTTAAGTTGGCTTTGGAGTAATTAAATTGACGGCCTTAATGAAAAAATGAAATTAGGGGTAATGCCTCAAAAATGGAAAGTAATAAAAGAAATCTAAAATAATAGTTATATTCTACATTAAAAATAGTACAAATCAAATTGATTTAATGATTGGGACAAAAAAGTTATGAGAAAAAAAAGAACTTTAACATTTTCATATTTTTGCTATAACTTCTGAAGGACGAGTAATTTTAAACATTTAAAACTATATTGTTGCTCCTCTCATACGTAAAATAATTCATCTAATTTAAGCGAGATCCCCATGGTGGCAATGTGATCCAGGACACCCCGTATACTGCATTAATTTTTTTAGTAAATTTGTGTAACTTATTTTTTATCAATGATTTTGGCTGTCTAAATCGGGAGTCTGGAAACTTTTTTACCTATTACCCCAAATTATATTTATTTACGCCACATCACCCCCTTGTTTTGAAAGGAAGAAGAAGAATTTTATAGACCTTAACATATACTACAATCCTACATAAACAGAATTTTTATATCTATCACCGTTTTTATGTAATTTAAGATTAACGTTACAGCTTAAACACCCTGTATATTAGTTACAGTAGATAATCCGGATCAATTAAAACCGGACCAATCCGGATTACTGAGGATGGGAATTTATAAAGCTTTTTAAAAAACAAAACTTAAATCTCTATTAAAAGGTATACAGAAATTAAAAATATATGAGACAAATATGTTGACTAAAAAAACTTGTAATGCGTGTCTGTTTAACCGCACGCTGGCATTTTTCAAAGGCACGTTCCTTTAAATGGTTCAACATAATGACATTTGATAGCTCTATGTCGTTCTCCTCTGCCCATTGTATAGTTGTAGCCAAACACCTAACAGCTTCTTATGTTTAATTTTTGGCACATTAATTTCCATTTCATCGTCACAATTTTTTTATGTCACATGTAGTTGAAGTACCAACTCCATAGCTTTGCGCCCAAATTTGGCCAGAAATGCCGCAAATTAATTCATCAATAATTTTTGCCTTTTCATGAATCCAAAAGAAGAAGCATGTTTTTATTGCAAATATACGAAGATATTGATATATTTTTTGTTTATTATAGAATAAAGTTTTTTTGTGTAAAATAATTTTTTGTTTACTTTTTTAGCTGCCTAACTAGGTAAATTAATGTTTTAATGCAGTTTTATATAACAAATTTATAATTTTCTCAAATAATGTAATGATATGGGACACGACTGCTTATGCAGCCAAATTGATGTACTGGGACATGACTGCACATACAGCGACCTTTTTTTTTAAATCGAAAAATGCGTTGATATTCATTTTATACACATGTATTTTTAGTGTGAAATTAGTAAAATGACTTCAAAAAATAAGTGACTTTTGGAAGTCTTAGTAAAATCGCACTGTCCTCGGAAGAAGATAACAATGTTTTATTAAGTTTTGTCCTTAGCAACTGGTTGGCGACAAAGGACGATCATGAAGTTTTTTAGTTTTTATTTTCGCGTTAAGTAGTATGAGGAAAGTATTGTGATCGATATCCATGTTTTGAGGTGCCCTAAACCCATTTTGGCGATGAAGTCTGTATGTGTATGTGCTAGACATTAAATATGTACATTTTGGACATTAGATATCCGATAGAGCGTTTAAAAGTAAATTACAAAAAAATAATCAATATACAGGGTGTTTAAGTTGCAACTTTATTTGCTAAATTACATAAAAATAATAATAGATAAAAATATACTGTTTAAGTACGATTTTCGTCTATGGTGGGGTCTTGAGGTAAAATTTAAAACTACGAAATAAATTGAACAATTTGAAAACTTTTCTTGAAAACAGCTCATACAAATTTTTACTTAAATTTTAGTAATTTAATAGTTTATTTTCCTTAATAACATGCCTTTGTCTCAACTCTGTTGAATGTTCATGATAGAAGTTGATTTAAGCAAAAAAATTAATTGTTTAGAACGCTCAGGTTGTTAATATGTCGTACACACTCGCTTGAATTGTCATTTACAAATATGAGGGTAATTAAAACACAAGTGGTATTTTTACACTTCTTATACCCGCAAATACATAATCACACATATGATACATACAAAATGGTGGTCGCACCAGTTTAATTTCTCACTCAGTTTAGCATTTCTCTTATGATCACACTAGTCAGTTCAAATGTATAGGGCTTGGATGGAAGAAAAAACAAATGCAGGTTAACTAATAACTTTATTAATTATTGTTAAAAAAATACAATATATGTATTTGAGGAGACTGCATTTAGATACAAACCAGTACATGCTTAAGTTTTAATATAAAACATTGCAAACCCAACATAATTTAGGTATAATAATAAAACTACCTACTCAACAATTCAATCGCATTGTCTCCTCCTACATTAAATTATTGTTTCATAAATGTTACTTTCTATTAAAATAAGGATACAATTGATTAACCTAAATATCCAAAGAACAATACATAATAAAACACATGCATAGACCAGAGTCCAAAAATTACCCCAAAATATATTAAGTACTACGAATATATATGTTGTATACGTAAAGACATCCTGTAAATTATTTTGTTAGTAATATTTTCATCAAGTTGGTTCTAAAGCTAGTAACGGTTTTTTCTAGTTCAGCAACTTCTGCTCTCAGTTTTCGGTTTCTTTCTTCTAGATTATCACCTTCCTTTTCCAGACCCATTTCTTTAATTTTTCTTTTCAATCGTGATTTCCGTGACGCTTCGTTATTTTTATCTCTCATTACACGATACTTTGTCCCATCTGCACCTTGAAATTCATCGGATGAAATTGAAATGTTCCGTTTGCGTGGTCTACCTCGACGAACTGCCATAAAATCATCATCACTGCTGTCTGAATCGTAAACAATTGGCGATTTTGCTTTGATCTTTATGGTTTTGCGACCTGCAGCTCGTTTCTTGGTGGGCGGTACATAATCACTATCATCATCGTTGGGTTTTCGTTGGCGTGGACACTTTCCGACGATAATACCTTTGGTGTTGATTTTAGGTGGAACACTTCTCGACTGTGCTAACGATGATGATACGTCCAATGAAGACAAAACATCAGAAGCTGTTTCAATTTCCTGTCAATAAAAAAAAATAATTTAAACATGCTTATTTTACACAATAAATAAGATATATTCAAGATTCAATAAATTACAAAAGTATTATTCACTGAACTAAAAATGTAGCTATCTTAAGAATCAATAAGATATCCATCTCACAATAAATTTAAAAAAAAAAACAATTTAGGGTTTATAAGTTTCTGTTGAAAATGTTTAGTGATGTCGAGCAACCACGGAATCAAATCACAACAACAATAAACTGCAGCTAATTACAAGTGGGTAAAATCAAATTGCTAGAGGTAAACGAGCAATCACATTTGTCCTATCGTAACATATTGATAATTACATAAATTTAACGTATTCTTACCTGTGCATTAACATAGTTAAGTAAATTGAAGTCGTTTGCAGTTTCAAATGCGTCGATGGTCTGAATTACATCTGGCGTATTAATAGAGTCAGCAGCTTTAAATTTATCACTTATGGAAAGTGTAAGGTTTGGGCTACAATGTCCTGAATTATCAGATCCACTTCGGCTAGTTTCTGGAGTTTCAAAAGGTGCACTTTTTAAATCAGCATATCGATTCGAAGTTATGTCTGTATAATGGCTGTTGCTACCATCATAATAATCGCTATAGTTGCTGTTTGGAAATCCATCACAGTTGTCAACAATTATGAAATTTACTTCATCGTCAACTACTGGTTTAAGCATGACAGGGGTTAGTTGTTTAGACTCATGATCGAAATTTATTTGATCACTTTCTTGATTCAAAGGAAATATTACGGATGTATCTAAGCCTCGACTGTTAATCACTACACACTCATTGAGAGCATTGTTCATATCGTTTGTTGCGCTGGATGTATTTAATATATCTTCATCAACGCCTTCCTTATATGCTAAGATGTCTTCGTTAATAATAATATTATTATTTTCTATATTTACAGATTGATGTTCTGACTGCTCAATTTTAATTTTGGAGTTAATTGGGTATTCGGCATGAGTAACAATGTCCAGAAGCCCAATCCCGTGGCGATCAAAGTCAAAAGGCGCCTTTACATCTGTAAAAAAATATCCAATAAGTGTTGACAAAAGTTAATCTTTAAAATTGGGATGTTTTATGTAATGGATTTAATGAAATTTAAAAATTTTATTCACTAGGGACTTAAAAATACTGACCGAAGACTGGTGTGTTAAGTTCATCTACAGCGTTTTGTGGAGACGTGGCCGCCATCATATTGTTCGATTGACAATATGATGTCAGATCTCCAAATATTTCCATTTCCAGCTTTAATTTGGGGGCGTGGGGTGCGTAAAACACACCACCTGTTTCGCCGTCGCTTAGTCTCATAGCGCTGCTGGAATCCTATCAATAAAATTTAACAATTACATAATTATACACTAAGAAGTAGTAATAAACATTATCGAATTTTGCATGCTGAATAGTACACAAACCTGACAAACTGCGTTTGACTGCACTGCGGTGCTTTGAGAAAATGTATCCAGGTGATTTGATTGAGGATTGACTTCGTGTGGATTCACGCACAAATTTAGTAATGCTTCTGGGTCGAACAGATCTAGCTTTAGAATATCCGGGCTTGATCGCATGGGGTGGAGCATTTGTTCGAATTTCTCGCCATGATCCAGAGAGCAAAGATGCAGCTGGGTGCAAAGCCATCGTGCACGAGACTATAAAAAATAAAAGTTGTTTACATTTGACACTAATGAACATTATAACAAAAACTGTAATTTCTTGTGCAGAATGAAATTTATTATTTTCATAGTCTGCTGTTGTATGTAATTTATTATGGCGGACGATAAAACAGTTTTACTATAAAATTAAAGAATTGACTAACTGGAAATAATTACTTTCGAAGTTAAAAAAAAATTTAAATTTTGAAAAACTAATTTCGCCTGGGTCCCACCCACATATGAATAAATTACATATTTTTAAGCTATCCATCATAATTTAATGAACTATTTTATATCTATGTAAAATAAGAAACAATTAACTTACATTGGGTGATTCTGCGTGTGTAGTACTAAAAATGTTGACTCCTTGAGGGTCCTACCAAGAGAAGAGTTGAGTGCCGCGTGTGCCTCTCAACCTATAAAAAATTAAAGATGACAATTAAGCAACAATATAAGAATAAGTATTGAATCTGAAATGTCGTTATGTTTTAAGCAGTAAAAAAACAAAAATTGTGCGGTATTGTACCGACATGAAAAGCAATAAAATAAAATAAATCACCAATAAAAGGTAATTAATTATTATAACGACAGAACTATGACGTCACAAATCAAGATGTTGGAACTTGTCTACGAATTGACATATTCAAGGCCACGTGGGCATCACATGACTGGAATTCCCTGATCGATAAAAGGGGCAGTGTATTCACGCCAACGCATTGAAAATATACACAAACAGCATACGAAACAATCAAACAAACGGTAAAAAAAAGTACTTGAAGTGCACAAACATATTACATATATCATTTATCGCACTATCAAATTACACTAGACAAATTATTTACAATCTGTTATCGTATCGCTATGCAAGATAAGATAAAATGAAACATACGCTAAACGAAACGCCTAATTTTCATTATTATTAGTTTCAATTTAAATCATAAAATTACCCAAATATCTGCAATATTATCGTCATTCCTAGGCTACTGTGTACTGTAACTGTATAACTAAATTTTACTTACTCTAGCGCCGTTTTATGCGCTCGTACACCGAAAGCGGCTTTAGATAAGCACAAAAATTGAAGTTGATAAGCTCACAAAAGTTGCCTCTAGCTGTTGATCCGCCTTTCGTTGACTTTTGAGAGTTTACGACACAATTAAAATTTAACACTCGAGAACTACGTTTGACTACGTTTCACCAGTACAATTTTCCCGATTGTTATAACACTCGGTTCTCCGACGCCTTGCGACGAACTCGTCGTCACCCCTCCCCTCAATTTTATATCTTTTTTCAACAAATGCCTCCTTACATTTACATATCTTTCTCTATCGTATGATTCGTTACATTGACGTCATATGTAACCAATAGCGTAAAAGCAACGGTCACAAGACTTTCATTTCTAGGAACCACGAATTACGTGAGTCATCGTTACAAAGCATTTTCGACGGCTAGACAGTGGCGTACTTTAAATATGGGTTGTAAAAGTAAGTTAATAATATCCAAAACACATTAAATCGATACCGAAATATATATATATATATATATATACAATAAGAAACACATTATTGAAGCCCTAGTACAATGAATCAAACATTTTTCAAATAAAATAAGAATTAGACGAAATCGTATACTACAGACTACACCACTGCTACGTTTTCTAGAATTTTCTTTATCGTTCAAAGTCTACATTGTATAACATCCCAAACACCCCACCACCTTTATTGTTTTATTGTATTGAGTACTGGGAAATATTAACAAGTTTATACAAGTCCCTGGGAACCTCTTTATCTTACTGTTTTGCTAAATATTTAAATAGTTTAATGAACTTTTACAGTGATTAACTTTTCTGTAGTTTTTATTGTAGTTTTTTTTTTTAAATCAGTTCGACCGGTTAAAATTAGATACCATTGTTGAAAACATTTTTAAAATTACTTTAATTTATGCTGTCTAAAATATATTAAGACGGTTTTAAAACTCGACTTATTTCTTTACACGAAAGGAAGATATTGTGTTTTTTATAAATGTGCTTTATTATCGGAGATGCTAGGTCGTACAAATAATTTTTCACAAATTAAATATATAGTGTAGCATCGTGATACTCATTTTACTTTAGGTATTAAAGATGACGGTAAACACTGATCTGTAGATGAAAATTTTGTGTACAATTTACATTAAAAGATATTATATTCAATAAAATACTAAATTGTGCTATTTGTATTTTGAATGCTAAATTGGCCTAAAGCTATTTGTGATTATAAAAAAGTAAAAATTTATAATATAAAGCAGAATCTAAATCTGATTGCCATTCAAATACATGATTAGATTATGGCAGAATAAACTTTTCATAAACTTAAAATTAGACACGAGTGAATAAATGATTTCGAATTGTTTAGCAAAACAAGCAGATGCACAAATTTACAACTCGTGGTTAGCAAGTTCATAGGACTAAAAATTGTTTTTTAAAGCATGTTTGAGGTATTGTTTTGAATTTTTTAAATTTATTATAAAATTGTTAGAATAACATAGAACTTTTATTTTTCTTAAAATTAAAAATATTATCAATTACGTTACATTTTTTGGGAAGAACATCAATGTTGCCCATAAAAGATACATAATTCTCTAGGTTCTTTATGTATATATCTGCATAATGCATAGGGCAAATTTTGTTTAAAGTTTGAGGATACTTAAATTTATATTAAAAGTATTAGCAATGAAAATAGCTTACATTCTCTTAGGACCTGACATCTTTTGTTGACACTTATTAATGCACAATTGTTTTAAAAAAATAATCAGTTTGTTTTGGATGTTTAAAAATTATCCAGATTGTTTGTTTATTTATTTATATAATATGTACTCTGGATATTAGGGTAAAAGTAGGGTTTATACCAATTAAAGTTTGAGAACACTTCAACAAAAACAATTTTATTATCACCTAGCACTTTTTTGCAACATAAAACATATAATGTTATTTCAATGCAGTTATTTTACACTATTTTTGTAAGCTTCGCAGGTAATTATTGTCAATCAAAAGCTGTTAAATAGTTGAAATCAATTTAGTATGCTCCGCTTTAATTTGTGCTTTAGCACTGTTGGAAATGAAAACATAAGAAAGATTGGAAAGCGCGCGGAAGGGATATATTTTCAAAACGTAGCGATTGGTTTATGCTTACACGTAAGGATACCCAGCGTTGCTGATGCAATACTTGTGCAAGCTCATCTCTTCTCATAAAAATGTAGAACGGTGAGTAAGTTACTGGGCAAAGTTTAAAAGTTTAGCGGTTACTGTCTAGTGAAGCCAATTCGATCACCTACAGTAGCGTAGTGTTAAGATGGTTGCAAATGTAAAATTATTCAGATTGCCTGCAATCTGCAATGCTTATTACTGCAGTGGCGGATCTTGATTTTGTGGGGCCCCAGTCACAACCTGATCTGGACCCTACTAAGAATACTAAAATAAACAGTACAGAAAATCATAACGTTTTTTATTTTTGGAAGCAACAAAAACATAAACAAAAATAAGATACGGAAATAAAAAAATATTCTCAGCTATCTACTAGAAAAAAAAAAGCCATTCCCATTTAAAAGAAAATATCACATCTCAGGTTTAAAAAATCACAGTAAAATTCTGCAACATACAGTACAGGGTGATCCAAATTCAATGGAATTACATGGATATCTCGCTTAATAGTCAAGATAGAGAAACGGTTAAATTACCAAAAATGTACAGTTTTTTGGGACAAACTCGGAACCGTTTTCAAAAATATTCTATAATTTTTGAGTTATTAAAGAAAAACTGTTTTTTTTTTTGTTTTTGTTTTATTTATAATGTGTCATATATCCCTTATTGTTTTAAATATCGAAAAAGCTTATGAAGATTATTTTTAGATATTTTTATGTAAAATTTTGATAGTACAAAAAAAAATTACCCTTCGCCGTTAAAAAGTTAAGACACAAACTCATCTTTTTTTAAATAGAAGCTATAGTTGGCTATGACCTATTTAAATTCCTTATGGTTTTTCCTTTCCTAATATAAAGGGTTGATGTATTTATTGTCAATAATACGCAAGTTACAAAGGTTTTTTAATTTTTTTAAAGATGAGAAACAAAAAGTAGGCTGTGAAAACAACAAACAAAAACAAGAAAAACGCAAAATGATAGAATATATTTGAAAACTGTTTTAAGTTTGTTCCAAAAAACTGCACATTTTTGGTAATTTAACCGTTTCTCTATCTTGACTATTAAGCGAGATACCCATGTAATCCCATCGAATTTGGACCACCCTGTACAGTACATCGGCTTGCACTGTAATCAGATGCAAGTAGGGTTGCAAGTTTTGGCGATTTGGAACCAAATTGGCTATCTTTTTTGTTTAATTTACCATGTTTTTTTTTTTTTAATTGGCATTAATGACTATTACCCAATACCCACTATGAAAATAGGTTTTAGAAGATATTACAATTTGCCTACAATTATTATTTTATAATTCTAATTAAAATTAACAGACAATAAAAATGTAATTTTGGTTTTTGAGGATGAGGCACCCAACGATTCTGAGGCCCCAGGCGCGCGCCTCATGCGCCTGTGCTCCTGTGCAGTAATTCGCCACTTCTTATTAGTTAACATGTTTCTAAAGTTTTTATTATTTTTACGGTAAACTTTTCTAGAGGCAGATCCACATCAATAAAAATGTGCGTTGTACGTTGTATTTGACACAAATTTGCTCGTGTTCGTCGAAATTTTTGTTAGTGTGGACTGTGCGCCGCATAGAAATGCACACAAATAATAATTTCGTGACGAACAACGCACGCTATCCATCGTGCTGTCGGTTTTTAGCCAACTTCAAAGAGATTTGCGTCGCACAGTAGTGTCAATGTGGATTTGATTCTGAGTGCATCTGTATTTTTGTTTCATTTTACTACGTAAATACCTATGTTTGGGTGAATGGTCATGTCTCATTTTTTAATGTACCTGTTCCTGTTCCGATAGTTTTTTCTGCCTTCTCCCTTCTAAAAGACCCCAACAAGCTTGACATTTTTTCGTTGCTTCTTCAACTCCAATATTACATGCTTTAGCTATTTCGTTCCATGCATCAGTTTTTTTTTTGTTTTGTTGTAATGCTGACAGTGTTTTGGATTCCATAACAAGTCATGTTTTGAATATTCCTGAATGAGGTGCAAGGAATCCTCATTGCTCCATTCGATGTTATTTTATTGTATTTATTTTATTAGTTATTTTATTATGCAAATTACGACTACTTTACTCCCGACAAGTGTTTATTAATATAATAACAGGCTCTCAAGTTGAAAACTAATGCGCACGGGGTGCGGAAAATTGCTCGAATACAATTGCGAGAAAAATTGTTCCTCGAATGCCTAGTTGCTCGAATAACTATTTCTCGAAAAAAAATTGCTCGAAATAATGAAATGTTACTTAAAAAAAAAATTAAATTTATATAAATGCAAACCTGCACATGTGGATTCGGCCGTACAACACACAAGATAAATATTTACGTGGTAAAATATTGAACCAGAGGTTAAATTTGCGTCGCAAATGTTTTTGCCGAGTTTCAAAATACAACATACAACAAATTTTTATTGATGTGGATCCGCCTTAATATGCTGCATGCATAAACGAAGGATTTGGAATGTTTGAATAAATTTAATATGCAAAGGGTATTTCCATTGTTTTCACATTTTCAGAACTACTGTTGGTAAATTGGATTAAAGTTTTTTTAAAAATATTTTATTAAGAACAAGAATGAAAACATAAAAAACTAGAAAAAAATTGTTTTTTTTTGCGATATCAATAAATTTTTTGTGATATATTTATTACCAGCTGCAAATAAAACTTGAATCATCAGCAACTGGATGGTTTTTAATGAGTCGTGTTTGCTTATACGGACTTTTGCCATAAAATTGATTCTAATGTTAATGGCACTTCAAATATGTATATTGGTTCAAATGACTAATGACTATAATGAAAAATTATAACGTAATACGTGGGTCAAATTACTTGGAACATCTTACATAGCATAAAATTTTGTTTATGCTGTATTTGGGTAACATTTAATCATTTAAAACACAATTGTAATTTTTAAATCTTAGGAGTCTACATCAAATAATCATGATGGTACATAACTTCGAAACGTTAAAAATATTTTGTAAACCGATAGACAGGTACCTAATTACCTAACCTGGTAGCTTAACACGTTAAGCGCCATTTGTATCCATATGGATACAAATTAGTCTGGCTCGATGGACCACCTGTATTCGTTTGAACATACATGTATTCAGTGGTGAGCTATGAAATTTTTAACAAAGGGCTCGCTCATAGTTAAATAAAAACAAAAAAATAATGTTAATTATATGTTAGTAAAAAATGGCATTTTAAATTCAAACGTGAATAATCGAGTGATTGTACATAATTAAAAAATTCTATTGTCCGACGGGTTATTCTAAATTTAATCGTCATTGCTTGATAGGCATGACTTGGTCGCTTTACAAATGTATGTAATGACAATGATTTTAAGATATATTTTTTCTTAAGAAAATGGTTAACAAGAAGAACAAGGGGCTCGCAAATTAAGGAATAATTTAACAAAGGGCTCGCGCGAGCCCCCTACAGCTCACCACTGCATGTATTACATATAACTATGCCGGGACAGGTTTTAGGATGGCCCAGTGGACCAGAGAATCTTGGTGGCCCGCGATTTTTTTTTAACCCAAATTGATATAAATAAAATAATAAATTTTAAGTTTTTTGATACAAATTTATATTCAGATTTACAACTTATAATTGTCGAAAATAAAAGCACATAATAATAATTGTCATTTAGTTCGTTTACATTAACTTTCGTTCTATAACATAATTTTAAATTCGTAGAAAAAATAGCATTTACAACTGGAGATGAAATCAGTTTTTTTCATTCGGGAGATTTGCTTACTCGCCGCTTCGCGGCTCGTGAATAAATCTTACCTCACAAAAAACTACTCTTTCATCTCTGGCTGTAAAATATACTATTTTTAACATGGTGGTGCTTAACGTGTTAAGCTCTATTAAAAGCATTTTTTATATGAAAGAGGGCCCACCTCAAGCCTAATGCCACTTAACTGACACATTAAGTAAATGTTAACACATTTACTTATTACTTGATAAAATTGAGTAATTGTAAATTAAAATAATTTAAAAAAAATGAAAGTTCATGCACTGTTCCTTTTAATAAAATCAATAAAAATAAAAAACTTGTTTTAAATACCTACTTGTTCTTGGAACATATTTAAAAGTGACTGTTCTTTTTTTAATTTGCACTTGCTTTTATGGTTAGTAATTAACAGATAGTTTTTTTTTAAATCTCTGGTATTACACTTTATAGATCTGAAAAAGCTGATTTATATAGAAGTAAATAAAGAAAAATGCATTTTAGTGTTTATATATATATATTTATTTATATATAATTTACCTTCTTAGTTGATAAATCTACAAAACATGGAATATATAATTTTATTATCATAAACTCTTGTACGGGTGTAAAAATTAGAATATAACAATTTCATTTGTCTCTAAGTACATTCGATAACATAAAAATTAAATTTGGAGTTACATTGCAAATTTCGATGGAAAACAAAACAGTTTACAAAAATAAAAATACTGTAATGAATTTATAAATAATCAATACTGTTATCATAAACTGTAATTGTAAACATGATGCAAATTTTTATATACTGGAATGTCTTATAAAAGCTGATATACACAGGGTCTTTAATACAATAGTTAATTACTTATACAACTGAGATCCATTCTCATTATAATTAAATATTTTTTTCTAAACATGTTCTTTGCAATATAATGAATGCGAAAAGCAGGATTTCCACTTATTTAAAATTAAAAAACAATTTAAAAAAATTTTAACCTTGGTGCATTATGGAAGTATAATTAATAACAACAAAACCTGACAGTTAACGTGAACTTTTTAATTTCAATTCTCAATAAAAAAGTTAAATCCAACTACAAAAGTTAAAAATTTTAAGCCCCTTTCAATTCATGAAAGATTTAAACAATTTCTTTGTTTGTACTTTATGGGTGTAACAAATATTGGTGTTTCAAAATTTTACATTTAATATGCAATAGGGTTAAAATTTTTAAATGGGGTAGGTACTTTTTCTTATTTTATTTATTATGCTAACCCGCCATTAATTTTTTACTAAACTCATAAAGTCGTATTTCACATTAATCTAACAAGATTAAAACATATAAAAACAACTTCTAAGTAATATCATTGTTTAATCAAGTGTTGCTGTAATCTACACTGATATAAAAATAAGTAACCTCAGTAAATACGCCATTAAAGGGAACCAATCAGATTTAGTACAACTGATTTAAACTAACAAAAATGTGGGCATTTATTGCTGAAAATTCTTTGCATTACAAACTATTGAATTTAAAATATACAAAACTTCGTATGAACTGCAATATTGTTAGATTTTACATATGTAATAAATATATAGTTCGTATTAATGTGTTAAATACGACTTCACGTACAGTACTACGTTTACTTTAAATCCATCTAGAGTATATATAAATTTAAATATCCCATAACATTATCTGACTGCTAGGTAAATACTTCATAACTATATACACATACAACTCCAGTCTACAAAATAAAAATCTACATCATCCATAATATTTCTTACCCTACTTTTGGGCTAAAATATCATAGAGGTCAAACATAAGAATTATTACTTTAGGATTTTCAAACTTGGATGCAAAATTAAAAACACTGTTGATCACTTACAGAACTTTAAAGATGTACACATTTAATTTACAGTTTACTGAAAATAAATTAGCAAAAGATTCTGCAACAAAAAAATAAATAAGACAATGATAACAGTGTTGCAAAACAACTTCTAATTAATATGATTTATTTTCAAGTGCAGCTATCTGTTTGCTTTTTGAAAAATATAATTTCAATATTTATTACTAATTTATGATAATCTTAATTGAATTAAATTTAAATCATATCACAAAGTAATTGACACTAAGAATTCCTTAAAATATAGTTTTTAATCTTAAAAGTACATTTTTAATCAATAAACAGTTTTGGGTTACCGTTATAAGATGAGACATACAAACTGACCATTTTGTAACTGTTTATACGTTATTGCACCCATTAGTTTGAGAAACCTGTATATAAAAATGAGGTCCCTAATTTTGCAATTCTCATGATAATTAACCAATCTTAAAAGAGATTGGATAATTGTTTATCATAATGTGACAATATTATTTACTTCAGAATTATCTATTACTGTATTTTGTGCTATTTCCTAAATGATATGATGTATGGTGTGGATATCTGTTTTTATATTTACATACAATATTGGTATGTACGAGTGATTGACAGTATTAATAAAGTTCTCAAAAATGGACCATTTGTTATCATTTTTACTCATCAACTGTCTACCTTACAGTTCAAAAGTTATCAACTTGACAAAAAATAATATTAAAAAAATTAAAAAGTTTTATCAAATGCATAAGAAAATGGATCGGAGATAAAAGTAAGCAGAGTAATACAAAATAAAACACTAAGATTTAAAGAGTAGAAAATGAACTGTATTCCTTGCAAATTATGTAAAAGTAAAAGTATCTTGTAAGTAATGGGCCTAAAAGGCCTGTGAAAGCTTCATATATATCAAACTATCTTGTTGGTTCAGAAATTAGTAAGTTTCAGAGAAAATAAGATTTACAAAAGGTATAATTAGGTCAAGATTATTGTTTTTGTACTTTTGAAGCATGTAATGTAAATTAACATAAATTTTTATAACTGTATAAAAAAATTTAATGGTAGAATTAAACAGTTTACTGGGCTCATAGACAAAGAATTTTATTTTTACTGTTAATAAGCAGAATAGTAATATACTTATTATTTGAACAGAAACATTTTTAGAACAATTTTAATTGTGTTATAATTCATAATGAGACAGTTTACATTTTTTAATAAAACCAGAACTGTAAAGAATTTACGAACAAAGCGTATTACATTAGAACAAGAATCAACAATTAATATTTAATTAGTTATCGAATTTCTGTAAAAATAAACTATTTTATCGAAAATCCAACAACGAATATGTACCGAAACAAAAATTGAAACTTAGCTGTTGTTTCTAGAAGTCATTAATGTAAACATTGATATTTGGATTTTTGACCATTTTTATTTTACTTCACTTTCCAATTATTTCCTTACTTGATTTTGGTACACGCACTTGTTTCTCAAACTGGAAATTATGATTTTGGTGCTCAAGATAAATTAAATTTATAATTTTGTACTCAAATTGCACTTGAGCTATGAAAAATGTACCTTAGCTAACGAAGACACTTGTCAATATAATAAAAATATAAAACTCTAAAATAAGACAGTTGTCAGAATAAAAATGTCACATATATTTATAATAATTCTAGAATAAAGGTTTATATATAAAAGGACTGGCACAATAAAAACATAATTATTCACTCCTTATATTTTTCACAGCGCTACGTTTAGATTCTTCTTTCACTGGCAGTGATTTATTCCAAATAAATCGGATAACAATGCATGACGACAAAATAATTATGTTGCAACTAATCTTGTTTTGAATGCTCACTTCAAATTTCAAAAATTTAATAAATTGCCTACGCAGTAGTTGCATTAAAAGGCTGATACAACCATTGCTTTTGGTGCACACAATAAAAATGAACCGCACAAAGCAAAAGTGGGATTTTCTATTAATATTTAACAATACTGGTGCATTTAGTTGTATTACGAAAAGTCACAACATGGATTAGTAATGCAATGTTGAATCCATATTTGAAAATATTCGCATGTTAATTTTATGCAATGATGCTCCAACAAAATACGTTGCTGTTGGAATTATGCTAAAAACATTAAATGCTTATGGAATATGTTTTTTGCATCACTAGTATAATCAACATAACATAAATAAACGAACAAAAATGCAACAGAACCACAGACATTATATATAATATGTACAAAACAAGTCTATTAACAAATAAAATCCTTACAAAATGTCTTGTAAATTAAAACCTGGGTCGCTGTCAAATGAATTCAATAATACTTCTTCTGGGAATCCACCCGAATCTGTACCGGCTAAGTTTTCTAAAAAGTCGAGATTAAAATCGGAAGCTTGTGGATTAAATGAACTAAGTGCGTTCGATTGACTGTTGTTGTTGGCTGTAAGTTGTTGATGATTATTCATTGACTGTTGTTGTAAAGATTGGTTTGAAATTGATAAAGATTGTGTTTGTTGCATATTGAGATTTCCCATCGACATCTGGAACATAAATAAAGGGTGTTTAATTATATGTGTGAATATGAATGATCAGTTCTCTGTCTTTTGAAAATTATTGCATCTTTAACCCCTTAACGTACCTACACATAAATTTCGAAAAGTCAGTCAAAAAATAATCACTTTTTTTTATTAAAGAAATTTATTACTAGGGTATAATTAATATGGAAAAAACAATTTTCAGTGGCGTAGCAAGTATATTTTAACATGGGGGGCACAAGTTTTAAAAATTAATATTTTGTCAAAAACTCCTAAAAACAGAAATCTCAAAAATTAACGTTGTTAAAAAATGGAGAAATGTGAAGAAAAAAATTAAAATTGAAACTGTTACTTAAAAGAATTCAAAACGATCTAGAATTGTCAACCGTTATCCCTGACTTTCAATTCGGATTTAGAAAACGGCACTCCACGATTCAACAATCACTCAGAATTGTAAACAAAAGCTCAAAAAGTCTTGAAGAAAAAATGCTGTGCATGACTGTATTCCTTGACGTTGAACAGGCCTTCGACAAAGTATGGCATACTGGCCTGCTATATAAGATTAAAAACTCATTCCCTAGCCCATACTATCTACTTATGAAATCTTACATTACTGAAAGGTACTTTCAAATTAAGCGAAATCAGGCATCCCACAGGGAAGCGTGCTGGGTCCTGTATTATATTTAATCTACACTGCAGACTTATCTACTACCAACGTCACAACCATTGCAACTTTTGTGGACGACACGGCCCCGCTAACAACAAATAACGACCCAGTTGTAGCAACTCAACAGCTCCAAAGTCATTTGGACCTCCTCCAGCAATGGTTTAGAACATGGAGAATTAAAATAAATAGAATAAAATCAGTGCAAGTCACATTCAGCACTAAATAGGTTACTTATCCACAAGTGACTATTACTAACACACAAATACCGGTTCAAACGGAGGCAAAATACTTAGGTTTACATCTTGACCAGAAAAAACTAAATTGACAAAAGCATGTTAAAACAAAACAACAACAAAACCTGAAGCTCCGACAACTTTCATCACTCCTGGGTCGTAAATCTAAGCTATCCTTAGAAAACAAAGTGCTACTTTACAAGTGTATGATAAAACCAATTTGGACATACGGTATTCAACTGTGGGGCTGCACAAAGCCATCAAATACAAAAATCATTCAGCGATTCCAATCTAAGATCCTGTGCTCCATGGCCAACGTGCCTTGGTACGTCTCCAACGTAACACTCCACAATGACCTACAAGTGCCATTCGTCATAGAAGAAAGCCAAAGAATATCAACACTATACCACCAACGAATACAGGGCCACGAAAACAGAAATGTCGTAGAAATCACCGAACCGCCAAATGTAGCAAGAAGGCTGAAAAGACAGTGGTCATCCGACCTACTAGAGCCCACAAATGAGGGAAATTAGGAATATGGTCATCCGTTCACAGTGTATATGGGAGTGCCGTCAATGGATGGTTTCTCTGCTCAAGCTCCTTACCTACAGCACATTTACTTATTGCTCTATATAACAGAGTAGATTGTAAACAGTCAATGAACTTATATAAAACAAAAAATTTAATAATTCGATACTTCGACATCTACTATGCAGTAGTAAGTAAACTACTATAACGAAGTATTCTATGAAGTGAGCGACAGCACGAGCCGATAAAGATTTGTATTTTTACATAATACAGTCGCTCGTGACATATAAGAGCACGTGTAAAATTGCCAGAATGGCGCTCTTGTATATGTCACGAGCATGTACATTAAGGGGTTAATATGTAAAGAGTTAAATTTCTATTATTTTGCCAATTTTAATACATCACTGTTGTTTATAGGATTTTGCAAAATTTATTTAGTAAATTTTTCTGAAACAATGTCCGATTACTTACCTGATTTGATGTTTGCTGCATCATAGTTTGTTGTTGCTGCATATGACTCATCATTTGTTGGTTCATATTGTTCATTTGGGATATGGGGTTTCCTTGGCCCATACTTTGTGCCTGTTGCATGCTTTGCTGACCTGGTCCAGGGCCCATATTACCACTTATCATTCCTTGCTGAGCAGCTCTTATATGCTGATGTTGCAAACTTGACATTTGAACAGTGCCAGAGTTCATATTAAAACCTGCTGAAAACACAGATTGTTTAGTTAGTAGCTGTGGTCATGATATACCATATATACAGGTGTATACGACAACCCTTAAAAACTACAAAATGAACCTGAAAATTGGGGGTAGTCTTATACTCACTCTAGATACAAAAACAGGGAGCTTGGTTTCTTAGATGACTATTTTGTTGTAATATATCCTTTTATTTAGGAGAATTCAAGAATTTATTTAAAAAATTAAGTTTGGTTTTTGTGTAAAAAAAATGTATTTAAAAATGTGCAAAAAATATAAATTTTATACAAAAAATATACTTGATTTAGACCGGCTTTCCTATAATGTCATCTCCAAGTTGTAAATATAATTATAATTGGAAAAGGGTATTTCCCAGATTCAGATCATACACATATGTTTAACCAAAATGAGATCGTCTTTTTTAAACCCGTATATGCCCTATTTTAAATGAAAAATTTGTATTATTTTATGCTCCAACAGTTTTTACAAGTTAAACATTTATAAGTAGAGATAAGAAAAAAAAGGTTCTGTAGTATTAATTAAGAACAAGTTTTGGGTTTGTTTAGGGTTCATAAGACATTTATTTATTATATGATTCAGATCTAGTTTGAGTTTGAGGCCGAAAACCTGTAAGTAGAATTTTCGGAACAAAAAAACACTCTTCATTTAAAATTGAGGTCCAGTTCAGTTCAGTTCAGGGTATTAAATTAAAAATGGTTTTAGTTCAGGCTTAGAAAAAAAGGTATTAAAATCAAGTTTTCAATTGAAGGGCTTGGTGCAAGAAACAGCTATGTGCACTAAACTTAGTTTTGAGAAAAACGAAAAAAACTGTTTGCAGTTCTAGTTTTTGATTCCAGTAACATTTTGCAATTGCATTATATAAAAATGAGTTATAGGTATATAATGTAGTTTTTTTTTTGAAAAAGTTGATTATTAAGAAAATATTCAATTTTCAAAAATGCACGTAGCTGGTTATTGCCACCAACATATTTAAATTAACGTCAAATAAATAAATTTTATTGCTATTTATTAATCTAACAACTGAACATTTACTTAAATATGAAAAAAAAGCATAGTTAATTTTAACTCATAAAATAAATTTAAGTTTAATCTGATACAGAGGAATCATTTGCGTCTTCTTTTTGCCTTTTCAACTCTTCATAAAATCCCTGGTAATTGATTTAAATCTGCTCAACCCTGACCCATAGGCAATTTATAGGTTAAGTTATTACTTGTTGATTGCAAAAAACGTCTATGTAATGTAGATAGCCGTTTGTTATCTACCTCCAAATACTTTTAGTTCTTTACTTGATACTAAAAGTGTTTGGGACAAGAATAGGCTATGTTTCATGACAAATACATTTCCTTATTCAATACATGGACCATGCACGATTCTTACACCAAACGATGTTAAAAACATTTTTATACAATAATAGATTCAAAACTCATTTTGTTCGAAAATGGCGTTTAGCTGGTTATTGCACCAAGCCCTTCAATTTTGTTTGAGCCTGTTTTTATTACATACCTTGATGCTGGAAATTGGGTCTCATCTGTGGGTTAAAATTTGTGTTCTGTTGTTGTGTCATAAGCAAATGTCGCCATTCTGCACTACCATGTTGTGCCATAGTTTCGGGTCCTGCTATAGGATTTTGTTGACGAGGATACATTGTTCGGGTTGCCATGTGTTGTTGCTGTTGCATCATATACATGTTATGTGAACGAATCATTGGACCTAAAACATTAAAACCATAAGAAATCCATAGACAACAAAATAATTTATACACCATTAGGGTCTTGATAAAAGTATCTACCTGATGGAGGCATAGGTTGAGGCATTCTTCTGACGGTTGTTGGGGCACCGGCATACCTAGGTTGCATACCTTGCATCATGCTAGCACTGCTTTTGTAATCTGGTGGAGGTGGTCTAACCATATGTTGTTGCATGGCAGCCTGTTGAGCCCTAAGAAGTTGCTGTTGTTGCAAGAGTTTTTGTTGTTCCATTGCTTGTGGAGTCATGGGTCGTGGAGCCATTGAGGGCCCCATAGGTCCTGGACCCATTGACCCGTTAGGTCCCATCGTATTTGGCATAACTTAAAAAAAAGTTGTTAACGGTTGTTTCACTTTAATAACCTTATAAAATTACCTGTTGGTCCTGTACCTCGTTGTCGTAAAGTTTGCTGTGTGAAATTTATCGTTTGTGTTTGAGACATAGAATAGCCATCATTACTAAGACCCAACTGATGTTGATTTGAAGCCATACCAAGTCCAGGATGTCCAGTTGCTACAGACATTCCACCATTAACAGGCATTCCTGCAGATCCATGAAAACCACCTTGAGCCGACATACTACCATAGGGTCCTTGTGGATGTTGTTGGTTAGGATTTTGTGCATTCATATGTGGGTTTCCAGAAAGACCCATTGTCTGCTGATTGCCAGTTTGAGCTTGATTTTGCTGATTTCCAAGATTATGGCCGGTCTGAGGTGGTCCAGGATTGGAGTGTGTTTGCATACCCGGACCTGGATGATTTGCCTGATTTTGATTATGTTGTGGGTGTTGCATATTCGCAGGATGTGGATGTTGCATATTCGCAGGATGTTGTTGAGCATTTTGACCCAATGTGCTCGCATTTGCAGCCTGTTGATTAAAATACAAACCTTGCTGTGTTGCAATTGAGACATTGCCTTTTAATTCACCACTTAATTGTAGGTGCTGACCGGCAGATACCTGAAATATTTCATATAGGTAATATAAGAAAGCTATTCTTTTGCTTTTTTACAGTATGTATATTATGACAATGGTAAAATAAATAAGTTATGTTTACCACAAAATAATGAAATACAAACTACTATGACATAATTTATGTAGTAGTAGTGGTTTTGCAAGCAATGCATATTTAACATATTTTTTAAGAATTATAATATTATTCTGGGCATTCCAGGTTACTTGAGGTCCCAGGGCTGAATACGAATAGGTTTTTTGGCGCCCCGCAATTAGTTAGTGATAACATGTAGCTAACAAAATTGCTTATAAAATAGTTCTATATTTACCAAATTGAATTATTGTTTACAGAAAAGTAAATTTTTTTTTTTTGCAATCTTGTTTTATTACAGATTAATTATTAACACATACTTGTTAGGCAATTGGGACTTGAATGCCTTGTACGTTTTTTGTAACAGGCTCTGTTTCTATCTTATTAGTTGTTTGGTAGACTTCTTTATTTGATAAAAATTTAGTAAGGACTTCATTATACAACACCACCAGTGTACAGTGTAGATTATTTGGAATTTCGCAAGCGTAAATTATTATAACGTTTACAACGAAAAATGTTCTTTAAATTAAAAACTACTAGGGGCGAAACTTAATATTACGTGAGAATTATTCCACTTAAAAATATTGTCAAGATACTTAAAAGTAAAACAAAAATTATTGTAAATATTTTGAGAGCTGATTAGTTATCAAAAAGTTGTGATATATAGTTTTTAATAACTTCAAGGCCTAGTGTGTGCGATAAAAATCATTTACATTTCTATTAAAAGTATATGTAACATTCAATATTTTCTTCAAGTAAATTTACACTTTAATACAGATAAATTACGAAATAAAGTCATCGGGCAGGAAGTCGACTTGTGTGCTAACGAACTAACATCGTCACAGAGTCGCCTTCCGTGTGCGTCGTTGTCGCATTACAAGGAGCAACATGGCGTGATCGTGTTCGACTAAGTGAGAGAGCTATAAGATACGTTTTTGTGTTTGTAGGATATAGCGGGTGTGCGCGGGCGGGCCCCGCGACTCTCGCGAGCTGCAACTCAGGGCTTGATGCCGCAAGCGTGCCTTCCTACACTGACTTTTACCACGACTTGGTTCCATACCGTTACTACTTTATTAGTATTATGCAGTTACATTAAATTTCATACTCGGTCTCAAATTTCTGCCTGTCGCAATTGCTATTAAACTAGGACAGAGTGCAAAAAAATATACGTTTAGCTCGTTTCGTCTATGCATGTAATCAGCTTCAAGGTCTTGATCAGCAAAAACAACATGCTTTAAGTGCAAACTCTCAAAGTAAATAACTTACGCTGTCATAAAACTGTAGTCGTAAATGAATACATTCGATCTCTACGGTACGTAAGGGTCTGTGTCCATCTAGTGCGTATTTCGTTCATTTTTCACTTATTAATCAATATGGAGAAAGAGTTAAAAATATTGTTTGTGATCAATAACCATGTGACCCAAAATTATTTTAGCTATACTGTGTGATATGTTTTAGCGTACCAATATGCAAGTTTTTTATTTTAATACAACACTATAATTAAATTAGCTATAGCTCTAAAAATATTAATTTAAAACTTAGAATATATGTAGGCAATCTTTTAATAGAAACTTAAAGTATCCAACAGAAATTAAACAAAAATAGGGTGTTTCACTAAAAAAATTCACTTTTTCATATTTAAAATGCGGTAAAATGGACTAAGCTAAACAAACATCATCTGTATTATTTTAAAAGTTTAACTGATCAGGGGCCACTATCAGAGTGTTGTTAATAAAAACTCCAAATAATCATTCACTGGCATTGTTAAGTTGTGAAACATAAATATTTTGTTAAGAGTTCTGTATCAGTAAAAATATTCAAATATTGGCAAACTCAAAAACTCCTATGCATACAGTTAGTTTAAGAACTTACAAGTTACAACGGCCCCTTTTAATGTCAAAGGCATATTTAACAAACGGACCCTTGTCTAGGATTTTAAAAATTAAATTCTGAAATAAATTACTTCACATAATATGCGCCATAAAAATTTACCAAGAATAAATTATTAAACACCACAAAAATAAGGAATATAGTAAATCAATAACAAATATATTCTTGTATTATATTGAAAAAATGACGTTTAAAACGTTCTTAATAGGTGTTATTTAAAAATTGTTCAAAGTTTTTGTTGAATAATTTTCTTAGTTGTGGTATATCTAATGAGCATTAAAAAACGTCTGCATTTTCTTTAAAAGAAAAAACCGCCAAATTCTTTGGTTGCAGTTCTTCCTGACTTTATTTATACTTGAAGCTTTAAAAAAACTCAAAAAACTGCAATTTCATGTTAATTAAAAAAATCACATAGTTTTTTTTTAACCCTATAATTGACGGCTCTGCGCTACTTCATAAGTAAGATATTATTCTGTTGTAAAAGAAATGAAAAAATTGGCGATGAAGCTGTGAAACAATGAATCAATTATAGCCGATAAAAAACATACAACCACCAGTGGCATAGGCAGGATGCTTCCATGGGGGGAGGGGTAATAAACACAAAAAGAGCCGATGACCTATTTTTTTAGGTCACCACTCTCTTTTTTAAGTTTTTTTTTGCAGCAGGATGTTTGATGGTTTCATCATTGGGGGGGAGTTAATAAACGGCAAAAAGAGCCGATGACCTTTTTTTAGCACAAAATTTACAGTGCTCCGGCTCTATAACGACTTATTGCGAATCTATGGCGGGTTCTGACCTCCCCCCTGCCTACGCCACTGAAAACTACACGCAACATGAATTTGCTCAAATCAGCCAAACATTTAAAAAAAAAAATTCAAATGGGACAAGAAATATCAGCAATTCTAAACCAGTGGCGGCTCGTAAGAACTTGTAGTGGGGGGCTGATACTATGGACGGTGGGGTTTAAAAATCACATTATCAGTAAAAATCGAAACAAAAATAATATTTATACATAAAATTATTGATTACATTTTTATTACAGCTATTTATGTATATGTGAATGCAATTCTCCGCTTTTTTTGATTGATAAATTTTTCGGAACAACTAGTTAGTCACTAATGTTTTTCTTAAATGTCACAATGTAATCTGCCTTTTGAGGTTTGTGAAATAGTCACATCTAGAGTAGAAAGTCTCAAATTTTATAATTCGATCTTTTCGCTTAGAGGTAAAAGCGAAAAATTAATATAGCTTGTAAATATCTAACACAATGTTTGTTTTCAGTATGCTCATTTTAAACTACTTACATACAAAAAATAACATAACATAAAGCATGAGAAATAATATTTTAGCTTGTAGCTGTCAATTGGGGACTGCAGCCCCGCAGCTTCTATGGACGAGCCGCTCATGTTCTAAACAGAGTGCTTCCTGAATTTGTAAAAGCTTTGGAATCGCTGTCAATTCGGATCAAAGTGTTACGGGGACGCTTAATTACTTTCTAATCGTTGATTTCAAACTTTTTATTATACCACGTATTATGCGTTAAGTGTTAAGTTAACAAATAAAAGTATGTCGGACCCTTTTTATTCAATTAAGTACTTCTAAGCTAAATATAAAATTAAAAATTTACTGTTACATAAAAATATGTACACGTTTAACACGTTCCTTGATAGTTTTACTACTACTCATTGGTAACTACGAGATTTGCTTTAACATACAAGGACGCTGTGCTTTTATTAAAAAAAAAAAAAAATGCAAATAGTGCGATTTTTTTTTAGAACAATAGGACTGGAGAACGCAAGAAGCAGTTTGTAAAAGTAATTAATGCAAAAATTTATAACTTATGCGTGGAAAATTTCTCGTTCCCATAAAAATCACTCCGTTGGTTAGAAGATCATCGTTTCTTGTGTCTTGTAGTCTAATGCTAAATCTAACAGGTTTTATAGAAATTATTTGCAAAGCACACGCCCTCTGCGGTGGGTTGCATAATAATACCGTTGTCCCAGTTACTATAATTCGCAATTAGATTAAATTATTGGTAACAAATTTAATAGTATCTTCGTCTTTTGCACTGATTAGAACGGAGAGGGCCGATAAACGTAGAGCTGTGCGGGCACTTGTTCGTGGGAACTACCGCATACTACTTCCTCATTCAAATGAGTGACAGGTCCGTTATCTTCTAAACTAATGCAACTAAAACTGCATTTCGATATTATAACGCAAAATAATGACCGTGCACACGCCGAACTAATTGAATATATTTTATTGCGTCTGATCCGACATAATTTCGAAACGTCCTTCGCAACAAACTGAATTGTAAATTAAACGATGCAATTTTATTCATTACTTGAGGGATTTTCAGCTACAATTTAAAATGAGAAAGAACACTATGAACGCAATCAATTTCAACGTTTTCTTTCAGTGGAAAAAATTTATCGTGATTACGGCACAGTCTACTTAACTCATGACTGCAATCTTAAACCATGATAATTATTTTAATCATTGGTCCTGCTTGGACAAACGTAATGGGTCTCCAGACCACATAGAATGACACAAAAAACAAAATAAATAACAGTTTGTCAATAATTAAAATTCGGTCTTTAAAAAAGACTGCGGTTGTACAAATAAACTGATTATTTCAGTTTTTTTTAATGTGTACCGTGCAAGCTCTGTCTAGTTTTATTAAGTGTGAAATCATCTTGTGACAGTAAAAGAAATAATTTTAAGTTCCACAGTTTAAATGAAAAAACAACAAAATCAGTATCGCAAACTAGGTAGAACAAAGAACCCACAGAGAAATTAATCGCGGAAAGCCTGATAACTTGAAGTTCCGTGGACCATTTTGTAGCGTCTGCTGCGCGAAAACAACCCCACCGCTCGCGACTAGACGAAGCTGACTATAATATGAATAACAAAATACAAATCTACCAATCTACCGTTCATAACGCATTTATCGTCTCTGGCTTTACAGGTATCAAGTTAGAATCAGTTGATTGGTCTGTTTTCATATAACATTAGCCATTAGCCTCGTTCATATACTACGATTTAAAAAAAAAAATGCAAAAATTTGGATCATAAAAAGATGTTGAAAGAGTAAATATTGTTGCCTCTAGTAAGTAGTGTCCTTTCAAACTAAATGATTGTCATGTCTGGACAACGGATAAAAATTTAAAGAGACTCTTTTAGACTTTTTATTTCGACTGTTTTTGACATGGAATGTGTTTAAATGTCCTGGAAGATTAACATGTATTTAATCTTCAATCTAAAATTAAACAATCTACACACCGATATTTGTGGTATCAAACATTGAAAAAAAAGACATCGATAACCTTAAAATATTTTAATTGTATTTTTTGCATGCAAATGCTGTCAACTACAATAATATCAACGTTTAAAAATAACGACAATTATACATTTAACACAGTGATACACATTTAATATGCCCTCGAGGCGACTGCATCAAATCTTTCAATCTTCAAGATGTTCGAGTATTTATTTAAACATTTTATATTTACAAAACATGTTCTGCCGGTTTCGTCGCTCTCTAATTTTAAATTAATTTGCAACAAAAACTATATAGGTATAACGGAAATTGCTAGTTTTATTAGCGAATTAAGTGAAACTGGTAACAATTTTTTAGTAAAAGATGAAAACTACTAAGAGTCGTGTTAGATAACCGGACCGTTAATTAAATTGCATACAAAACCCACGTTTGACTAAATAATACCGTATTTTTCTTATGAGGTCTATGCACTTCCTTTATAAAAGAGAAGTATGTAAAAGTAATATGGAAATATCGTACGCATGAAAAACTGCTGTATTTATTTTATATGTTTAAAAGGCGGTACTTAAAGAAACGGGAATGTTACACAGGAAAATTATTTCCTTCAAAATTATTTAAATTGATTTACCTATCTGAAATTGATAGAAAAATTATGTTTATATACGTTGTTTCTATTAAAAATGTCTGTAGCGCCGATAAATAAATATAGACTTGTTTTAAACAGCAATAGAAAACTCTTTATTTTTAGAAAAAGTCGGTATCAGCAAAGAGTTTATAGAAAGGATCAATTAAGACTAGGGTAAATGTTGGGTTTTGCACCACCTCTATACATGGTGTTTCTTAACTATTGCAAAAAAATTCGGGAGTTGATTCCTTAGGATCGAAAATTAAGGGGGGTCTTTCATATAATTTTTTTTCTTTAGACGTCTCCTTTCGGAGTTACACCCCCCTAAAGGGGAGCGGTAAAATTAGGTTTTTATTTTATTTCCCAAATGTGCACAAAAGTGCGACCCCTGTTGTTTTTTTTAGCAGAACATTTTGGTGAGTAAAAATTTTGCAATTTAAAAAGCTTGATTTATTAAGAAACTTTTTTTATTCTTTAGTTTTCCTCATAAAACCTACCGTTTTTAAGTAAAAAATAAAATAAGAAAACATAAACCATCAAATTTTCCAATATAAAACGATTCATTTTGGTGGTTGCCATGTTCATATTCGGTAGAATTGAAGGGCGTTATAGCGTTGTCGCCGCGTAAACGTCAAAAATGAATAACATCTGTCAATTCCATCCAATATGAACATAAACAAACCATGGCAACCACCAAAATGAATCGTTTTATATTGGAATATTATTTGATGGTTCATGTTTACTTATTTTATTTTTTACTTAAAAACGGTAGGTTTTACGAGAAAAACAAAAGAATAAAAGAAGGTTTTTAAACAAACCAAACTTCCAAAACAAAAATTTTTAATTACAAAATTTTAACCCACCAAAAAGTTCTGATAAAAAAACCAACAGGGGTCGCACTTTTCACCCCCCTTTAAGGTGGGAGATAATTAAAAATATTACTATGGGAAACTTTTAATAAGTATAAAACATCTATCAAATATCATTCTCTTACATTAATCCAAATTTGAGAAATAAAATAAAAACCAAATTTTACCGCTCCGCTTTAGGGGGGTGTAACTCCGAAAGGAGACGTCTAGGGAAAAAAATCTATATGAAAGACCCCCCTTAATTTTTGATAAGGAATCACTTCCAGTTTTTTTTTGCAATACTTAAGAAACACCCTGTATAATTATTATGTAAAGTAAAAGTGTTTACAGGACCTTTTTAAAAACATCTACACCACTTACGTTTTTCATGGCTAGATTTTTTTTTACATGAACAATGCGTTAAGCATAAACTTAAAACCTAAGGAAGTAGGTATATTTATTTTCATTGCTATTAATGTATTTTAATTTGAGTAAAGTTTGCGATTCCAATGCTTAAAATTCAAGGATAATTTTGGGGTTCAAGCGTTTGATTCCGGTTCGGTTTATCAACTCGTTTTTAAGCCGATTTTTATTTTAATGCGTCAAGTCACCGGAAGGATGAACACTTCCTTCCTTGAAAACATTTTAATCCTTGTAGGGCATTTGTGACGTTTTTTTAATAATTTCTATTTTAAAAATTGACAGTTAAATTTCAGGAGCTGATTTCTTAAATTAACCAAAATTTTAGTGTCCATCGTGGTCTAAAATGCTACATATAAGAGTTGTTAAGAATTTAAATATGCTCAGAAATGTGTTTAAAAAGTTTAGTTAAGTAGCATCTTTATAACCTTACAGATAGTTCAACAACACGAACATCGTTTTGCAGCAATTTTTAATAGGCTTGTTAGAATCGCGCTCGTCTTTTGTATTTTTTAAAGACTTTCTATTAAACTTTTCTTTATTCAAGTATCGAGCCACCGAAAGAAATCATACATTTCTTGAAAATATTTAGTCATCCGTTGGAATCTGAAGTAAATTGTTGGGACTCGCGGTAATGTAATGTGCATAGATGATATTGTCGTATGGAGAAGAGCACGATTCACAACAGTGGGCAGAAGTTATAGCGTGCCTCGGGCGTACGCCAGTGCAATGATCTCAAACGTGACCGCTGCACATGCCGGCGAAACAGTCAACACTCTATCTAGAACCTCCGACGGCCGCTAGTTTTACATATCCGTTATTATTCTGAACGGCTATTCTATTATCTTATCAAACAGTAGCCAATATAGTAGAAATGTAAAGTACTTCCACTAAAGAACTATCGATACATTTCCTACAGTTTCTTGTTTAGAACGATTTGAAAACAGCTATATAGGGCGAACAGAATCTACCACGCTACATGGGTAACTTTTTTGTTATAAGTGAGTCTGTAATATTAGCAACGTAGGGTGGGTTACAAAAAAGAACTGAAAAACCACAAAACTTTTAAACGTAAAATACACAACAAATTTACTTTTTTTTTGTTACCGAAAACATTATTTGTGATTGATTAAAAAATGTAACTTTGGGCTGAATAATTTTTATCATAATTTACGTAAAATTATTTAAACATTATTCCTTAGCTATTTTGCTACAATAACCATGGTTAAAAAGATATTTGTGTTTGAAAACTAAGTCGTTTTTATTGAAAACACTGGGCAATTTTTTAAATGGCAATATATTTGCTCATTGTACTACTACTAACTATTAACTTAAAGTTATCAATGTGACGCGGTAGATTCTTGTCAATAAGTATAAAAGGCCGAAAAAAATGTAATAAAAATTATAAAAGAGGCTCTTAAGGAAATTTAGAAACTCAAAACATTAGAAAACCTTAATTTAATTTGCCGAAATAGCATAGGTAAAGAAGTGTACCAAAAGTCGAAGTCAGTAATTTCGTGAAAGTCGATAGAACTTTTTTACTGTTGGATGTGAAAGTAAAAGGATAATTATTATGGAGATATCTATTGTTACTTAACTTTACCACCTAAATAATATTGTTAATTCTATTTTATATGCTACCGCGATGTACAATCAAACGTTTGTTCTTATATTATGGCTACTTCCTCTTTTAATTGAGCAATTTCGACAAAAACGCGCTTTAGTTACAAAACAACTTGATTGAGACAATTTTATTTCCTGTAGAATCTGTTTTGTTATTCATTTACGTCACCGAGATGTGATTCTTCCACGTGATACACTTAATTATATTTTGATTATTCGCGAATATCGCACGTGGTTCGATGTAAACTTTTGCACATTTTTATGAACGTTGGTTTTATTTGCTTAGTCACGTGTAATTATGTAGCAAATGTAAAGTTTTTTCAAAGCGATTTAATATCGACTTGCTTATACAACTTAAGTTACAAGATACAACTATGAAACTCATAGGCCCGATTGCACAAAGTAACAATGGTGTTAAAATACGAGTTAATCCCCAACTATATTGCGATTTTGGCTGGTTCTAGGGTTAACATGGTTTAACCCCGGGGTTAATCTCAGATTAAACTTTTATGCAATCGAGCCATATAATAACAAAGTTACCCATAAAATACATGTAGATTATTATCACCCAGTAGATTGCATACTAGATTTGCAAAATTGCGCAATATTCACAAAAAATCCGCAGCATTTAGTTAATTGTAAAACACAACGTATTGTCGAATTTTTGAAAATACGGAATTTCGAAATTGTGATAATTCTAAGTTTCGTCTGTAGTGAAGAAGAAAAAAAAACTATTGCAAATCGGATAACAGAGCCGTATTTATTTCGAAAAAGTAGCCCCAGATATCTAAATCAGATATTCGTTAATTATTATAGTTTTATTGTAGTTACCGAGATACCCTACAAGTACTTTTTGACACAAAGTAGACAATATGAACATGTTTTTTGTCTTAAATATGTAATGTTTGAACGTTTTCTTTATAAGAAATTTATTTAAATAAACTGACTATAACATCAGATCATTCCATAAGATAATAATAAATGCTATAAATGTACAAAAATCAAATTGATCATAATCACGGGGCGGGAGACCACTGAAGCGCACAAACAATAACGTATCAACAAGTCAGTTATGAGAGCAGCAACAGTGGGATGGATATACAGGCTAAGCTAAAGCTAACCCTCCAGTAACGCTACGCTCCAATCCATTCAAACAGTCACGTCGACTGCGGCCTCAATACAAACAGAGAATAAATAAGAGACTGGCGAAATAGCTTTGCGAAAAGCAGAAGGGAAAAAGGACACACCGGAGGAAGTTATTTAAAGCATTCAAAGGTCACAAAGACCGTATATGTGGTATTAAATGTACGTAGTAAGACGAGGGTGTCATCATTTATGGTACATATTATAATACTATCAACTAAAAAATTTCCTACGGCAAAAAGATATAAAACTAAATTATAATAAATAAATGGGATTTCGCTTAGTATTAAAGATAGAGCAAAGGTGCACATTTCGCTGTATTTTATATAATTTAACGATTAATACATATCTGCCCTTATTCTCATAAAAACTGTAAATATCTGAAAAGTTGAGTTTTTGGGTTTTTATTTACATTCTTTTTTTTAGCTACGTTGATACTAGGGTTGCCAACATTGGGCCGATGCTGACCCGAAGAAAAATAATTTGGGGGGGAAACGGTGATTTTTTTTTTGAGTGAAATAATTTTCAACAATTTAGAGATATATTTCAAAAATTATAAAACAAACTTCTGCAATGCTCGAAACCGAAACAAAAATTGGTTAACGGTTAACCGAAAGCGAGGACTTTATTTTTATAACGTTTTATTTCGTAATAAACCGGTTTTCTGTAAAAAAAAACTATTTAACTTATAAACCGGGTTTTAAAGACCGGTTAAAAAAAACGGTTTTTGATAATATTTTAATTTGGAATGCAAAGTATAAAAAGAAATTATCTATTTATACAATCAAGCGCTCAGTAATGACTTTTGGTAAACTTATCGCATTTAATACAGATTCTGTATTTTTTTAAAGTAATTTTTATTTAAAAAAGATGTTAAAAAACCCGGTTTTTAATTATTTTGGTTAAAGGTTACCGTTTTTTGCCATTAATAATAACGGTTTCGGTTACAAATCACTTTTATAAACAAAAAATAACGGGTAAGACGGTAAGAGGTTTTTTTTTAACCGGTTTCTTGCCCTGGCAAGGTATCCTTCCTGAAATTCTATTTTTTTTATCACATTGTGCACTTTCTACCAACGATTTCTGTTCTGGAGCTTTGAAATAAGGCTAAAATTTTTCGCAGTCAATGTCGAAATTAATTCTTATTGCAAGTCCAGCTTTTACTAAATTTAAATGCTGAATACCAAGCGACTGTCTCAATTCAAACAGTATAATGAAATAAGAATTGAGCTTGTCGGCTGACGCCGGCCATCAACGTAGGAACACATTATTATGACGTCACGTCACCTCACGTGAGCTCACAAATCACAATTTCATCAAATGTGTGAGTGCGAGATAAACAATAGATTTTTATTGTTTAACTTACTCTTACACATTTGATGAAAGCTTGAGTTCACGTGAAGTGACGTAACGGGATAATAATTTGTTTCTACTTTTAGTCGCTGGGGTAGAATCGCCAATGAATGGCGCCGCTTTTCGCGTACATGAGTATAAACCCGGGGTAACCCGAAGAATTTGATTGTAAACCCGAAGCCCGAAGATTGATAGCCAAACCCTAAGTCTTCGGGTCAAAATGACAGTGTTGGCAACCCTAGTTGATACGGTATCATTTTTTTAATTTCAACTTTCTTGTTTATTTTAATCATCGTATTTAATTTTTATATAATGTCCATTTAATCAAATTTTATTTATTTATTGTAGTTTTTACAAAGCATCACAACCATTTTATTTAGGTACCTAGATTAATGATGAAGACAATGTAAAACAAACTGTAATGGCACCATCAAGATATCCTTGGAAACAAACTAGCCGCTGTCAGTAACTGTTATTTCAGATATTTAAAGTTTGTTTTTATATTACAGTTAAACCTCGATTTAACCGAGTCCGGTTGAACGGATTTTGGATTTAAGGAATAGAAATATACGGTCCATATCGGTACTGATCCAATATATGCGTAAACTTGTTATCCGCATCGTAACGAAAACGTCGGCTGTTTTTGTTATCTAACGGTGAGTGAACGATTTTTATGTACTACATGTTTCTCAAGCCATGACATATATTTGTAGATTTTATTGTGAAAATGAATTGTTTTGTACATCAAAATAGCCTCTTATCCCAATTAGTCTACTAAATTTCCCTGTATTCCATCAAATTAAGTACACTTTGCTATATTTAAAGGTAGGTAGGTACCTTCCATTTCTAATAATACACAAGATCTAAAAGCTGCATTCGAATTTGAATCAGCCTATAAAATCAATTTTATTAAACTTGGTAAAAACAAATTACAAGTGTCGTTAGATTTGCAATAATATAATTATCAAGTTTTCTCTTTCCACGCATAAAAACTTAAAATTACACGTTGCTCACGAAATATACAAAAAAAAAATGTAAACCTTAGTACATGGAGTACATAAACAATTGTATCGATTATCAGTTAGGTTATGACTGCTACTTGTTTTCAAAAATAAATATCTAAATATAGATGATCGAGGTCGTCCTTGGTAGGTACGATTGAGCCTTGATTATTTTAATAACAATAGTTGGATCACCACCGTAGTGCTAAAGATATTTTTACCCATTAAAATTTATGGACGTTAATTTTTTTTTCTGTTACCATAAGCGAGTTAAGTTTCACATAAAAATAAATTAGCTCGACTTATTACCACTGTAAACAAAGACTGGAAAACGCACACTGCACTTGAACTAACTTATAGAATTAAAAAATAAATAAAATGTGTCAATAACTGAAAATTATAATTTTACTTCGATGATAAAAAAAGAAGAGTATTACATTTAAATATTCAAATACCCAATATTAGAAAGTATTGTGATTTTGAAAATATTTGTCTTCCGAGATCGTTAACAATTTTTTTTTTTAAAAACCACGTAAAAAATTCGTCTCTTATTTTTAATTTTTACATATTTAATTTAATTTAATTACAAGAGTAACTTTTTTGCAGTTTATTAAATATATCTGGCACAAATGCGCGATAAATTATGACTTTGTTTTTAAGTACACTAATAGGCTGCTGTGGAAGTTATTCCTACACAAGTTAGTGTAGTTGCATTCCCAAAAAATGTTGTAACGGCTGTCTTTTACATTACTTATATTAAGTTATACCTACCATAGAAACACAAATGTACATAAAATAAGTTTTTTTTTTGTGTTCGTGGCAGTTATTTTACCGCGTAACTAATACATTGTTGGTTTTGAATTTCTTTCAAATAAATGCCTAATTTGAAGTGTACGAGTTCGATTAGTTTTTGATAAAATGTTTCAGTATTTTACTCCCAAGCGCGGAAGTTAAATTAATTAAAAATTCTATTAAGCTTAAACCAAAACATTTATTCCAAAGTTCTTTTTAGGCGTCCTGTAATCGTTGATCCCAGAATAAAGAAGGGCTTATTATTGAAATTTTGGGCAACTGGAAAAGCAATGTGTATATGTCCGCGTGTCAGCGTCTATCCCTCGGGACGTCCGGCTAGCGAGGGTATTGATTGTGCGCGGTCTACACAAGTCACCGCGACCTGCCACTTGGCCGTTTGGCACCTCTGTTTCTGCTCCAGCGTCCGTATTTCACCATCTTGCTTTGTAAACACAGCCAAATATCATTCTGCAACCAACCAAGCTTTCGGATGCTCACCATACCACCCCCACATACCACTTAGCACTTGGACGCGCCAAATTATCTAGTACCCCACGGATGAACGCCGTTTAGAAAAGACGCTAGCCCTTGTATTGACGTTGAGGCGTTCAATATTTCTCAAAATCTCCATGCATTCATTTAAAGTTTTGATTAAATGTAGATGCAGATACAATAAAATCATGCTAACGTATGTGGCAAAAAACTGCTGTACGACAATTTTGAATACTTTGTAGATTCGTTTAAATATTTGGTTACTTGTAGTATAAATCTAGATGCGTTTGACATAAACTTGGTGTTACCCAATTTTACGGATTCTTAAAACGACCATTAGTTTTTTTTTCATCTTTACGTGGTGAATTATCCTTAACAGATAACCGTGTTTGTTTCTGCTTATTTTAGTTATGTCATTGCCAAGTACCGAAAGGAGAGTTATAACAAGAAGATTCAACTCCATCTTATGGAGTAACGAAAAAACAAAACAAAAAAAAAAAAAAAAAAACCAATAGGTCCCAGCCAAGACGAATTATACGATAGCTCTGTTATTAGTAATAATATTAAAAAAAGTTAAATATAAAAGTTGTTTGTAATTATTTACTCCATAACCTAAAATTATTTTCAACTATAAACAGTGTTTTGTTTTTGCGTACCGATACGTCACTTTGTTTTTTTTAAATAGAACACCCTGTATATTTTGTTATTTTTGGATGTAAAATTAAATTCTCTTTCAAAAATATTATAGTTTATTTATGTCTAAAATGAACCGTTTTTGAGTTATTAACGTTTTTTTGAAAATTTTGACAGATGCAGACCTTTATAAAAATATTTATATTTATTAACATAACAACACCAGAGCAATTTACTCTGGTAATCCATATTTTTTAAGAGCTGTAGTAGATACACAGCATAAATGGCAGCAAATATTATAACATCAAAATGCTGTGTATCTACAGTTCTTAAAAAATATAGATTTTTAGTGGCATAATAGTGGAAATTGTGCCGATTAATTGTTCTGGTTGACAGTTCATACAAATTGTTTTGAATTTTCAAAGGCTACTACCGATATTTTAGGTAAAATACTCGCAAATAATCATAAGTAACGAAATAACTTCAAAAATATTATATTTAGACATAAAACATGCTTAACAACTTTGAAAGATAATTAAATTTTCTACAAAAAAATGTAAAAATATATAGGGTGTTCCATTAAAACAAAAAGATTTATATGCGTTTAAAGTTTAGCGAAATGGACCGAGTATAACGAACACCCTGTATATTATTTTAAAAATGTAACTAGTCAATAATTACTATGACACTATTGTCCAATAAATTACCAGAGTAAATTGCTCTGGTGTTGTTATGTTAATAAATATAAATATTTTTATAAAGTTCTGCATCTTTCAAAATTTTCAAAAAAACGTTAATAACTCAAAACGGTTCATTTTAGAAATAAACAACCTATAATATTTTTGAAAGAGAATTTAATTTTACTTCCAAAAATTACAAAATATACAGGGTGTTCTATTTAAGAAAACAAAGTGACGTATCGGTACGTAAAAACAAACCACTGTGTATAGTTGAAAATAATTTTAGGTTATGTAGTAAATTATTACAAACAACTTTTATATTTAACGTTTTTTAATATTATCACTAATAACAGAGCTATCGAATAATTGGTCTTGGCTGGGACATTATGTATAGTACAATCGTAGAGTTGGGTAACGTACGAATCAGAAAATTTGGTGATGAACACGATACAAAAAACGATCTCTAGAGGCAACAGAGATGAACTTTTGGAGAAGATGCTGCGCGGTCACAAAACTGAACCATATAAGAAACACGGATATAAGAAATAGAATGCAAATTAAAACCGATATTAACGACAACAAAGAGAAAAACAAACTCATTTGGTACAGCCATCTAACAAGAATGCCTGATTATAGTTGTCCAAAGAAAGTTTTTGTATGGGAACCACATGGACGTAACAAAAGAGGGCGCCCACGGAAGAAATGGAAAGATGCTGTGAAAAAGGCAATGGAAAGAAGAAACCTAAACAAAATGTGTGAAGATAAGAAGAAATGGCAGCTGGGGTGCGAGAAACGGCGAAGAGGCTGTAAAAAAGTCGCTATTATTACTTGAACTTAACCGAACCTATTTTTTAAGCTTCCTATTCTCGTTTTTAATTGTAACTGTATTCAGTCTACGAACTATGAAAAAATTGTTACTTTAAATTCTCGATTTTCTTGATACACCGAATTATTGTTCAAACAATATAATGTATACGTTCACAACCGATTACATTATTCATAACACAGTTACATGCATGCGTACACTACTTAGCATACAATGCTGCCAACTCAATTATAGCTATACCTATAAGAAAAATAATCCTTCACGTGTAGTTAACCTTAATAACTAATATAGAAGGAAATATCGTAAACATAATAGTAACCTATGACTTTCAAATTCAGGGCCGTTTTAACAAATAAAACGGCAAAGGCATATTTTTTTTCCCAACTATTGTTGCGATACATCACGTTAAATTTCAATTATCTACTATAATATATGTATACTCATTTTCAATCTAATTTTGTTAAGTGTAAAGTTTAAATGTTGCATAAGCCTACAGAGAGAACTAAGTTTCCAATGCGCTATGACGTCCTACGTTTGACGTCCAAAGCATCACCAAACCGATATTGTTAATAAAATTATCAGTTAGTTTCCCATTCACGTAAAATTTTATAAATAAGTATGTTTTTGACGGCTAGCACGTCAATAATGTTAGTTCATTGATGTTAGACAGTTTTAGTAGTTACTAATCTTATCATAATTTTATTATTAATTTTGTACGCACATAAACTGTTTTGTGGGCATTTTCCTACTCATCGCTTACAAATGATAAGAGACGATTTATCGCAGTAATTATTTTGTTAAAAAATACTAATAAACCAAATTAACCAAATTTACAGCGATATTAAAGCAATTATAAACAAAGAGTGCATTTATATTAAGTCTGTTTTAGACTACACTAATTTGTAACTATTTTTTCGTTCAAGAAAATCGTATACGATTTTTGTACAAAAATTTCGTTCAAGAATTTAGCATGGAAAATATGAACCTCTTACACTGTACTATTTTTTGGTACGAAAATGTTCAATTTGATCACAACAGAAAGCGAATCATTTTCAAATTTAACGTATATTTAACGCTTGTTCCATTCTACATATTTATTCCTACAAAATAAATTGTGAGGGATTATAACGGTAATAAGTAGTATTTAACATCGTTTGATTGTTTCGGTTAACCTAACCCACAAAAGACATGCGGTCAGATACAGTTGCAGTAGAATACGCATGCGCCCATGCCACAAAACACGCCCATGTAAAATAGGACAGGTTCTAATTTCATACGAATTTTTCGTTCAAGATTTGTAATTTCTGATTGACACCGTACTAGAAAATCGTATACGATTTTCTTAAACGAAAAAATAGTGTAGTCTAAAACAGACTTTATACAATTACTTTTAAACTCATTTCAAATGTTTATCCAGCGGTAATTTTAATTTTGGTCAGATGTAATTAACCTCACTGATAACGAAGAAATTTCTTAAGATAAAACATTAATATCAATATAATAAAATAAGCATACAAATACTGTCTGTTTATAAAGGCGTTCTAGTTCACAATTATTTAAGTATCAACTTTTGGTTAAGATGAAATGCTTCATTTCTTTTTTTGTTTTGTGTATACCAATTCGTTTTTTATGCGAAAACTTCAAACTTGAAAGACCACATAAGTAACAAATTAGAAGTTAACATATTAATTTAATACTTTTAGAGGCGTACTTCTTAAACAAAATCGATAAAAATAGTTTTACAGGAAAACATGAACAATTGTAGCACTTTTTCGCCGATACTGAAATAATTACTTCCTAATAATAAAATAGAAACAATCTTGATATAAAAGACCAATATCTACATACTCCATCCATTTGTGGATTTATTAATATTAGCCACAAATTTTCATGATTTAGTACTTTTAAGGTGGAGATGCGAGACAGCATGTGGGCTAAAAACGTGATAAAACATTTTTTAAAATTACATTAAAACGTTATCAAACATGTGTTTATCAATCAGTAAGCAGTTTTCAAAAAACGCTGTTTGACTTATATAGAATATAACCATTATTTTAATTTTTTTTAAATCATTTATCTCCCATTTTTGAGATATTACCCCTCCTAATTTCATTCTTATGGGCCGTCAAGTTGAGTTAAATGTGTTTTTTTTCTCTTTCGAATGAGATATTACTTGCCATATCCATTATATAAATAAATCACAAAATGAAAAAGAATCTTATTTTATCAATCACTTATCAAGCTAACTATGAAAAAAGAAACAATAAACGACCAAATAAGTGTCAAATGACAGTATCGTTTGTCTGCGGTTATATTTAATTGACTTTTATATTATTGTTGTGTAATGTGATAGTATTTGTAGTAATTTTGTTATAACTATGGCTACATTTACAAATAATGAATAATTTGACATATTGAGATTAGGGATTGTAAATTTACCGACTTTTTGAATTACCGGTAATTCGGTAAAACTGTCAATCAAAACCGGTTTACCCGTAATTTACCGGTAAATCATATTATTATATAATATATATATTTATATTATATTGGTTCTTTTTAGATTTTTTTGCAGTTACTAACATTTTTAATGTAGTTTTCTGAGTTTATCCGCGTCTCCCCTATAGTGAGAGCTCGCCGAAACGTCAAGCCAATTTAAATATTACCCGGATAAACTCCGAAAACCATATTAAACATAAATATATTTATATACATTTATTTATTATGGAACTGATTGAGATAGTTGAAGCCTAAACTATCCCAATTAGTTTCATACAATATATTAGTTAACTCACATTAACGTATCTAATATATTTTTATGTAATATTAATATAACACAATATAAAATGACAATATATAATATATAAAACAAAAATATTACAAAAAATGTAATCCAGCATTACAAAAAACACATGAAAATAAAACTATTCTGAACATAAAATATAAAATGATATAACATAATATAGGTACCTATGTTGTCAAACTATTAACAATATTTTTTATTTTAAACTTTTCTAAAAAAATAACCACGTAGAAAATATAATTTATCTTAACTATCGTCTCCTAATTGCCCCTTATTTTTTCTCTTTAAAAATACGTCAATTTTTTTTCGATTATTTGATTTAGATTTTTATCATGATTAGAAAGATATTGTAAAATTACCGGAATTACCGGTAAAAAAACTGGCAAATTACCGGTAAAATTTGAAGAGCATTTTTTGCGATTTACCGGTTTACCGGTATTACAATCCCTAATTGAGATGCTACTTTTTTTGCCATTACAACTGAGTAGAAACAGCTTATTGTAATTCTTCACTGATTTGTTTTGGATTCCTGGTTTGTTATTAGAAGAAACCATATTCTTTTATATTTATTTCAAAATTTCTGCATGTACGCGCACTTCGTTGTTTTCTCTCAGGATACAGCCCTAAGAACATTCGTTTAGTTTTCTACCCAGTTTTAATTGCCAAGAATGTAACATCTCAAAATGTCAAATTTTTTATTATTTGTAAATGTAGCCGTAGTTATAACAAAATTACTACAAATACTAGAACATTACACAACAATATACTAAAATTCAATTAAATAATACCGCAGACCAATAACACTGTCATTTGACATTTAACTGGTCGCGTCTTGCGTATTGTTTCTTTTTTCATAGATAGCTTGATAAGTGATTGGTAAATATGATTTTTTTTTGATTTTGTGAGTTATTTATAAAATAAATATGGCAAGTAATATCTCATTCGAAAATAAATAAAAAAAACACATTCAACTTTTCCATAGCCAACTTGACAGCCCATCAGAAAAAATGAAATTACGAGAAATATCTCAAAAATGGTAGATAAGTGATAAAAAAAAATTAAAAATAATGGTTATATTCTACATAAAGAAAGTGCCTTAAGAAAGTACAAATAATATTGATCTAATTGTTAAGACAAAAAAGTTAGGAGAGATAAAATAGTTCAACATATTTATATTTCTTTCTTGCTACACCTTTTGAATTAAGAGGAATTTTGTACTTTTGCAAATAGATTGTAGCTCCTCTCATACTTAACAATAATTCATCTAATTTACGGAAACCCATATCTCTTCTAATAAGCGAGATCTTCATACTGGAAATGTTATCTGGGACACCCTGTGTAGCGTTTTGAAACAGAATTCACTCGAGATAATATGTAGTTCTAGATTAGCACATACTAATTTGTAAGATGCAAAAAAAAAGTTTGGATGTGCATTAATTAAATTTCTCTAGAACGGCAATTACTTGCTGCAGCGAATTTAAAATGGTGTTTACATTTGCAAATCACACACTTGTATCACGGTCTATTAATTTTGTAATCTACATTTCACATTTATCCAAGTAATTAAATTATTTGAGACATCGTGAAAGCACCTTGGACATTTTACACATATTATAAAAGTACACTGAAAACCTTTTAATATATTACAAGTACTAAAAAATACAGCTAATAATAGAAAAAAATTATTGAAATACCGAGACTAGGATAATTTTACATAGTAAATTAAAAAACAAGATCGCAAACTCTTTTTAGGTGGTTAGCTCGCCTCTGGAATCGGTGGTTGGACTAATAAGAGGAGAAATAGTTTAAAGATAAATATTTTCAACTTTTGAAGCCTTGGGTCATGATATTTTAAGACCCTGGGAGTAGGTACCATTGTGTGTGATACTTTGTAACTTGCACTTTTGGTAAAAAAAAACTACAAGTTGTGCCAAAAAACTAAATAATAATAAAAAAAAGACAGCTTATATTAAAAATTATATTTCTAACATATCTTCGGGAAGCTAGCAGTTAGCAGTTCCTAAATTAATAGTATGAAGATTGAAAGACATTTTAACTATGTCAGGTGTCAGGGGTTCCCCTTTGAACTTATTAGCCTATTGGCGTTTTTAAAGCAGTCAATATCATTTTACATGAATGCATTTGTTGATCGGGAGGGCTCAATTTCGGTTCGCGTACCGGGATCCATCGCGCCTTTTAAACACATCGTTTACAGAAAGTTTTAACAGCTTAAGTGTTTTTGTCTGTTTTGGGAAATGACATCCTAATTAAGTCTTCGTAACTGCCAAACAAATAAATGTTGAACAAAAATTCGACAAAGTTATTTAAATGCAGTACGGTGGATTTTGGTTAATAGGGACACCGGTTAATAGCGGCAAGTCTTGCGAGACCAATAGAGAATATACTACTTTATACTTAGGTACTTACAGTTGTTTTGGGTGTCATGTCGTTTAATTTAGCCAGCAATAACTCCCAATCGGTCATTTATCACTTTCTAACTAATTGTAAGTGATAATCTATCCATAGCTGTTCTGTCTTGCAGTAACTGCGCTTTAATTTATAATTTTATAGATCCCTAAGAAGCCCCTTAAAGGAGATATTTAACTTTTGCTGACAAAATCATTGTACTTAAACAAACTGACAATAAGAACCAAGCGCCTGACACAAGTCCTCGTCAATTCGCAGATATAATACAAGCATTTTCTGTTATTTTTATACACCTTTCCACTTTTTTTGGACAGTGTCGTACAAATGGGATAGCCGCATAATTGGGACAAGTCTAGCGTAGATGTGTTCCAATTAAGCGGATTCCACTGCAAATACTAAAAAACGTTATTTTTGTGCGATCGTACTAGAAACAGCTGTTTGACGGACGCGTTAGCAACCATAAAGTACTGCATTACCGGCCCTATCCTTAGCAACGGCCGTAAAAGTTACTTTTCAGGCCGTTACCCTTAGCAACGGCCGAAAAAGTAACTTTTACGGCCGTTGCTAAGGAGAGGGCCGGTAATGCAGTACATACGCCGTCATCTGTCAGTGACAGAATGTCACGTAGTTTCTAACCTATAATTTTGAAAATTACTAAAAATTTAAATTGTTTTTAATTCTATCGCACAAAAAATGTAATATGCACCTCGGCCTAAACGTACTTTTTCGGCCTTGCCTGTTTGCTGGCCTCGACTACGTCTCGGCCAGCAAACCAGACGTGGCCGAAAAAGTTACACTTTTTGGCCTTGATACATAAATAACTATTATTTAAATTTGGCCCAACTTTTGTATTTTCAGTTGTCATTTAAGACCAAAGTCGAACAATTACCTATCCCACAAATAAGAAATTTAATTAATAAAACGCTTTTTCTTCCACCCTGTAGGTACGCAGTAAGGTGTGAACATAATGTTGTGAGGTAATTTACAGTCGGTCCAAATCATTCACAATAAGTGCGTGTATCCGTAATGGTGCAAGCCAATCAGTGAGATGCTTGTTGATTAAATATTGATCCGGTTGTCATTTGCACAAGGGTCAACAACACAGGGTGTGCCAACCATCCTCATCACTGACCGCTGGTCATGAAAATGCCCTAATTATTATAATATATTACGTTATAAATGATTTCTATTCACTGGAGCAATGCAACGAAGGATCTCTTTGTTATCCGTTTTAACTTGAATTACATTCAGAGGACTTTAGTAGTGGCCTAGTGGCTGTCTATAACTAGATATTTCAGCTAAAAATAAACAAACAGAAAAAAACAGAATACCCATCTTTTGCTACTCGTTTATTCAACAGATGGTATGTTTTTAAAATGTAAGAATGTTAGCCACACTTAGAAATACTAGTGTAGTAAGACTAGTGTAAAACATATGAATGAGACCCCGTTTTTAACTTTTTTTTAAAGCTAAATATTTTACTTTCATCCAGGGCTCGAAACCGAAAAAAATTTTGGTTAACGGTTAACCGAAATCGAGAACTTTATTTTTATAACGGTTTTTGTTGAAAACCCGGTTTTATTCGTAAAAAACCGCTTTATTGTAAAAAAACCGATTTAAATTATAAACCGGTTTTTAAAATTATTTAGAACAGGAATGCAAAGTATGAAATGATATTATTTATTTATAATTTTATAATACATATATGTACAATCAAGCGTTCAGTAATGACTTCTGGTAAACTAATCGCATTTAATACCGATTTTGTATTTTTCATCGTAATTTTTATTAAAAAAAGATGTAAAAAAAACGGTTTTTTATTATTTTGGTTAAAGGTTGCCGTTTTTTTGCCTTTAAAAATAACGGTTTCGGTTAAAAATCACTTTTTTTGACAAAAAATAACTGTTAACCGGTTTAAAAAACCGGTTTCATGCCCTGCTTTCATCACATGATTGCGTTTTGTCGTTAGTACTTACGCTAAAAAATTGAGTGAAATTGAGCGTCAAAACAATGTTAAAACAACTTTGCACAATTCTAGCAGTTTCTGTATTAGTTAAAAAGTAAATAAAAAATAGTGTTTGTCGTTTTTTATTATTGTTATAGAATTTATTTAGTTCGACGTCTGTAACAATACTTTTGCAATTTTTATACGTAGTTAGGGGATAACAAAGGTTATATTTTTAACCTGTATGTATGGCTGTAAAACGAAGGAATTCGAATAAAGCTTGGATGGGTTTCGTACATGCAGAAAACAAATATTCGGTGTTTTGGTGTACAAGCAGGAATGGAAAGTCGGGAGTCGAGACTTTTAGGGAGGAAGGAGGAGTCCGGGAGTCTGAAAAACCGTCGACTCCCGACTTTTTGAATAACTGTTTATTAAGGATGAGAACAGAACGAAAACGAAAACATAATAACGATTTTAACCAAAATCTTTTCAATAACGGAAACGGGAAAATTTTGTATTTTTTTTTGTTCAACAACGAAAACAAATTTGAATATATTCAATACGGGTTTTCCTATAAATTTCTCCAATGTAGTGTATTAGCCAAAGGAGTCGGGAGTCGGTTTTAGAATGCTCCCGTTTTACGTTAAATTTTGTTTTTATCATTATTCTTTCGTAACCACAAAACTTCTTGAATGAAATAATAATTTAAACAAATTTTGAAGGTCTACTTACAAGATAAGATATTAGCTCATTACGTCAATAATGTTTAAGAACAAAGCAACGAAACGACATACACTGTAAACTAACAATAGCAAACTATTAAATTTCTATTTAAAAGGGGAACAGTTATACAATATTTTTTAAATTTAATTGAACTATATTTCACTTTTATTTATAATTTTTGTCAAGATTATCACTAACTATGAATTTTGTCAATTATGATAAATACTTAAATTTATTTAGGTAATTGATTTTTTAATTTAGTTAACTTTAATTAAAAAGCACCGATTTTTTTAAAAGGATCTCTTGTAGAAATGTTAAACCATTAATTAATTGCAAGATTATTTTTTGTTTAAATTGCTATTGACGAAGAGACGAGAGTGTTGCAATTGGTTTAGAATTTCTACAAGAGATTCTTCAAAAAGAAGATAATTGATTTTTAATTAAACTGATTTATACTATTTGTTAACTTTAATTGCAAATGTAAGCGCATTATTTTTGAATAATTTTTTTTTGCACGACAATTTTTACCGCATTTAAGTGATGATGAACGCATGAAAGTTTTTGTACAAAAAGCGGTAGAAAATAACAATGTATCGGATAAATAGGAAATGTGCTAATCACACGATTAGTGTTAATAACAAAGACATTTCAAAAACGTGTAATAAATGTTTAACCGTATGTATCGCCCCGACATTATTTAAAAAATGTTTGCTCCAGTAAGAATTGAGTCCTCGTTTTGTCGTCCTTTGATTTTAAAAGTGCCCAATAAAAATGCGAAATAACAATATATTACCACCAACGGCTTTTGTTTTGCAATTGAAAGCAGTTAATACATTTTACTACGATGATACAATCCTTAGTAAACGTGCAAATATGCATTGTTGCATTCGTTAGTGTATGTTTATGCATTAGAACATATACAATTCACTTCCTGCTAAATATTAAACAAAAATTATTTAAATTAAGTTTATTTTTACCTGAATGGCGTTGCCAGGTCCTTGTTGACTTATATGCAGTTGTTGAGCTTGATTGATTTGTAGCGTTGCACCCGAGTTGTTTCCTCCAGGTCCGGAAGACGGTCTTGGAGGAGTTCCACCGCTGTAAGTTGCGTTACCAGGTGCCGAACCTGGTCCTGTGCCTCCTCGAGGAAGGTATCCAGGACTGCCGTGACTACTAGCGCTTGGGCTACCGTACGGAGAATACTGCTGTTTGTATATTCCTGCTCCTTTGCGCTTCATGTCGAATTCGTTTCCTTGGAACAACATCTCTTGTTTCACCATATCTGGCTGAGGAAAATTTTGATTATTTTTAAACGTGTTGTTTGAACCTGGACTACCGTAGTCTGCTTGAAATTGAAAATCGGGGTATGGCGAGCGTGCGTTAGGTACCCTATTATTAGGATTAAAAGTAAGTCCCATTTGATTTTTATGTTGGTGTTGTTCGGCCATTTGTTTAAGAGTTTGTGCAGCAGGACTAAGTTCAGTTTTTCCGAAATCCATATTAGGATAAGGCATTCGCCCTTTCGGTAAATTTCCCTGAGAGTCAAACACCGGCGGAGAATAGTTTTGGTTCTGTAGCAATGGACTATGGTTATTGTGTGCGTTTTTAGAATTATCTAATATGTTCGGCGTCATATCTTTCGTTTCTTCTACTTTTAACCCGTTCACAAGAGCACTATCAGTTTTAGTTTCGTCAAAATCGAAGTCTTTCATAAACTCGGGATAGTTACTAATGTCCGAAATGAGATCTTTAAAAGCGTCCGATGTGATAATTTCGTCGTTTGTGTCCTCACCGATAAGGTCCGAAAAATTACCAAAACCACCACCGTTCGCGGCAGCGTCTTTTTCGAGAGCAGCGGCGCACTGGTCCAAATCCGCGAAATCATTATCGGGTTCTTGTTTAACACACTCCACGAGAGTTCCGATATCAACACTATTACCTACACCAGAATTAGGTCTTAAATTCGACGCCGGCGTCGGAGGGTTGGATGATTTAGGTGATGAAACGTCACTTTTCACCGAGGCGTTTGTAAGAGCCTTCACTGTAACGTTTGTTGAAATCTGTTGAGCTTGAGAATTAGCTGCCGAGGTAGTAAATTCCAGTTGCTGAACTATTTCTACGGAAAATTTTGTAAGTCCCTCTGGTTGATGAGCGCCTCCGTGCTGAGTTGTGCATTGGAGTTTCACCGGGGGCTCAAAACCATCGGTCGGTCCTCCAGACTCGCGATCTTCTGAAGGCCTTTTTAGGAACTTTTGTTGCTGAAACATGAAAACAGAAACATTAACGCTACGAATATTTCATAATTATATATAACTGTACTTCAGGCATCAATTTTCTGCACTATTCGACTAATCGCTAAATAGAACTAAATTATATTTGGGATACTACGATATCTTTGTGACGACATTTTTGTTTAACAATACGCCTATAACTGACGGTCACGGCTGCTCTATCAGTGTAAATCAAACATGAGTAATTGTCACCTTGTTTATATATTACGTCATTTGCATATAGAAACTTTATAAAATGCAAGGAGTTCACACAGACAACTCCATTAAAAATTAATTATACAGCGTGAAACTATATTTTGCAGAAAAGTGGAAAATAATTCTACTGCTACTAAAAACATAAAAATGGTATTTATTTACGCAAGAGTTTTTATAGAGGTAAAACAATATTGCAGTAAATATATAAAAGTCTTATATGTAACTAATTATTATAAGGACAGTTATATTCGCTACGTACTTTAAAAGATAGCACCATTTATCCGAAATAAATTGTTTTCTTGCCTTGAGTAAATACTACTTAGAATAATAATGTGATGATAATGGCGGGGAACTTTTAAAAACGAACACGCTGATATTCAAGTTTTAAACGTTGCTCTGCAAATAATTATTGTTACATACTACAAACAATGATGTTAAGAATGTTCTTGTTGTCTATACTTGACAAATATTACTATTAAAAATGTTATAAGCATTTAACTTCGTACGTGCTATTAATATCTAAAGTCTATTCGGTTTTAAGGAAATTTTACGATTTTTAGCTTTGAGAAGTTGCCCTTTTATTTTCTGCGTTGAGTTGTAAAATTGTTTGTAATTTAAAAGTAAACTAAAATTATCCCTTATAATATTATTATAGATAAGAAGTTGAGTGCCTCCCGTCGAGGGCCCCCACCTCAAACCTAAGACATTTACTTATTACTCTTGAGTTAATTGTGAATCGTAAATAAATTTAATAATAAAAAAAACTTTACAAAGATTTGTGGCTTTGCCCGATTTCAGAAAAAATACATTCTATAGACCATAGTATTCCAAAGTTTGATTCAAACTTTCGTAAAAGATATATGGTCAGCAGTTTCGCGCCTTGATAACAAAATCTAGATAGCTTCTGGGGTGCACAAACCCAATAAAAACAGGTGGCCAATGAGAATTGGTTGTGCAGGCAGGATGCTTCCATGGGCCGAGGACCTTGTTTTTAGCGCACAATGTACAGTTATCCGGCCCTATATCGACTTATTGCGACTCTATGGGCGGGGTTCTGATTCCCTCCTTAGCCCTTACCTACGCCGCTGCTTTTAGGATTTCACAATTACAAATATTTTGGGATATGACAGCAAGAAACGATTTCATTTTGAAGCACCCTGTACATATAATTTAAGTATAGAAGACTAAAATTTATTTTGATCGTTTAATTAAAAAACAACGATTACTGTGTACTTTCCAAAACCAAATGAATAAGAGTTTTAAAAAATTGTAATGCATCGTTACGTAACTGCTAAAGGGGAATGGATAGATAACGGGTTATCAATTAAAAGTAAAAAAATATATAAAGCAATTTGATGAGCATTATAGAACAGTAAGAACGATTAGCATATACTGCATTAATAAAATCAGAGGGGATTTCGATCCGGAACGAATAATCTATATCGTTACAGCGACAAACTAAACAATGAAGCATGAATAAAACAATCCTATCACGCGAAATTAAGCAGAAAACAGATCAATATTTGCTGCACAGCAAACTCGCACCAAGTCATTTTGTACTTATTATGCTACAACATTTAGCTAATTTCCTCGACGAAACGAAGGTAATCAAGTGGCATAGTGTATCTGATAGACATGGCAACAGTGTGCGGGAGTGTGTATGTATAAGCTCTAATGCAGGTGCGGTGTTGTAATCTGTAACACGAGACCAGAGTCCGCAGGACTGTCGTTAAAGTCTAATAAACAGATTGTTAATTATAGTTTACTCCCGTTGTTCTAGAAAATTGCATTAACATTTATATTGAAATATGGGCTAAGCGACATATTAACAGATTTTTAATTTTAATTAATGAATATACATACATATATTTTAAGATTAATAAAACTACTTATTATATATAAAATAGTGTGGTTTATTTAAAAGTAAAAACAAATTTTGCTTCATTCATATCAAGGTAAATTAAATTTTGAGCACGTAATAATATAATAACAAAAAACTTATTTTTCATTTGATGGTCTTAATTAAGAGCTTTCTGTTAGGACATTAATCCTTTCGATGTAAAATGAGGAAATGGCAGCTTCCTGATTAAAGGACCACTTAGAGAAGTTGATTTCTACGTTCTAAACAATGTATTGCACGCGATAGCTTTTTTTAATTAATAAATCTTTTTGGCGACTGATACTCTAGGATCTAGGATACTCATAACGGAGTACGCCCCTGCACATATTCGAACTAAAAACTCCTACGTTTCTGGTCAAAGCAGCTGCAATTATGTTAGTTTAGTATAAAGGTTACAAGGTTGTCTTGTTGATTTAAAAAAATCTCTTTCGCATAACGTGATACAACATGGCCCACAATTACCTAAGATAACGAGTATAAGAATTCCAGTAACAAACAAAACTGATAACACTTTCTTAAATTCATTTATGTTTTTTTTTGCTTATGCTTTATAAAGTCTGTTTAGCAAATTTTAATAAAAAAAGTTGATGGCGTCTGATCTTAACTGACGTTTAAATTTGGCTAAAGCAAACTAACTTTAAATTATTAACGCGGCCAGACCTTTGCAACTCTGCCTTTAAGTATATCGCATATGTGAGATCCCAGTGGTGAGACTAGAATATGAATCAATCCCTATTGCAGAATTTTATATGAAGCGATTTCCTTATCAAAACATTTTTTATGGAGTGCATATTTAATTATACTCGAGTCACATGAATTTTGAAGGAACATACTGGAATTAAAAAACACACTTCAACATTTTGAGTTGAAAAACCATTTGTTCCAATAACAAAAAATAAAATTATTGTAAGAACCATTGATTTTATACTGTATGCAGTGGTCATAAATTGTTGGGATGTTTATTTTTAATGAAAATGCTTCAATTATAGTGTTTTTGAAATAATTGAACATTGTTAAAAAAACTGTAATTATGGCGACTTTTACATTTTGGTATTTTTGTTTTATTTTAAATATATAAGAGTTGACGTTGTTATTCAAAGAAACATATAGCTACGGACATTTCTAGCATTACATTTTTGTATACAACATAAAATTAAGGATACGCTAAGGCTGCGTTCTTAACCGGGATTCCCCGGAACACTAGGGTCCCGCCAGTAGCGTAGACAGGATGCTTCCACGGGGGGAGTTAATAAACGCAAAAAGAGCCGAGGACAGTTTTTTAGCACAAAATTTACAGTTGTCCTGCTCTATATCGACTTTTTGTCACCCTATGGGGGTTCTGAACATGAATATAATTTCAATGGGGTTCGGTAAGGAAAAAAGAGTTGAGAAACGCTGGGCTAGGGCTAAATTTTTATCTCGTATATTGAGCAGTTCTTTATAAAAATATTATTTATTGACGAGTTAAATTAGCGCTTTGTTACAATCAAACAGTTAATTTCTTCTTATTAGCAAACACAAAAATCTAAATTCAACGTAAATATGCCAATACAAAAAAATTTAATAAACTACATTAAAATCTAAAATAATGCACATTATTTTAAACGGAAAAGCTCAAAATCTTACATAGTACATGATTTATGTTTTAAATTCGTCTCGAAATTGCTCAATTTGTGTTTTTTTTAAATTTATTTACTTTTATACAATTTTAACAAACTTTGAAAACCCTGTTAAATTAACATCTGCAGGTTAAATAAATGACCAGTGCTGTTCTTAGCATTTTTAAAATTAATTGTGATTACCAGCAAAACAATAGTTATATTAAATAAATGATGACGATAAATAAAAAAGAACAATACAAACATCACAATATTACATCCGCAGGTGGAAGAAACTAAATCCCTTTTTAAAAACTAGCTTTTGTTTTGGACAACAAAGGTATGCGATTGCACATCCTCTGTCTACCGATTTACATGAAGTGTTTGAACTGCTATCTCTGCAGTATGCAGTGAATTGAAATGAACGTTATATGACCACTGCAATAAATAGGTGATCGACCTCTAGTATTTTGTAAATTAGAAAATTAAGTACAAGTGGCACAACATACATAATATGTAGTCTACTAAAAGGAGCTGGCAGCAATTTCGAAAAGATAACATTTTAGAAAAACTATTAACTATCAAGGCTAGTTTGGATAGATTTTTTTTTCGTGAATATATTTCCCGCTGACCTTTTAAATATCAATAAAGCAAAATTGCTACGTCTCGAATATTTTCATTGAGTGCTTGCAGTCAACTTCTGATAAATGAGAGAGTAACACATTTACTAATGACATCGACGACAACTTGATGCTGAAGAATAATTATTTGTTAAACGAAATCTTAATTAATTTTAAATCAAAAACAATTTTCATTTCATTATGGCGATTTTTTTATAGCGTCACCACATCTTTCAAATAGAAATTACGCTTTCTAGTGACAATTATACTTGCATTTCGATTAATATCGCACGTAACAACTACAAGGATGTTTTGCAACAGTTTTAAGTGTTATTGCCTGAAGCCTAGATCGTATGCGCAAAATTTGTTATTTGTTTTACTGTATTTCAAAACATGTCTGATTTTTATCTAGGACATGAACGAGATGTAAATATAGATACTATCGGTCAAGGCGATTTGGATAAAGGCTTTATAAATACCTATAGTTTACCAACGGGCATACAAAATTTTGACTGAAAAATTGATAAGAAAAAAAAAACAGTTATTTTTAAAGCCATTTTTTTCTATTAACCACTAATACGATAGTTTAATATATGTTTCAGTCTAATAATTACAGTGCGATAAAAAGAAAATTATTTTGCTTCGCACTCTTCTATTAAATTTTTGTGATATTTTAACTTAACTTAAGCCAGAACGTTAAGTCATTACATAAATGTCAAAATATGTAGGTACTATCTGCATAAACAAAATTTAAACTTGTCCTCGACAAGTTAAGTTAAGCAGTCTTTTTCTTCTTCAGGTGACATGTCCCCCTACTCCCTAACAATTCCACATTTGTAGCTCTTTCCGTTCATAACATTTTTAAAATTTTATTATATGCCCACATTTCAAAGTTAGGTACTTATTACGATTGCTTTTGAAATTCATTTTAATTCATAGTTTTGTGGGTGAAACTATTGAAAAAAAAATTTAAAAACATTCTTTTCTTATAATGACAAATAATACTATCATGGTATTTTGAAATGTAAAAGAAAAGAGAAAATAAGATTTTTAATAATGTGCTTTAAATTTAAATCATTGCGGAAATAAACAGTTTGATGTCTTAGGTATTAGCTTAACGTCATCAGTTAAATTCAAATAAAAAATCGGCAAGTGAAAAAGTTATCAACTCTAGTGAAAGTGAACTTCTACATTTATTTCTAAATTAAATGCGTTTCTTTCTAAGTAACTTTACATTGAATATATAATTTTATTTGAGGCATCGACTACTTAAGTAATTTTAAAAAGTTTCCATTTACTACGTCAAACTGTAAAGAATGAAGTAACAGTAACATAAATAACCAATTTGCATAACAAATAACAATGGAAAATAATAATGCTATCCCAGATCTTTTAGAAAGTGTCGACGTAATACAAAAATCACACCAGAAACAAGTAAAGAACGTCGCATTTACAGCACGTACTGTTTCATATTTGACATATTAATGCAAATTATAAACTTGCAACTAAATTATCATCTTTAGCTTTATGTGACAATTTTAACACCCATTTATGGTACTTTCTCCTTTTCGAAAATAATAAATTACACCAATTTCCTGTATATATGCATGCGGATGTAACACTTTAAACAATGGATTAAAATCAAAATATTTACTTTTTAAACAAGGTTGCTTGGTCACTATTAATTAGTAGAAGGATATAATTACAGTGATGTGTGTTTAACAACTACATCAATCGACTACGAAAATAACACCACAGCAAAGATTTTAATATTCAGCACAAATATAACTTGTATGCATATTTAAATCTCAAATAATTTTAAATACAGGGTGTTTTATAAATATTGCGAAAAAATTCAGGTGGTGATTCCTTATCGAAAATTAAGGTGGGTCTTTCATATAATTTTTTTTCCTTAGACGTCTCCTTTCTGAGTTACACCCCCCTAAAGAGGAGCAGTAAAATTAGGTTTTTATTTTATTTCTCAAATTTGGAGATGTGTAGGACAACGATATTTGGTAGATGTTTTATACTTATTAAAAGCTTTCCCATGGTAATATTTTCATCATCTCCCACTAGGGTTTCTCATATTTGATCATTTTGCTTGTCCCGGGATTCCGGGAAGAAATCGGCCTTTGTCCCGGGATTTCCCGGGATCCCGGGATGTAATAAATTATGTCAATATTTTTAAATAAATAACCCAAAAAATTAAGGGAGCGGTTTATTACTTAAAAACAACTCTAAGTCATATATGTAATACATATTGCTCCACGTTTATTACAAATAATTCAATAATATTGGTGAGAGAAACATACATTTGGGAATTATAACCTTTCTATTGCTATTTCATATTTATGAATACAATAATATAATGTTTACAATGAATTTTTGTAATGTGATTTAAGAAAACAAAGGTGATCTATGCTTCAGTCAATTAGTCTTTTTCTTAATTCGTTAAAAAAAAGTCCTGATGCATAAAATGCTCTCTCAGTCTCTATTAATGTAGGTGAAATTGTCTTAAGAGCATCTAGCAGCAAAGAAACATCGTTATTATCAATAAAATTTAATTTATAAGCTATTTTGCTTTGAATTATCAGGGTACACAAAAATAAAACTGTAAAAGTATTTTGAAGATATTAACTTTGTAATGGAGACCGGGCTTCTTTGCGCCATACTAAAAGAGAAAAATTATTTTGAAGTTTTTCCATAATTTACTGTTAGTAAAGACATTTTAAGCATAAAATTCTGTTAAGTTATGATAGTATTACAAAGATCTTAGCACAAAATAAACGAAAGCAACACTTTTTTTAAATCCCGGGAATTCCCGGGACAAAAAGCATTTCCCGGGAAATATAAAATAGCTTAAAATGAACCGGGATCCCGGGAAAGAAACCCTATCTCCCACCTTCACAGGGGGCTGAACAGTGCGACGCCTGTTGGTTATTTTATCAGAACTTTCTGGTCTGCTAAAATTTTGCAATTTTAAATATTTTTTTTGAAAGATTTATTTAGAAACTTTTTTTGTTCTTTAGTTGTTCTCGTAAAACCTACCGTTTTTGAGTAAAAAATAAAACAAGTCAACATGAACCATCAAATATTCCAATATAAAACGACTCATTTTGGTGGTTGCCATAGTTTACGTTCATAGTGGGTAGAATTGACGGGTGTAACGCATTTTGAGGTTAACGCTTCTAGTTTATATTTAAGAGACGTTTTAATTAATTTTTGTGTAAGAATCAGGGGTTTGGAGCAGTCCAATTTTTTAATTGCTCCGCTCCAGCTCCGCTCCGGCATCAAAATGCCTGCTCCAGCTCCGCTCCATGCTCCAAATATTGTTAACATAAAAAAAAAGTTGATAAAAAAAAATTGTTTTTTTAATCAAACTTTTAATTTTATCGGATATGTATAAGTTGGTCAAAAATAACAATATTTGGCCCTAACAAACAAGTGAAGTTAAATAAATGTTTGAAGAAACAGATTATTGATCTTCAAACGACGAAAAAAAGGAAATTTTACTAATAAACTGGAGCAGTGGAGCAATCAAAATTATTTGCTCCGGGCTCCGCTCCTGCTCCGGGCAAAAACCCATTGCTCCACTCAGGGGTTTGGAGCAGTCCAATTTTTTAGTTGCTCCGCTCCGGCATCAAGATGCCTGCTCCAGCTCCGCTCCCGCTCCGCTCCGCGCTCCAAATATTAATAAAATAAGTTTTTTTATTTAAAAATTTGTTTTTTTAAAACAAAGCTAAAATTTTATGAGATATGTGGAAATGGACCAAAAATTACAATATTTGACCCTAAGAAACAAGTGAAGTTAAATAAATGAACAAATTATTGATCTTCAGTTAAAAAAGTTAAAAAAAGAAAAAAAAAGTTATTTAAAATTTTTCAAAATTCAAATACAAAATAATGAAAATTAATATTCAGAAAAGTTACATTATAATAATTTTACTTCAAAAAAATCAAATTTAGTTTATTTATAATTTTAATAAATACTATAACCATGAGAATAATTAATAAAAAAAATAATTGTAGTTTATAATAGTAAAGTGGAGCAGTGGAGCAATCAAAATTATTTGCTCCGTGTGATGTTTGTGCATTCAATTTAAGATGGACTGGTCTAACTAATACTGATTCTTTAAAACTAATATGTTTATTATAAAAATAAAATAAAGAAACTGGATGCCTGGGTTAGATTGGATGGAGGTTCCGCATGTAGCATGTACCCAGTAACCACCCGCGAACAGTGTTGCCACCAGGCCGGTTTTCACCCGGACAAGCCGGTTTTTAGATTCACGGTCCGGATTAATTATTAATTTGTCCGGTTTTCGTAGAAATTGCCAGATGTGATTTTTGTATTACTTAATAATGAAATAATGTATCATATGTATACCAGGGGTAGCAAATTGGCGGCGCGCGACAAGTATGGAATACATTCCGTCGCAACGCTAAAAAGAAAAAAAAAAGCTCCTCACTTCCACACGACCCGCGTTATGCACAAATGTCCGTGTCAGCAATTTTCAAAAGGTGGCAACACTGCCCGCGAACATGAACTAATGGCTACGAACGCATTCGTTCGTTGTAATGTGGACAGCAAGCAATATTTTTACCGAACACCGCAAGCATGCGGCCGCATCCATTCGGCCGCATGCGTTCGCCTGCGTTGCCCTTAATGTGTACGCGGCTTAACAATTTTGTAGTTGTTGTTTTAATCCTTGCAATGTCACTATTCGTTTGTTTAAACGACCGCTATATTTTATTTCGGAAGTGTAACCTTACATAAATAATGTATAGGTACACGGTGATTTGTTACAGAAGTCGCTTTATTACTCAACACTTTCGTTGTGAGATTGCTAGAGCGTTCGCTGTTTCCTTAAAACTGAAGATAGCATCACCGTTATTATCCCAGGTTTAAGCGACGTACAGCGAGCACCACCATGTCACCATATCAGTGGCGTAGTTTGTAACAAACTCATTTCTGTTTAATATAAATTCAACTATAAATACTTCAATAATATGTCACTTCAACTTTAACTTAAAACAAACATTTAAAGCATAATTATTTGGTATTTATTAAATACAGGGTGCCCTAATATCCACACATTATTGTTTGCAGTATTGCAGTTTTTATTTATCATCCGATTTTTTCTTGAATTTAAGCCAAAACATTGGTTTATTATGTATTTGAAAGATTAAAATGTCTATTTCTTGATTATACAGAACATGTGTTTTTCAACCCGTTGACTCTGAAATTATACAAATTTTTACGAAAAATGTTTATCAAAACTCTCATACAGTTTTAATGTTTGCAAGGCTAATAATGGAATGTGTTTAAATACAATTTTTACATGCAAAACAAAAATAGTATCGGTTTAAAAAAATATTATTAAATGAATGGGACTCCTGAAAGGCTTGGCATCGATGTAAATCAGTAACGTATTGTGGCTGTATACATGTCGTAGGCACAATGTGAAATCCGGCATTTTATAAAACGCCTAGGCACAAAACTATTAGCTTCATTTTTATTATTTATTTAAAAAAAAAACTTTAACCAACCTTTAACCTGACCCTCTACTACTGACTGATATAGCAACCATTCCATTAAATCTATTTTATAATTTAAATTAAAAGATTTTAAAGTTCAAACATCTTTTCACATAATAGTACTACAGCTGATTGCATGCATGTGCAGTGCTGTCATCAAAGCAGGCGAAAAGGGAGTGCAGAGTGTGCATCGCACACAGCCCCTTGATAGTTCGACCTTGCGCTGGCGATGTTTTTTTTTTAAATAATCAATTAAAAATTAAATTTGAAAAAAACATTTATTGCTAATGGGTAAATAAAAGTTAATTTTTTCGGCCCGAATTTATTTTTCGCACACAGCCCCGCAAACACTGTAACCGGCTCTGGCTGTCATCCACGATTCGTCAGTGTTTTACATTTACGGCATGCTTGAAGGGTGTCAGGGGAAAACAACGAATGTAATTTTTAACCGATTTGGAGATATTGAACTAATTATTATAGTTTTAATATAAATTATTTTTCACATTCATTGATTAATACTCATTGATTAATATTAATACTAATTTATAATAATATCATCCATAGTAAAATAAAGTTTGGTTGATGCAACTCTATAAACAAAAAATAGTAGACTTTAAAATCTTTAAAACTGAATTTTAAAGATCCAATAAAAATTGACATTCCTTGGTTTCTATTAACACCCTTCACTTGTATTAACCAGCCAATTCATAATCACAGTGTAAGATTTTTATGTAAATCATTACCGAGTTTGATTCATGACGCATAAGGCTATCACGGATAAATTTTTTAAGGGTGATTCAAATTTTTTAAATTAAAAAACAAGTTTTAGCGTATAAATAATTAGAACAAATGTTGAACTGAATTACAAAAATCCATATATTTTGGACCAAACTGTGTATCGTAAATATTTGCGCTATTTTTACATGATATTTAGTACATCAAATTTTTGCGAGCCAGCAACGCTTTTTTAAAACCGTTAGCTCGAATTATACAAACAGCTCATAGCAACGTCTACTTTGTTCTCAAGATGATATCAATAGTTAATAAGTGACGGTCTGCAACATCCGTTTCATCATCGGTAATGGCCCTGGAGCCGACCGACCTGAGCACGCCCACGTGATTCATGGTACAAAGCACTAAATTCTTTATATGATTGTCGGAAATACTTGGAATAATAAGTAGATCTAGTTGTTCTCTAGTTTTGCCATGTTTTAATTGCTCGAAATAGAGCCACGAAGAAAAAATTAAATGGAACAAGAATGAATGCATGCGCCCTACAAATTTGCGGCGAAAACGTGAAAGTAGCGTTGAATTATGACCGTAACCGACTCACTAGATGTACCGCAGATACCAAAACGAAACTAACTCTAATGATGTACTCGATCTAATTATTTTTATTAATAATGCGATACACAAGTGATTTTAGAATATTTGTCATTGTGGTCGGAACTGGATTTAGATCTTCCGTGGCACTAATAAATTTTCAAACGAATTTAGCAATTAAAAGGCATTACAATTGTCATTAAAAATTCCATGCATTAACATTTGAATTTTATGCGTGACGCATATACTTCGCCAATTTAAATTGGCTAATAATTCTGTATGAACTTGTGAACCAAGGTAACAAACACGTTGGTCCAATGGCATCAACAATACGGTGTAAATAACAAAAGAATAATTAAATCAAGACTGTCATAAAAAACAAAAACTACTCAACAAGAGACCAAATGTAACAAATTTCGAGTTGCTTGAAGAAGTGTTTTGAACTTGTTGATATTTTTAAAGCCATGAAAGCAAAACAAATCGACAATCATTATTTTTAGTTTTTTTTATGAATAACTTTCGAACTAAAAATATGACTTTTTTTCAGATTCTTATTCAGCACAAAATAATTCAACTTGTCTATGACCAGACATGGTTCATTTTGAAGTCCTTAGTTTTTAGTTAAATATTAGCTCAAGTTTTAACGTCGTGTCAGATTACGCTTGCATTTTATACTTGACGTCAATTTAATTTAATGAAAGTGCAACTATAAAAGAAGAAAAAACTTTTAATGTGAAAGAAATTATAATTTTCGTAACATTTGAAATTGTATGCTTAAAACAATTTAAAAAAAAACAAACTGATATTTAAGTTTTTAATGTATGCATTGTATAAATGTTCTTGTCATTGAATAATCCACACTTGCAACATGATTACTAATGGTGAATTCATTATTCGAACCTCAATACCAAACAATTGCTTCGTTTAACTATTTAGTCCTGTATTTTACATTTAACTATTTTTGTACTACTTGTTAGGTATTACCCAATTTCAAATGCAGCAGAAGTTTAGTTGCTAGACAGCTTTTGATTGTCTGAAAATATGCTTATCCGTAACTCACGACAGATATTTTTTTAGCTGTTTCATGTAAACGATTACAGTTAAAGCGATGTGTATATTTCAACTTTTAAAACACTTCTAGTAAGGCTAAATGTGAGCAAAATATTACTCAAACGTCCACTATACCATACGCACGTTTTCATTGAAGCAGTTAGTATTAAACACCAAGTTTTATATTGCGTTAGTACGTCGATTTACGATTTAAAACTTACTAAAATATGTATCGTAATAATTTATCTTCAGTACATATTTAAAAAATTTTTAAAAACAATGTTTCCCTACGAAGTAACGCGAAGCCATGGAATTGAAAGAAGATAAGCGATTTTTAATTTAACTTAAAGGTAATAAATATGTTTTAAAGTTAGCAGTACACGTTGCAAAAACTATAGGATGTTGTCCAAGGTTTTATATTGTTTTACAGATTTTGCAACATCCAAACAACTAACTAGGTTTTTAGAAAGTGAAGGTTAATTTGACTATTCTTGTGTACCCTTCATCTTACAAAATTGTAAATGCACGTATTTTTCAACAATGTAATACATACTGCAATTTGCGTAAGAACAGGTAAAACATATAATATGAGTAATCGTCAATACACTTTAACTTGTGTTAACTTAGCAACCGGCTCAATCACTGTAAAACGGAGTTTGTTGCTGTACATGTTTTTAATAAGGTTGTTTTGAAACACAAAAAAGATAAGCCGTGCATTACTTTAATGTTCACACAAATATTAAGTTTTTGTTTATCATTTAATGTTGGTTAAATGATTTTTGCTAACTAATACGTATTAACATTTGAATATATCACCAGCGTGCAAAATACTTACACGAAATTAATTAGCAAAGGTCAAGTCGAAATCTCTGGTCGCTGAGACAGTTTCTTTAGAGAACGCTCATAAAGTTTTATGTACCACGTTAACGTTTCTTTTTTGCAATTTCATAACTTTAATGTTTATAACTTGGCTAATGTTGAAAACAAAAATGTGAATGTAATTCACCTGACGTTTATTTTCGTCGTTGATGGATAGGATAGCCGGGACGAAAACAGGTGACAATAAAAAAATTGTCTAATTAACAGTACCTGATTTTTAAACAACTTTTACTAATTTTTTACGCGTCACTTGTTTTTAAATCAATGTCAAAATACCTAAATCTATGTTCCTGAATAATAAAGCAACAAATAATACAAATATAGCCTACTAGTTTAATTAGATTGAATTCTCTGTTTGTATCCGTAAATTAACAAGAAAACTGCAATAATTCGAGAAATACTGATTTTAGATTTGACCTTTCATAGTTTTTGAAGATAATTATCAATAAAAAAACGTATAAATATGTAGGGTGTTCCATTTAAAAAAGCCGATATATTCGTGTTTAAAGTTTGACTAAATGGACCGGGTATAAGGAACACCCTGTGTTTTTTTTTAATTTTAACTAGTCAAAAACCATTGTGACACTATCGTCCTACAAAGTTTTAAAGGAATTCGTTCTGACATAGCCAAGTTGTGAAATATCATTATTTTTTTGTACTCCTGTTTCTGTCAACACTTTTATGAAAACTTAAATAACCAAAAACGACTGATTTTAGATACTCGTACATAAAACCTATTACTTACACTGTGCATAACTACAACAAAACAAATGATCGTTGTTTTATGTTTAACTACTATAGTTGTTTAATTAAAAAGTCTAAAAATTTTGGTAATCATTTTACATAATTAGATTGCTGAGATTAAAAAGATCTCTTAATAAATCTTCACAATAATTTGAAGTTTTGGAAGCAGACTCTTAATAAAAATACAAGTTATTAGTATCGATGAATTCGTTAGGAGATGCTCCATGAAAATAACCGCTTGTACCACCATAGTTCCATTTAAAAAAATTGACTTTTTGTCAAAAAACCGATTCCGCAACCTTCAAAGCCGATTAAAGTAACCTACATGTCATTTAAAATAATAAATTAATAAAGCTATTATAAAGAGAAAATTCGTATAATATAAAAAAAAGGAAAATGGTTAGGAGTTAGGTAAAACTGAATTTTTTTGAAACAAATAATTAACAATCCATACTTTAATTATTAGCTTGAGGTTCTGACTAGAGCTCAAGCCAGAAATGCAAAACTTGGGTTGCATAAGAAAATGTAACATAGAATATACGTGTTTTTTGTACCACGTTGTATAAATAAATAATTAGCAATGCCGTTAGAAACCCGATTATTCGACTACTGTTGTTGATAATGTTATTGCTTTTTTAGACAAATTAACAACATACCCCGCGATTCATGAGTCTTTAAACAGTTGAAACAGACCAAATTTTCGGAAACAGGAAATACTAAAAAAAAAACACCAGTAGTCTTGTTTTGTCTAAATCTTTGTTTTACTTTATTATCGCTTTAATTGCAGGATGTGACGATTAATAACTTAATTAAAATCCACTACGACCAATCGCAACGCGGTTAATTCTTACTTATGTCTTGCCAATATCTATAAAAATTTAAACATTTTTACCAACACCAAAATTCATCGAAATATTGTAATTTATCTAAACCGCAATTCAACGAAAAGGCGATTCATTAATGTACAGATAGTACCACACACGAAATGCTAATTCATAACATAATAATCAACACCAGTAAATCCTTTATTTTAGTAATTCTGAGAAGGTTTAAACGATTTTCACTGTTGATATTTACAGGGGTTTGGAGCGGAGCGCGGAGCATTGGAGCAATGGGTTTTTGCCCGGAGCGGGAGCGGAGCCCGGAGCAAAGAATTTTGATTGCTCCATTGCTCCAGTTTACTATTATAAACTACCATTTTTTTTAAAATAAATTATTCTTATGGGTATAGTATTTAATAAAATTATAAATAAACTAAATTAGATTTTTTTTTAAATAAAATTATTATATTATAATGTAACTTTTCTGAATATTAATTTTCATTATTTTGTATTTGACGCTGGGTGACGCTACGGTCTGTTTGTGTTCGATATTCGTGTAACAGATGTAGCAGCGACCGTTGGAAGTAATTGACAACTTAATACGTTTATGAGGTTCGGTTCGGTTTGTTTTTGCTATAAAGTGTCACAGAAAGTAAAAATTTCGTATTTAATACTAATAGTTATTTATATTTGAGAATATAAATAGTGTATGTTTATATTTTATCCGAACAGGTATGTCATCCTCATCTCATATGTATAGTTGTATAGATATTTTAAGCAAAACTTTGTGAGAAATAACGAAAGATTAGAACGTTTTTGAGTTGAGTTTATTTAACCACTTGTTTCTTAGGGTCAAATATTGTAATTTTTGGTACATTTCCACATATCTCATAAAATTTTAGCTTTGTTTTTAAAAACAAATTTTTAAATAAAAAACTTATTTTATTAATATTTGGAGCGCGGAGCGGAGCTGGAGCAGGCATCTTGATGCCGGAGCGGAGCTGGAGCGGAGCAACTAAAAAATTGGACTGCTCCAAACCCCTGGATATTTAATATGTGTATTAAATTCTTGTAAACACTTAGGCCGGCGACATACTTGCGGGTGAACCGGTGCGGGAAAAGTAGCAATCTGAGACGTAAGTTTTGTAACTCACACGTTGTTATGGCCGAAGACAAACAAAGACACAAACAATGAGTCACATTCGTACCGGCACATCACACGTTGTTATATGCTTGCATTTGGATCTGCAGCAGCCCGCAATGCTATCGCACTTGCTGCGTTCGTAAATTTACCCGCAATGTACTAGTAATGCGCCCGTACGCAATGCGACTCATTGTTTGTGTCTTTGTTTGTCTTCGGCCATAACAATGTGTGAGTTACAAAACTTACGTCGCAGATTGCTACTTTTCCCGCACCGGTTCACCCGCAAGTATGTCGCCAGCCTTAATAGACCTCAGTTCAAAATCTAAGCACTTATCGTTTGAAAAGGCATTTCTTAAATTTTTTAATAATAAATTGTTGTGCTACATGAATTTTATGTTAACAATTAAATTATTGCAATTTTATACAAGAGGCAGCAAAAATGTACATGGATAACTTTGTTGTTACAAGGCATAGTTGATACAAATTTTAAAAAAATGTGCAAAAAATAGAATGCTCTTTAAGGCTAGGCCGACTTGCAATAATCAGTTGTGCAACAGTTTGATTGCGGGAGTTATTACCATTGGTTTATATGACAACGCGTTCACATGCAACTGGTGTACAATTGCAAATATCGGCGCGACTTCGTTTAACTGTTTCGGGTCGTATGGGTTTAAATTTCGTCCTTATTATCTCAAGAGCACACACCGTAGCTAACTCGTAGAAATCATGTTGAAACCAAACAATTTTGTTGTTTTTAACGCATATTCTTTTTAATCATGACAAAAAAAACAAAACAATTAATAGGGAATTATTACATAATTTTATGTAGATTACAATCAAAATACTTTTATTAATGGACTGGTGAATGAGTTACTTACTTCTATAAACGGCAATCATATTGGTTTGAATCATATCCAATAGTATTTAGATTAATGTATACTATTTTTTATGGCAATCATAATTGACATTAACGCTTTCACATAGCTTTTTTTTTTTAAAATTTGAAATCATTGCTTAATAAATGCATCGTTACTAATTTTAATAAAAATATGAAAGTGTGCTGATGTATAGCAAGCTTTGGGAAATGAATTAAGAGATAAAAGAACCATAGAATTAAGTTACATTGTTTGATTTTAAATTTTTAAGATAGCTTCATAATTTTGTAAATATTTTAGATATCATTAGTTTGTTCGCTTTAGAAAGCAAAATATTTGGTAATGTTTACCAACGCACTTTTTCCGCTAATTTAAAAAAAAGGACTGCAAGTCTAAGAAAAAAAATAAGCTTTAGTTATCATGGTAATACTAATTTATACAGGGTGCCCATTTTTCTAACCTGTTGTATGGGTAACTCCGTTAATATTAACGATACAGAAATGTCTAAATTAGCAAGTTTGTGCAGAATTTAAAGGGAAGTCTGATGCAATTTTCAAATTTGAACTATGTCATCAACTTTTAGAAGTATTTTGAAAAAACTGAAAAAGGTTGATTTTTTTAAACTTGAATAATTCCGTAATCATACCTATGAGCTAGAACAAAAATAAAAATTGGCTTTAATAGAGTTTTTACGTAGATTTTAAATATGTTAATGAAATTTTCACAGCACTCTCGATTTCCGAATTATAACACAAACTTGCATTTTTTAAAAAGGAAGTCATAGTTGGCTGTGGCTAGGGATTCTGAGTCTCGACAATTTTTAAAGTCCCGGGACTCGAGACTTTTTTCATCAAAGTCTCGGGAATTCCCGGGACTTCGAGACTTTTGCGAATTTATTTACATACTAGAAAATGGTGGTATAACCCATCAAAAATGACGGAAGATTTTATAAGGTGCAAGAAAAATAATGATATATTCATGTACTCAAAATTCATCGGCTATTTTCACTGTAAAAAATAAGTTTTCTTGACAGTGACATTGTTTCTGAAAGCACCCGCTACATATTTAAAATTGCTTCTTTGCACGTATCGTGATCGTGAATCAGTCAAGACAGTTGAGTTTTTTTTTTTTTAAATTAAACCAAATTCACGGATTTTGTTTTTGAAGCAATTATTTTATAAATAAATTATAGTTGTAGGAGTAGTATTATTATTTTTAATTGTCTTCATTCTACAGTAAATAAAGTATATACAGTCGAACTTCCCTAAGCCAAATCACCATAGTTCACTAAAAAAATTCGAGATATAGAAAATTCGAGTTACAGAAATAACTACAAAATGAGTAAAATACGCTTTTATATGAATTTATTGACAGTAAATACATATATGACTACATGAAATCAACAAACTTTATATGAATGTATACGTATATAACACACATAATATAAACAAAAAAAGAAAAAGAAAATTATGAACAACAAACATTATTTTTTTTAAAAGTCAGTGACTTTTGATTGTTTTAGATTAAAAGATTCTTTATCCACAAAGTTCTCTTAAGTTGTTAACGCGCGATACACTTCGTCTGTAAGATTCTCTTTTGAACACAAATATTCGCTACACTATTATACTGTTTGATTGTCATCTTCTAAGGCAACTAAAGTTTTTCTCAGAATTCTTCTTCTATAGTGCAATTTCATATAATGCGATTAACAGTAAATACAGCCTAGCGCATAAATACGAGTACATACCTGCGATAATCCTGTCATTAGCACATTAAGAGGAATAACATACACAATACAATACAAAATTACGAAAATTCGAGTTTAGGAAGTTCATTGTCTTCAAAAATCTCAAATTTTACTTCGAGTTACAAAAAAATTTTACTTAGAGAAATTCGAGATATAGAAACAAAATTGTATGTAAAATGCGACCTTGATGCAAAAATTTGCGAACAAATTCGAGATATAGAAAAGTTTGACTTATAGAAGTTCGAGTTATGGAAGTTCGACTGTATTTCCAAGTAAATGCCTATTTTAAATAAACTTAACAATTTTCATTAAACTTTAAAACAACAAGCATAAGTATAATATTCTTACTAATAAACTTAACAATTATCCTTTAGCTTTAAAGCAGACAAGAAATAAACATAAACAATTAAATATGGCAGGCAAAAAATTTAAATAAAGTTAAGTAAATACTGATTGTTAATATAAACTATAAACATTAAAAATTATGAAACAAAATATTTTTGCTAAACTCATGGCAGTAAAATTTGTTTAAAAATAAGAAGTATAAAAAATTAATTTCAGTGTTCTGTAACATTGAAGTCTCGTCTCGAGTCTCGAACTAAATGTCCCGGGACTACAGACTAAGAAAGTCCCGGGAATTCCCGGGACTTACGTCTTGGGAAAGTCCCGGGACAGAATCCCTAGCTGTGGCCTTATTAAAAAGGTTATTTTTTCTCGTTTCAATGATATAAGATTTGTTATACTTTACTCTTGTAGTTTTTTTTTTTTTTAAATAACCAAAAATCATCTTACATGTTCACTGCCTACTAGTAGATGGGAGTTATCCCGTGTTGATGTTTTTGTTTATGTGACATTTTAGAGTTCTCTTATTGTTCGTACAGCAGTTATTGGCCAGTTACAAATTTTAAAAACAAAATCTCAGGTAATAATGGCTCTGTGATATAGCCGGCAAGATCACCGGATTGGCGGATTTAACACCACTTGATTTTTTTGTGGGGTACGCTTAAAGATAAGGTGTATACCAAAAAGCCTGATAATATTGAAGATTTGAAAAATAATATAATCAGGGCCAAACAAGGCATTTCGCAACACTCTCTTGTAAAAGTGCATAAGAACATAATTAAAAGATACAGAATGTGTTCGCAAGCCAAAGGTAACCATTTTGAACAATTAATTCAGTAACGTAATTATTTTTATACTCATTAATTATATTGTAAGTTAAGTTATTAATTTTAATTTTTTGTATAAACAAAATTTGTTCATTAAATATCTATTTAAAAAAAAAATTGACTACTTGTGTATTGCTTTATGACTAAATGGAGACACTGAAATGATTTTTATTAATTTAAATAAAAAGCACAAGAGGAAAGTACAAGAGGAAAGTATAAAAAACCATAATTGTATCATTGTATCTATTTTTTTTCGGAGTTCACTAGATTGTTTTGATTATTTTTGAAAATTTTAAATAATTTTTGGGTCAAATTTCAAAATAGATGTATCGAGTGATATATTATTGAAACGAGAAAAAAATAACTTTTTAAATAAGGCCACAGTCAACTATGACTTACTTTTAACATTGAGTTATAACTCGGAAATCAAGAGTGCTATGAAAATTTCGTTAACATAATTAAAATCTACGTAAAAACATCTAAAAAAGCTAATTTTTATTTTTGTTCTAGCTCATATGCTCACGGAATTATTCAAATTTGAAAAATCGACCTTTTTCAGTTTTTTCAAAATATATCAAAAAGTTGATTACGTAGTTCAAATTTAAAAATTGCATCAGATTTCCCTTTAAATTCTGCACAAATTTGCTAATTTAAAAATTTCTGTATCTTTAATATTAACGGAGTTACCCATACAACAGGTTATAAAAATGGGCACCCTGTATAAGAGAAACTATTATTGATGGTTTACAGTCATATCTAACAGAATGTAAAAATACTAACTACATCCTGTCAAATATGTGATAAGTCTCATTACAAACGAACATAATAAATATATAAACGACATAAAAAGATAAAAATTGTGATGTTACGTCTTTATCCTACTTCAATAACTTGTTTACATTGACGGCAATTCTTAAATCTTGGTTGTTGATCCAAGTACTGGACAGCATATAATAGTTCTACTTTTTAAGTAATTTGAGGATGTTGCGGTTTTGGATAATTTTAATTAAAATGCTTCGGCATCCTCTACTAATAGCTTATATTTCTATATCTTAAACACAGGCCGAGACATTTAGGTTTTATTATAATGCAACAGAAGAAGACGTGCGAACCAGATAAAATTTAAAAACATCTCTACATTACTTCTTTGTATGCAGTTTGTGCAAAGAATATCGTCCCATTATATATTTTAGTTAAAAAAAGAAATCTATTTATTGCGACCTTCAAGTTTTATACTCGAGTCTACTGTAACAAAAAGTTTTTAGCGTAAGAATAGTATGCATTAACAATTCATTTGAAATGATAGGAAAAGCGTCACTGATGTTCATCAAATTTGGAGTGTTTAAACGCAAACTGAAGTAACTTTAGCACTTACCACATGAACGCTGCTCTGTAATGCTGTAGAATCCTGTTGCTTCTTATCTTTGCTCTTTGGTGTTCGTTTGTTTTTAGCGTCTAGGTAACGTTGCTTTAGTTGTAAAGTATCCTGCAAGTTCTGCTCACAGATACCAGTAAAGGATTGGTCGAAACGTGGCATACAGTCGGTCTGACGCTGACGGTATGATTCTATACGTCTTCTTAGTCTAAAGACAAAAAAACAAATGAATACAGTCGAAAAATGATTTTGTTTGTAAATTTTTGTTATAAATACGGTAAAAACTAAAGTCAGAAGAATACGGTGGTAAAAATGACATTCCCCTTTGTTTGCAATATGTTTTTCGTATATGAGCAAACCAAACTACTTTTCAGTGAAAACTACGCACCTATAATATACATGTACATTATTTAGTAACAGTTTTAAAGAAAATAAATTAAAAGATACAAGTGTCCGGAGGGCGAATTAGCGCCCCATACAGCGGTTAGGTTATTTCGGTAGTTAATTTGTGTTTTCCTTAACAAAAAAACGTATTTTTGCCAATAGGGAAAAAAAAATCGTTTTATGTTAGTAAAGTTGGCACTTTGAATGAGAAGCAGAGAAAATACCGATAGGTCACTGTTGAAGTACGAAGGTTTTATTTTTGTATATGAAATACAAAATTGTATGATCATAAAAGTTTATTTTTTGGAATTTATTGAACTTTATTTACTGCTATCGGTAAGAAAACTTTATAACTCTCTAGGATTCTGGACTAAAAATATAAATTACTTGCAATTTATGTGGACTGTGTTGCAGCGCCACTATTTGACGTGAATACAATTATGGAGAAATTTAAAAGATGATTTTCAGTTGAAATTACGTATTTTGAATTTTCTTGTACCGATGTTTCGTCTCTGTTGCAACAGATATCTTCTTGGTACTACCAATGTTTGTCGTCGAGTAAATTGGTTGGCTACAATCACTCAATGCCTGTAGTATTTTGAAGATGTCCCTTGCAACGGAGACGAAAAATTTGGTTTAACACGTTGACTGCCGTCTGCGGTAGACAAAAATGCTGTCTTAATTTGTGTACGGTATCTGTCACTGAAGATCGAAACTTGACTTTGTTTACGTGCGGTATTGGCCGCCGGGGACCGATAAACATCATTTTGTTTATAATCATCTGTAGGTTTTAAATTAAACAAAAGGTGAAATTGTATTACAGATTTCGGTTGCCGAGGTACAGATATATTTTTATAATGTATTTTAAAAACTACGTTTTTAAGATTAAAAAAGCTACTTTTAAAACCATTTCAGGCCTACTAGTGCCTAAAATACTGCTCTCGCATATAAGGGAGGTTTATGAAAAATACTCACGCACTAGAAATAAATACTATATCGGTCCCCGAGGACCGATAATGCAGACAATGTTTTAAGAAACCACATAACAAGCGGTTCCAATGTACGAAACAAAAAGTCAAATTTGACATCGGTCGTTGAAGTTGAAGCATTAAAATAAAAACTTATTTCGGGATTTTGATTTTGGTTTTGTCTATTTTTTCACTTTCCATGCTACATTGCGCACTTTAAGTAAGCGCTGTATGTTACAAAATTCTGGCACAGTCTTAATTAAATATCGCAGTTCGACAAAATGCAACGTAAGTACAAGTTTATTAAAAACTTTTAACTGTTCTCGAGTCAGTTCTGATTAGGGTTTCTCATATTTGACCATTTTGCTTGTCCCGGGATTCCGGGAAGAAATCGGCCTTTGTCCCGGGATTTCCCGGGATCCCGGGATGTAATAAATTATGTCAATATTTTTAAATATAAGACACAAACAATTAAGAAAGCGGTTTATTACTTAAAAACAACTCCAAGTCATATATGTAATACATTTTGCTCCATGATTATCATAAATAATTAAATAATATTGGTGAGAGAAACATACATTAGAAAAATGTAACCTTTTGTTTTGCAGTTTTATATTTATGAACACAATAATAAAATTTTTAAAATGAATTTTTGTAATGAGATTTAAGAAAACGAAGGTGATCTATGCTTCGGTCAATTGGTCTTTTTCTTAATTTATTAAAAAAAATTCCTGCTGCATAAAATGCTCTCTCAGCCTCTATTGATGTAGGTAAAATTGTCTTGAGAGCATCTAGGAGCAAAGAAACATCGTTTTTATCTATAAAATTTTATTTATAAGCTATTTTGATGTGCATTACCAGGGTACGCAAAAATAAAACTGCAAAAGTTTGAAGTTATTAATTTTGTCATAGAGATCGAATTTAATTACGCCATACTAAAAGAAAAAATATAGAAGAGAAAAATTATTTTGAAATAAAAATAAAGTTTTTCCATAATTTACTATTAGTAAAGATATTTATATTAAATTCTGATAAGTTATGATAGTATTACAAAGATCTTAGCACAAAATAAACGAAAATAACACTTTTTTTAAATCCCGGGAATTCCCGGGACAAAAATCATTTCCCGGGAAATATAAAATAGCTTAAAATGGACCGGGATCCCGGGATCCCGGGAAAGAAACCCTAGTTCTGATACCAGCCCAAGTTTAGTTAAGCTTAGGGACTGTCTGTTTACTATACGACTATTCAACTTTATATCGCCAAGATGGTTACCCAGTGATGTCCCACAGTGACTGATTCATACATTTCTTTGATTTCGTTGTCAGAAGTCATATATCGCAGTTTGCAGCTATTATTAAATTTATTTCAACGTTTATAAAAAAAAAATTTATATTGCCTTGATAAAATAATGTTGGTTGGTTTGAATAACGATTAATTTTAGTATGTATACAGTCAGTTGGTTGAGCTCGGTAATCGTACACTTTTACACTAGTATGACTGTAAATACACCCAGTCCGCCCCTGATGTATTTCGATTGACAACTGTTTCCTTTTAATAACTTTAAACGGTTTACAGTCTCATATTTTGTTTCCGTTTGATAACATTAAAAAAACTTACAAACCGTACTTCGCGAAATTATTTCCGTTATTCTCACACTAAATATTGTTTTAAGTTAGTTGTTAATCAGTTATATAAACACTACTTATGATGTACTAAGAATTCATTTCTTATGTTACTATCGCTCATAATACGCGTGGGTACCTCATTATTTTCCTCTTTTAACGATAGATAAGAACGCAATCAATTCCTGTTATGAATCTTTTACATGAGTGACGAACTCTACACACAATTCTCTGAAGAAACAAAATATATTTCAAGTTAAAGCTTCAACTTATGTTTTTGTCATCGTTCTCAGAACTGATATCTAAAAAATACAACTTATCTTTGGAATGCGAGCAATGAAGACATTGTAACTACAATGGCTATTGCAATGGTGAAAGTTATAATTTCCAACAATATAATAAGTAACGGGTGGGCAACATCTCTGCATAGTTAAGTAAAGTTTTATGATAAACCTTCAAAATAACCGGGACTGACGAAGGTACGTACGTACAAGGATCTTCTAAGAACATGCCGACAGATACACGTCTATTGTCAACACAACAGTTTTAAAGGTACAATAATTTTTATTTATGGCGTTCAACGAATAAATAAAATATAAAACAAGCTAAAAAATATTATCTTGAATGCCGGATAAGGAGTAGTTTGAGAGTGTCGTTGACGTCACAACATACGCTCTCCTATTGTTTAAATTCTAAAACTCTTTTTATATTTTTAAATAGGCAGCCGTAACAGGAAATAATTGTATATTAGGTGTTGAACGTAATACGAAATTACGTGACCAAACTGAATAACTTAAAATACTGCCCTCATTCAAAAGACTTTTTACAATTATTGTTGTACATAATATTTTACCAAGTTTATTTTATTTAAATAATCTTTATATTTCGTCTGCTTTGCTAGTCGGTAAAAGACAGATTAAGCAGGGTAGCTTTATTCTCGGGCCATTTTTACCGGTTATGTATCACCAAAAAAGGGTTTTTACGTACAATAACACCACCTTGCATGGAACTTCAAATTTTATAAGTTGTATCCATAGATGATTGTTTTTACATGAAATAAATTACTGCAGTAATTACACATTACTATTATATTACGAGCATATACCCATTATTTTTAACTACAGTTTTTCTACAGCTTCTTTAAATTCTGCGTATCTTACTTGTAAAATGAAGTAGGTGCCCACTGCCCACCTAGAGTATTTTCTAAGCCTGTTTTGAAATATTCAGGGTTTATAAAATTTCCAAACTGAGGATAATACATATACGATGTGAAAAGATGATAATTACTTGGAGCAACATCTAGGGAGTATGATGCGTGTGAGAAGAGTGTCATCTAAGATCACAGATCTTTTTTGAGTACCTTTTGCATTTGGGGTATTGTCTTATTTTGTTGCATTATAACTCCCCAAATATTTGTCGTTTTGTCAAGTGGTTAATTATGAATGGTACAGCAGTTGGTCGTCTGTAGCAAACTATCTAATTGCCAAATTCATATTTTTGTCAACAGAAAATACCGAAAGTGCACAAAATGTAAAAATGATATAATTATCTAACATACGATCTTGGTTAAGAATTCCTGCCACATCCACTATACAGGGTGGTCCAAATTCGATGGGATTGCATGGGTATCTCGGTTAATATTTAAGATAGAGAAACGGTTAAATTACCAAAAATGTGCAGTTTTTCGAGACAAACTCAGAACCGTTTTCAAAAATATTCTATCATTTCCGGTTTTCGAGTTATCGAATAAAAAGTGTTTTTTTTGGTCATATTAATAATGTGTCATATCTCCGTTATTGTTGTAAATATCAAAAATATTTATCAAGATTATTTTTGGATATTTTTATGTTTAATTTGATTATACTAAAAAAAAAAATTTTACGCTCGCCGTTAAAAAGTTATGACACAAACTTACCTTTTTTTAAATGGAAACGATAGTTGGCTATGACCTATTTAAATTCCTCATTCCAAATACATAAGGGTCAATGTATTTATTATTAATAATACGCAAGTTATGAAGGTTTTTTAGTTTTTTTTTCTAAGAAAATCATAGTAGGCTATGAAAACAAAAACCAAACAAGGTGTAAAACCTTACAAAACTCATGTGGTACAAGTTACCAAGGTTTTTTAATTTGTTGTGGAGATAAACATTGTAAATATTTGAAAATAAGAAAACAACGATATAGTCGGTATCAACAGTAATGTAGGATATTGTTGTTTATCTTATGTTCAAAAAATTTCGTATTTATCTCAATAACAAATTAAAAAACATTGGGAACTTGTACCACATGAGTTTTATAAGGTTTTACACCTTGTTTATTTTTTGTTTTCACAGCCTACTATGATTTTCTTTAAAAAAAAAACTAAAAAACCTTCATAACTTGCGTATTGTTGAAAATAAATACATCAACCCTTATATATTTGAAATGAGAAAAAAATGAGGAATTTAAATAGGTCATAGCCAACTATCGTTTCCCTTTAAAAAAAGGTAAGTTTGTGTCATAACTTTTTAACGGCGAGCGTAAATTTTTTTTTTTAGTATAATCAAATTAAACATAAAAATATCCAAAAATAATCTTGATAAATATTTTTGATATTTACAACAATAACGGAGATATGACACATTATTAATATGACAAAAAAACACTTTTTATTCGATAACTCGAAAACCGGAAATGATAGAATATTTTTGAAAACGGTTCTGAGTTTGTCTCAAAAAACTGCACATTTTTTGTAATATAACCGTTTCTCTATCTTAAATATTAACCGAGATATCCATGCAATCCCATCGAATTTGGACCACCCTGTACTCTCCAATCGTCGTTTCAATTGATTTTCATGTATTTAGATCAGTGTTTCTCAAACTTTCTACTCTAAGAAACCCTTTCAAAATTGAAAGCTTGCAGCGGACTTCAATAAATTGTTTTGTAGATAATATTTTAGTCTGGCAGATAGAAATGGATGATTTTTGAACATCACGAAAAGGCTTGGGGGCCCCCTATAAAAGGATTCAGGAACCAGGGGGTCCGAGAACCACATTTTGAGAAGCACTAATTTAGATTATTGGGACACTATATTGGGGAATGAACATAACAAAACAAAATTAGAAGAATTCGCAAATCAGTCCATTTTGTAAGCAACGTATGAAGAACTTAAAAGAAAGATAAAGAAAAGTTGTGGATAATGATGGGCGTTATATTATATTATATAGTCCCTTTCCCGACATTTAATTTATTTTGAAAACACATTATATTCTCTTCTCTTCTTAAAATTTGAGAATGGAAATTTTTCTCGACTGATAAATTATGAATTTTTTTCTTAGCAGTAATTTGCTGACTTGAAAAGTAGTTAAAATATTGAGAAATCAACAATATTTGTTTTATTAGAAACTGTGCAAGCATTAAAAAACATTCTTTCGTGTTGGCAGAAATACAGGCAGTGTAGCTGTAATGTTAACTGAAAGTGGACCAATTTCCCTTTGACTGTTACATCCTTTTAGCATTCTTGTTAATTTTAAAACATGTTTTTGCACTAGCATACTAACAAATTGTTACATGTGCGCAACTTCGGTCAATTTTATGAACAATATACAGGGTGTCCCCGTTATCACCGCAAATTTTTTAAGTGGTGATAGAGGACCTTTTACTAAGAAAAAATTTCAAATACAATTTTTTTCTAAAATCAAATGCTAAGCAGTTGTTATCCACTTGATTTTTGTACACTTCTGCATTTAAAAGGCTCTGTCGCCGAAAATATCAATTTTATCGGAAAATACCTTGCAGTTTTTTATTAGATCAAGAAATTCTCTACAAAATTGATTATAATCAGCTTTTGTCTACAGGCAATGGTTTAAAAGTTATAAGGCAGTTTGTACAAAAAAATGTGTAAAATTTAAAAACTTTAATTGTTTCACACACGGTTTTGCACATGGTTTTGCTGACTTGGTTTTGCATATGTGCAAAACCGTGTGTGTGAACGCTAATTTATTGACCTTGGTTTTGCACAAGTGAATCTAGCGCTGCTAGATTTCTTGGTTTTGCACATGTGCAAAACCGTGAGTGTAAACGCAACTTGGTTTTGCATGCTTGGTTTTGTTCACTGCGCATGAGCCACTTTACATTTCAATCCATTGGGCATGCGCATCGTCATCCATTGAATGCGTATACAAGCGAGCTAGTCACTCAGCGATTGACGACACAAATGATTACAGTAAAACCATGTGCAAAACCAAGCCACAAAAACAGTGTGCAAAACCACGTGCAAAACCGTGTGTGTAAACGGCCTTTTAGACTTTGCAACCGCTGTATCTTTAAAACGAAAGGTTGTACAAAAAAACCGACGGCCCATTCCGGATAGAAAATTTTATGGGCTACAACTTTGGTCAAGTGAAATTTTTGGAAAATCAAATTGATTTTCCGGAAAAGCTGAAAATAACAGATTGTAAAAAAAAATTCCGAGAAATGATGTTTTGTATTTAAAAATGCTTTTAAAGAGAGTGCGATTATGAACTGAGGTAATTTTGTGGTTACATGTAAATTTTATTGAGTTAAGATGGATTTGCATTTTTTCGTTTTCGAAAAAAAAATCCGGGGAATTATAATATTTTGTATTTAAAAATGCCATAGCATTGGACCATTCATAAAATTACGTATCTCATCAGTTTCAAAGTTTTTTATGAAGTTTGAAATTATTCAGAAACCACCCCTTATCATTTTTTAAGGAGGTAACGAACAAATTTAACAAAATATTGTGAAATTGCATATAAATAAGTTATGTAAATTTTTAAAAACGCCGCATCTTTTTAACGAAACGTCGTAGAGCAAAACGGATGCCTTTTGCGGATAAGGCATTTAACGGACTACAACTTCGGTAAATATGTTGTTCAATAAAACTAAACATATAGAAATGTTTATAACAGTGAAAAAGGTGAAAAAAAACCCGATAAAATGCAAAACAATGCAAATCCATCTGGACGCAATAATAGTTATTTATGTATCAAGGCCAAAAAGTGTAACTTTTTCGGCCGCGTCTGGTTTGCTGGCCGAGACGGAGGCCAGCAAACAGGCAAGGCCGAAAAAGTACGTTTTGGCCGAGGTGCATATTACATTTTTTGTGCGTTCGAATTAAAAACAATTTAAATTTTTAGTAATTTTCAAAATTATAGGTTAGAAACTACGTGACATTCTGTCACTTACAGATGACGGCGTATGTACTGCATTACCGGCCCTCTGCTTAGGAACGGCCGTAAAAGTTACTTTTTCGGCCGTTGCTAAGAGTAACGGCCTGAAAAGATACAGCGATTGCAAAGTCTAAGAAACAATTAAATTTTTCACATTTTTTGTACAAACTGCCTTATAACTTTTTAAATCATTGCCTGTGGACACAAAATAATTATAATCAATTTTGTAGAGAATTTTTTGCTCTATTAAAAAACTCAAAGGTATTTTACGATAAAATTGATATTTTCGGCGACAGAGCCTTTTAAATGCAGAAGTGTACAAAAATCAAGTAAGTGTTGATATCTGCTTAGCATTTGATTTTAGAAGAAAATTGTACTTGAAATTTTTTTTTTAGAAAAAGGTCCTCTAGCACCACTTAAAATATTTGCGGTGATAACGGGGACACCCTGTATAAACCAGACAAGGTACGATCAATAACTGAAAAAATATCAATTTATTGGAAAATATTGCAGTTTATGTATAGTTTTTCATTTTACATCGCCGTTTTAGCGTATTTAAAGGAACAAAAACTAATGCTGACCACTCACGATCCAACGCCGCAGTACGATTGTGTTGGATGCGACGAAATTGAAGCGTTTTGGATCGTGTATGGGCGCGATTCCTTAATTGAACGATTGCATTGGGACCGCAGACAAACAAGTTTGTTGTACAACACAATAATTATTGTACTGCGGCGTTGGATCGTGAGTGGCCAGCAAAAGATTTGTTAACACAAAATTTTCCTGCTATTAATTTTTGTTGACATAGGACTTTTTACACATGTTGTGTAGTAAAAGATTTAAGACATGGAACAAAAAATTGCACTTTTTGTATCTTTTAAAGGTTTTTCTACACTATAACTAACCAAGCTATAAAGATTTAAAAAAATGATTCAAGTTATGCATATAATCGAATAGCGTTTCTAGTGAAATAGTTAAATGTGCTGTAAAAATGCTTAAAATAATGATAAAGTATTTTAACTAAAAAGTTACTTAAATTATTTTATGCAAATAAACCTTTATTGATGATTGTAAGAGTTACCGATGAATATTTTACATACTGCACACTGAGTTATGGAACCAAATTTTCGTAATTTTGTTATCTTTAGTTGACTTCTTAAACGTATCTAAATTTAATATATTTAAATATCGTTTAAATAATAAAATAAGCATAACTTATACTCCTATTACATCGCTTACGATAAAAATTGTAAAAGGGTGCGTTTTATAAATTTTAGTTTTTAGATTATTTGACTGGTGAAAAGTGAAATTAATATTATACTTATTAAATAAACTATCATGACTGATCTATTAGTTTTCTAATTTAACAATAAAATTTTAAATCTTTTTCGTTTTTTTTTTAAATTTCAAAATCAAATATCTACAACCTTTTGACCTAAGGTACATCTTATACAATTAAAAAAAAACGAACAATCAAATTTACACACAATTAAGTTTTAAGACGGATATGCCCTTCTGGCAACCTCGTCGAAGTGAGACTGATAAAAGTGAAATAATGTATATTTTAATATCAAAATTATCCATTATTTTGGTCGGGTTAGGTCAGGTTTGGTTAGGTTAGCTAAATATATTTGGCTACATATTTATCTTCCTTGTTTGATGACTGTTTAATTTATTTTTGTAATATGCAAATCAATTTTCTATTGTAACAGGACCACTTGATACAGATAATTATAAGTTTCTGCAAAAATTAATGTAAGTACCTGATATACCTACATATCTTCATAGTTCGCTTGCATTTGAAAACATTAAAAAAATTACCGGCAAAATATAATATGCAATTGACATCATAAGAAAATGTATCCCCATTAAACAAATAATTATTTATTTACTACCTACTTCCATATATCTATATGCAAAAATGTAATACTAAATACTTTTGGGGACTTTCTAAATTATTTACGAACGATATGCATAACACAAGTTTCACTGAATATACAGGAGGTTTTAAAAATATGAATATTACAAAAGAATCAGTGCCCTACACTAGACCTTAACCCAGTGGTTTCCAACCCTTTTGTACCTCCGTCGCCCTTTTTCATAATTTTTTTTTGCGCCCCCCTCTTTTTTCGTAACAATATAATTTCATAAATACTGTTCTGCTATATCTAATAATTATTTAATGGGCTACAAAACAATATACCATATTCTGTATAAATAAAGTTCTTTTTGATTGTTTGTATCCAACAATGATATTTTGCTAACAGCTGCGCGCCCCCTTGCAAAAGTTTCGCGCCCCCCTAGGGGGGCGCGTCCCACAGGTTGGAAACCACTGCCTTAACCCCTGACCAGACACTTTTAAAAATGTTCTGTATCCAATAATAGAAAAACATACACATAAAATTAACACTTACAAGTCAAATAAAACTAAACTAAAAAATTGGTGTTAATTAGTAACTGTTCATAAATATGCATATATTATTTTGCCACACACAAATCCAAGATTACAATATTAGTTTACTCAGTAAAAACAATTGTTTTTAATCTTATTGTTAGTTGAATAATAAGCAATATTCATGTTTCATTTATTGTACATTAGCACACATTTTTCCATTATCGTAATGATTCATAATTTACAATACATTGGGTATTTAAAAAAAAACTTTGCCAAGAGTTGAGCAAAGTGCAAGCGACAATCTTTTAGATTTCGGTCTAGACTTAACCCTAAGTAAAATAAACTAAACTCCACTATTATATACACAAATAAATCAAGGCAAACACCCACCTGTCTACTACAGCCTGTCGCTTAGGGGTGATCACATCGGGGTGAAGGGGCGAAAGACCCGGGGGCTGGGGGACAACGGGGGGTACGGTCCCTCCACCGTCGAGGCAACCCCCCGGGCCTGAGCTGGATCGCTCCAGCGTGTAGACCTAGCGGTTTCCCATTACATCGCACACGATAAATAAATTAATAAACACAGCGTAGGAACATAACCTCAATCACTACGATATCATCGAGGGAAATTAACTTCCAGTCTATCGGTCTGCATATTGTACGATGAATGACATGTAACTGCTTTTTCCAGTTACATTAATAAACTTTAGCAGATATTTAAGTCATTACGTGAAGGTTAACCGTCCTTTTTTGCGTTGTGTCCATGTGCATTTTGCATATGTAACACTTTTGATTAATTTTTTGCTGTGATGTTATAAACTAAGGCCTTGAAAATTAATAATTTTCAGTTAAAAACTTTTAAGTTCTTGATTAATACATATTTGACCACATGCAGTTGATGTAAACAAAAAAGTTCACTGTACTTTTTAACAGGTTGTTAATATTTAATCATGTTTTTAAAAAATATTCGTTCTGACTACACTTGAGTTTATCAATGAAATTCAATGTCAATTACCGTAACTGTTTATTGGTGGATGATTAAATTCGTAAAGATCAAATACACAACAGCAATACAGGTTAGGTATAAATTTTTAAAACCACTGTTATTAGTAACTTTGTGTTTAATTGAAACAACTCATTCACACGCGTTCTCTTTTAGACAATACATTTCTGGTCACAACAGTGTGTTGGTGTTTCACAATCATTAAACCCGATACAAAACACAGGACGAAACTTTCGCTCACTTGCACACCACGGCCATTTTCCATAGCGTGCCAGTGCAGCCACCTGTCACATGTGAAATGATGGGTGCCTGCGTTCGTCGCGTGCGCGTCTATGCCGAATACAGTCGAACAACACACGAGTCAGCGGTATCAAAGAGTAAAGCAAAATATACGGGGTGATTATGTAAGAGCACTTAACGTTATTATTTTGTATAGTTAATTAAGGCGACTATTTAAATGAGCAATAGATAAAATAAAACGTGCATTAATTGTGAGCATTTAGTAAAATAATTGTGCATTTAGTAAAATATTTGTGCATTAAAAGAAATATTAGATCATTTCAAAAGACGAATGTGCCATAAATAAATTTGTTTGTAAATATATAAAAACATTTGAGCAATATTTAAAAAAAAATGCCATTAGAATAAATGCTTGCGCATTTATAAATGTGGATGTTCCTTTAATAATATATTTGTACACTTAAATAAATAAATGTGCAATACATTCCGTATCTCTACAAATATATAAACATCTCAAAAAATATTTGATCATTTGAAAAATTACATTCCCAATAGTTAAATTAAATCACCATTTAAATATTGAATGCGCGCATTCATTAAATTATTTGAACCACCAGAAAAATATTTTGTAACCTAAAACGAATAATATGTGCACTAACTTTGAGATACATATGTAAACATTTACTAGGAGTTGCAATTAGGTTTAAATATGTTAATGCTCCTTTAGCAGCAAAGAATTTGGCAATAGGAAAAAAACGAAAACGGGGGCGGCCATCAAAAGCGAGAAAAGCTATGATCGTTCAATAAAATAAGGCAACTATTTAAACGGGCCTTATTTAAATATACATGAGCCTTAAAAACAAATACTTTAAGCAATAGAATTATAAATATTTAGGTATATTTAGGTTATAGGCTAGGGGAGATTTTTTTACAGCAAACATTGAATTTATCGACCAAATGTTTTATCATTTGCTTAAAAGATATATTTCTTTCATGCTAAATATTTATTATTATTTTAAATATTTCTAATGCACAAAGTATTCGTTTTAATGCACAAGTATATTTAAATATTGCCCGGTTAAATTGTACCCTGATGTTTGTTTGTTATGAAATATTGTTTAATTTCTTTAATAAAATAAATTGAAAAATATTAAACGAGTTTGTTTGTCTTTAAAAATGGTTTAGATGGAGTAAAGTTAAATAAAATATGTTGTAAAATACTTCAAATTCGATCCACATAGGGTGTAAAGTCTAATGACAAAATTTTATAATTTGCTTGGAAGATATATTGATTTCATGCTAAATATTTAATTATTCTATTGCTCAAAGTATTCGTTTTAGGGCACATGTATATTTAAATAATGCACATTATAGTGTTTTTTATTTAAAATAAAATATTTATTTAATGCGCACTTTTTAATACTTTATTGCACAGAAAAGTCGTTTTAGGACACACTACAAATAAAATATTGCTCAAAGTAATTTTTTTTATGTAAAATAGATATATTATTTAATGCTAAATATTTATTGTTCTATTGCTCAAAGTATTTCTTTTAGGGCACATGTATATTTAACTAATGCACGCTTAAATCGCACCCGTTAATTAATTAAACATTAACAGCGTTAAACTAATTCATGTAAATAATAAATTTTGATATGTTTGTCAAAATTAATACTAAAATAACAAAAAAAAACATGTAGTTTTGTTTACAAATTAAAATATTCCTTAAAAATTGTAATTAGGTTTGTTATTTAAAACAGTTATTTTACATAATTAAAAATGACAATTTTACATTTATATAAAAATTAAAAATTGTTGTGAGCAAAATGTTTAAAACTATTAATGTTAGAATTTTATTATTAAAAAATATAAAGCAAAACCAGTTCTAATTGTTGGTTAAACATATTATAAACATTACTATAGTATAAAATTTAAATCGTGACTGCATTGACAGTTATAAATTAATGTAAAAATGGTTTAATTGTAACATTAACATAAAAATTAAATTAATTCTTTGTTCCACGTCTTACGAAATTAAATAAATTGAGATGTATTCGTTCAGGTTTACGGTTAAGTTATATTTCAATCAAATTGTTCGCCTTGTTTACAGGCAACCAATACTACACATCTTCTTTGTGAACCTTCAGGTACGGAACAAATTGTTCGTTTCTTTGATAATGCAACATCAGTAGAGATATTATTTTGTGATGCAGTGGCATAACCATTGAATTAAAAGATCATCCTATTGTATTTTATACCTCTTATTAAGAAATTAGCAAAAAAGGATTTAGAATATTTGCATATGTACACTATTTCCAGTTAACACAATAATTATTATAATAGACAAGCAAGGGTCGAAATAAAACAATTGAAGTCTATTATTGTTTTTTTCCATGGCAACCTTGATTTTTATCTTAAGATTTTGCATTTTTTTAGGTTATTTCGCTTATTTTTGAATATAGACATATAAAATATTAAATCATCGTAAAGAAAAAAAAAATCTTTAAATCTAAGTCATCACCTACTACGACTGCCATTAAAAAAAAAGTTGTTTTGTCAAATATCTCGCACGGTAATTTATAAATAAAAATCTGACTATCGCCATCTTATAGCAAACAAAATTTACAAAACATTTTTCCTTTGGCGTTTTTGTGTAGCCGAGATATTTAAGTTTAAAAATTTTGATCGATTTCGGTTTTTTTGTTATATCACGCAAGCCATGGAATTTTTTAACAAAACAACATCTTGTTTAAAATACACTTCTAAATAGTAAACTTTTGTCCCATTTAACCAATCAACCTTGTATTTTCATTATTTACGGATATAGCAATAGTGTCCCATGGAAAAGTGAAACACCCTGTATATCTATATTTTTGTTGAAGTTTATTTGCTCAGCCATTTTATTTTTTATGTTCAATAGAGCTCAATCGCTGTTGACTCATCCAATTTCTTAAATAGTTTTTAATAAGTTTTAATCTGGAAAATGAGCTTTCGGCAGTAGCTGTCGTTATGGGTATTGTAATGAAAATTATAAAAGCTGTACAAACCTCTAAAAAACTGGATAAACTTGTAAATTTTGCACAGAAAAGAAATCGGGTTACTAATATTTGAAATGTCATTTAAATGACTTCGAAAAGCTGAACGAAAAGATAATAACTGATTCGAAAAGTCTTCAGTTAAATCATATTGATAAGTACATATTCCTCAAAACAACTGAACCTTTATGAAGATCCTGCTCACTAGCGTACATAAGAAATGACCGTTCCAGTACTTTAAATAAACTAACAATATTTTTGAAACAAGAAGTTCGAATTTTTAATTGTGATAGTATGATGTCCATTATGCCATAGTACACCAAGGTTCGGTTGTAAGGCGCGCTTTGTATTTGATTTGCTTTTTTTAAAAATTTATTGTACCTAAATCCTGAAAATTAGATTAATGACAATTAGTTGCTTGACGGGGAAATAATTTTGTTAGTTAACTAAAATTTTAAATTCTTTGATTGGAAGTACTATTTGATAGGCGGGGTGGCACATTTTGCTTTTTGTCTCATATCGTTTGTTTTTTTTTTTTTTCGTTTGAGGGTTTTTCATTGAACCGACAGGCGCCTATGGTAATGTGGCGCAGGGTAGCGCCGCAACTCCTCCTACCCCTATAGTTACGCCACTGTATGTGATTGTGCAAATAAAAAAAAAGGTATTTTCGGTGTACTTTTTATTAGCAATAAAAAGGGCAGTACGTATAATTACATACAAGCACTGTCTTAATTATATGTAATACTACATACAAAAAAAGGCACTTGATAAAAAATTAAATAATCTTAATGTTTAGGATTATTATATAAACAGTTACATTTTAAACCTAACGTCGAATATTTACGTACAAAATTAAATTTCTAATAATTTCTGGTTAGTATTTTTTACCACATCATAGATTGCGCTTCAATATTTCTTATATTATAAACACATGAATTATTAGGCAAAAAATTGCCTTTAATCCACCATCATGCTCTGTCTACTAATTTATAGTTTTGTCTAAAACTGTTAGTCATGCTATAGTCAGTAGGGTGGGAAAATGGTATTCGTTTGCGATAAATATACGTATTTTCCAATGTATTTGGCACTTCTTTAAGTGAAGTTTCTTGAACTTTGGTAGTTTCTTTGATTGTGTTTTTTACTTTGCACAGTTTTGCAAAAGCAAATATTGTACTTAACAGAACTAAGAATTCTACTAATACTATTACTAGTCCTGCTGCTAAAAATATGATGTATTGCTCCCTATACCATTGTTCCAAACTGTCCATGCAACCCTAAAATAAAAATAATTAAGTAGATATAAACAATACGTAAAAGCCTTCAAACGCATTTAAAGCTTGAAAAAGACATTTATGCAACTATATCAGTTATTGAAAAAAATTAGAAAATATCTCATCCTCTATTTATTTTATTAGTGAACATACCGAAAAATCAAAAACGCTTGTTTAAAATAAACTTTTTTTAATAAATATTTGGTCTAATTTTGACTGTTTTTACCTTTATAATATTACGCTGGTAGTGATTTTTTTAAATGTGTAAAAAAAATTTGCTAGTTTAATTTTCTTTTTATATTTTAATTTGGTATAAAACTACGCAATTTTGTTCGCTGTATACTTCAACATATTGCTAAAAAAAATGTGTAAGAACACTATGCAATAGACAGGATATTTCAATAAACAATTTGACCATGAAAATTTGCTTCCATAGAATAGTTATAGCAAATCATTTACTTTCTTATGCCTATATCCTTCATGCCTACTTGGCTCAAGAGCTTGACAAAGGCTAGAGTTTGTGGGATGTGGATCTAGGTATGCCTTAATTTGGTTACTGTTTTCTAAAATACAGCATGTTAAGGGCACCGCTAATTTGGGACCTAGCGCTTGCAGTCGCCACAGGGATGTGTCGTATTCGTTTGCAGTGGTTATTCCGCAACAATTAAACTGAAAAAAAAAATATATACAGTCTGTTAGAGTAGAATAAGAAAATTATTATAATAATGTATTCTCATATTTGCCTTAAGTCGAGCGCCCACCGAAGTGTGATGTGACATATTTCGTTATTTTAAAGTGACTAAATAAAAACAAAACTAAGTATTTAGTGGCGGATACAGCAGCTTGATCATTACACGCAGAGCCGGTTATACGGTTTGCGGGGCTGTGTGCGAAAAGAAACTCGGAGCCGAAAAATAAAATTGCTATTTACTCATTATTCATTAAAGATGTATATTCTGTTACACATTTAATTTTTAATTTATGGTAAAAACCATCGCCAACGTGGGGCTGGACCAGGCCCGCGCCTAGCCCTTTTGGCGCCCTCGTGCACTTTCATATATTTCGCCCCCAATTTTTATAACGTTGATACATGGGTACAGGTACAGGTAAAGTTAGGTATTTATCCACTATTGAAAAATAATTTTAAAGAGTAATTTTCTCTTTGAGGTACCTACATAGTTCATTAAAAAATAATAATAATAAAACTACTTCATTATACAGGGTGTTTCTTAAAAATTGCGAAAAAATTCGGGAGATGATTCTTTATCGAAAATTAAGGGGGGTCTTTTATATAAAAGTTTTTCCTTAGACGTCTCCTTTCGGAGTTATAAACGGGGGCGGTAAAATTAGGTTTTTATTTTATTCCTCAAATTTGAATAAATGTAGGAGAATGATATTTGGTAGATGTTTTATACTTATTAAAAGGTTACCCATAGTAATATTTTCAATCATCTCCCACCTTCACAGGGGGCTGAAAAGTGCGACCCTGTTGTTTTTTTTATCAGAACTTTTTGTTAGGTTAAAATTTCGCAAGTTAGCGTTGTCGCCGCGTAAACGTCAAAATGAATAACATCAATCAATTCTATCCAATGCGAACATAAATAAACCCATGTATAAACCATCGTAACCACCAAAATGAATCGTTTTATATTGGAATATTTAATGGTACATGTTTACTTATTTAATTTTTTACTCAAAAACTGTAGGTTTTACGAGATAAACTAAAGAACAAAAAAAGTTTCTAAATAAATCCATTTTTCAAAAAAAAAATATTTAAAATTGCAAAATTTTAACCCATCAAAAGTTCTGATAAAAAAACCATACATATATATTTTTTAAATTGAAGCCTTTCGGCGCCCCGGTAGCTCGGCGCCGTCGTGCATTGCACGACTTTGCCGTTATGGACGGCGCGGGCCTGGGCTGGACTACCCGCGGGCCGCGGGGCCGTATGCGGTTCACACCCTGTGCTTTCCTACCGCCAGTTCTGCACTAGAGGGTGAAATTATGATGACCAGCAACTCTTAATACTTTAGTTTTTCTTTGTTGTCTCTTCAAAATCGGAACACTGCACAAAAATGTGAGGTCACTGTCAGATCACGCGTCATGTTACGGCAGTGGACGCTTGGCTTTAAATGCACTTACTACAGTCTGAGCTAAATCTATGGCAGCAGTGAACTGTTCCTGACCAGCTACACCATAACTTCTTTGTAACGCTTTGGTTAAATCTTCGGTATCCATATCTAATCCTAAACAATGCGGCCATATCCACGAAATTACATAAACTGCACATTCCACCACAAGTATAATTAATATCAAGAGGAAATACTAAAAATAAATTCAATTCGCGCGTTTATTTACTCATATAAATTGTTTTATAATTAACATACCACTGTTAAAATAAAATAACCATGGAGACACGATGCCCAGCAACCCAATATGCCTACTGCTGCTAAAAGTAATCCCAAAGTTATGACTCCCAGTGCCATGTAATAAAGCAGAGGATGTGGTACTACAGGTACAGGTCCTGGAGATAAGAGACGTGAGAGCAACACCCTTCCTGAATCGAAAAGGATTAGAAGTCCTCCTGTTAGCAATATGCAACCACAAGCCTAAAAATAATTCACACTTCTGTAAAATTAAAATTATCGGTAGGTACATAAACATTCAAAAACAATTTTCATGGTCGTATAAGGTATGAGCTTTTCCTATGAAATAGTTGGCTTTAATAATTTTCTGAGACGTACATAATAAAAAAAATAATTTGTCCGCCATGAATATTTAGCAAGATGATGTATTAAGAAATTTTTAAGAGCGTAAAAAAAACTAGCACCAGGAGTAAATTATTTTCTAAAATTGTAAAAATGGTACTATAATCTCCGTGGAGAGTAAAACTGATTTTAACATACCGGAAATTCCATTCAAAGCAGCAATTAAAGTTGATGAGACCAGGCACCAGGCAAAGTACATTAAGTTCATTTTTGTGAAATTAGATTAAATGTTCATTGAAATCGTAACTAAATGAATAAATTTTAACTTTTTGTTGAAAATTTACTTCTAAAAATAGTATTGCAGTTAAAAAGTTTGCTTGCCAATGACAAAACTACGAAGGTTTGAAAAGGCCACTAAAATTAATTTTGAAAAGTTAAAATTTCAAGAAGTTGCAATTAAATTTTTTTTTAAATTATTTTTTAAGCCTCCGTACAAAACTAAACGTTTCGTATGGTAAAATTATATTAAATATTGTTGCTAACGTTGGGCAAGAACTTTTTGTTAAATAATTACCAGTGGCGTGTGGTAGCGAACTCGCGCGAGTTTTTTTATAAATTGTTTAAACATTTGTGAGTCGGTTTCTAAAATGATAATTTTGAACAATTTTAAAATTTTTAAAAATGTATTTTTATTCATAAAATTAATCAGAACTTTGAGTTTTTTTAAGATGATACAACAAATTATGACTTTGGAGATTTTGTGGATGACACCAACCTCAAACCAAATGAAATTTTAATTTGTATAAGAAAAGCAGAAATATCATTAAAATGGTCTTAGCGCAACCGAGGCCAAACAAAATTTCAATAAAAAAAGAGCATTTAGGTACTGTCAAACATATTTCTGATTCGATATTTTTTTTTTTTAATGGGAAATCGCCTTAGGTTGGTCTTATCCTTTATTTAAAATCTTTCCTGCGCAATCACCTACTGCAACTGTTAAAGAGGAATAATATTCTGGATGGATATGGGATTTTTATTGTTATTCTTGTGTTGATTTTTTACTTTGTGAGTTATAAATTCTTACTTATTACAGAATAGCTCTTGTTGTTTATACTTTTGATTTTTAAAGTAAATTTTAAGCAATGATTATTATTAAAATTCATTACCAATAAAACTGAGTTCGCATTTATTAGATTTACCTGGTTCTAAAAATGAGAAAGATAATGAGTTCTTTGATAAAATATTCACAGCACACTACTAACTGGGGGAAAAACTCGAACCGAAAATCGGCTCTGAACCGTCTTTTTTCTGGACCCGTACATGAACTCGTTACTTATATGATGTGCCGAACCAAATCGAAACCGACAAACTATTATGGGTTCACAACTATAATATTTTGAATGTGTTTTGGCACTATATTTTATTTCATCGCCACAGCATTAATGCACAATAGAAAAATCAGCGCGTGATTGAATTATTATTTTAACAAAAAACATCTATATAGAACCTATGTTTCTTGTTTTGTCGTCACAAAATTCAACTCGTGGACCCCAAAACCGAACTGCATAATAATATTTTTATACATTTTTTGAAACATTACTGAACAGAAGTAAATCGGTTTTCCATCTCTAGTTAAATTAGTAAAGGAAAAATTCGAGTTTTAGCCTGTTTTAGGTTTGTTTTAGTTTTTAGAGTGGTGCACTAATCATCAAACGATTAAGCTTTTTTTAATATTTGGGAATTGACAATATCAAAAAAAGCGTGATGTTGGCAATTGTTAATGGTTTAAAAATATTGTTTACAACTAAATTGTGTCTAATGATATCTATAATTTTGGCAACTTATTCACAAATTACAACAGCACGTTCGTAAATTTATATCTATAATTTTTATGAAACAAATTTAATTTAAAATTAATTTGTAAAACAAAAATAAATTATAAGAACTTAATCCATCTTTAACATACACAGATTTACAATTTGAATTCTAATAATATGCATATATTTTAATTAACAGTAACTTACCAGTAGTAAAAAATTGCAAAAAGCCAAAAGTGCTTTACTTCCACGAAGCGACATCCTTTCTTTGTATGAACTGACCAAATTGAAATTACTACATTGTATTAATTAAAGCAATGCTTGCTTTACGTCACCGGTTATTTACTAACGTTATCTATTACCTTTCGGAAAGAAAACTGCTTAGACATTTTGCCAGCATACTGCGGATTGCATTACTAAATTAAATTACGTATACCGCTACACTACACCATTTACAAAATAACTCACAAAAGAGAATTAAAATCAACAGCAGTCAGGAAGGAAATAACAATTAGCGGACCATAAAGAAGTGGGGTTGCATGGCGATCCATGCGTGGAGAGCATTGTTGATGCCTTGATGGTGATGGAATCTTTGTGGAAAGTCACTACATTTGGTGCAGAGTAGCTCGCTTTAAAATTTATGTACCATATTAACAGTTTAGTTGCTTATTTAAAGTAGTTTTTTTTTTGTTTGAATCTTATTACCAATGTAAAGTGGGTAGATAACTCGAGCGAACTCGGAGTCAGACACAAGATATGTGTTAATTTGTAATTAATGTTAAATTATATTTTATTGATAAATTAGGATGAGTCAGATTTGGACATGAGATGCTGTAGCAAAGTGTTATATTGCAATATAAAGTTTTTATGCAGTGTATCCAATTATTTGGGCTGTTGGAATTATTCGAATATCAAATTATATTAAATATAGGTATTTACTATAAATGGTACAACGGTATAAAGATAAAGATTGATTAAAATAATAGTTCGTATATACAGGGTGTCGCAAATTCAAAGCTCAACACGTGGATCTCGCTTAAAACTGTAGATACTAATTATGTAACTTAGCAAACTTTAAAATTGAATAACATCTGAGTTAAAATTTGTTTTCCGTGGCACCGTGGCAGTGTTGATTTGTTATTTTTTAAATTTCATTTGGGACGTTTTATATAATTGTTTTTGTGCGATCGTACTAGAAACAGCTGTTTGACGGACGCGTTAGCAACCATAAAGTACTGCATTACCGGCCCTATCCTAAGCAACGGCCGTAAAAGTTACTTTTCAGGCCGTTACCCTTAGCAACGGCCGAAAAAGTAACTTTTACGGCCGTTGCTAAGGAGAGGGCCGGTAATGCAGTACATACGCCGTTATCTGTCAGTGACAGAATGTCACGTAGTTTCTAACCTATAATTTTGAAAATTACTAAAAATTTAAATTGTTTTTAATTCGATCGCACAAAAAATGTAATATGCACCTCGGCCAAAACGTACTTTTTCGGCCTTGCCTGTTTGCTGGCCTCGACTACGTCTTGGCCAGCAAAGCAGACGCGGCCGAAAAAGTTACACTTTTTGGCCTTGATACATAAATAATTATTTTAGAACCAATAGTACCTACCTACCAATCAATGCAAAATTTTTATATGACATTCATAAAAATAATTAAGTGGATGATGCTTTTAAGGAGACGAAACGTGACACAAAATATGATTAGTTCAGCATTTAAACGATAAAAAGTATTTTATGTTTTTTGATATCTCTAGAAATGAAGGAAATAAAATTATAAGAAACAAAATTTAAGTTTGTCTTAAATAACGTTTTAACTTGGAAGGCTGGTAATTTTCTTTTTAGGTTTTTATTCAGAACCTTTGCTTGTATTTGACTATAAATAGTAGCTAGTTAAGCGAGATCTTCATGTTAAGCCTCAAACTTAAAAAGCCCTGTTTAATATAATGTAATCATAATAAATAATAGGTATTAGAAACTGAACTTTTTCCAAATAATCTTATCTAAAATACATAGTTTTACTTCAAAGACGTAGAAATTAAAATTAAATGTGAATTAAAAGTTTTCAAGTAGTACTATCACATAAACCGTTTCTTTTCTTTGTTTTGGCCGGCTATGCTTATATTTGCGTTAAGCAATGGGTAGTTCACACTACGTAGTCACGACATCGATTTGACAGTTCGGCATTTGACGTAAGCCTACCATACTTTTATATTTTGACGTAACAGACAAATAGGTTATGTTAACCTAACCTAATATACATTTGTTTGTCATCGATTTCGAATTTATCATGTCCCCAATAGATGTTCCAACGATTTTAGAGCATTATCAACAAATAGCAACTTCAAAATAATTAGTTGCTCTACAACACTCGATGCTGCAATTACAAGAGCGGCCATTTTTATTTTGAAGTCGCGACTGAATTTGGGTAGTTCATACGGTGACATTTAAAGTCGCGACTTTAAATGTCACCGTGTGAACTACCTATAACATGCTCTACAACACTCGATGCTGCAATTACAAGAGCGGCCATTTTTATTTTGAAGTCGCGACTGAATTTGGGTAGTTCACACGGTGACATTTAAAGTCGCGACTTTAAATTTCACCGTGTGAACTACCCATAACTGATGTAGTTGGGCTAATAATTGTAATTACTGTATAATATAGGTATAGGATATGTTTTTATCGGCACAGTTGGTCAGCAAAATTTGGAAATTAAAGAAAACTCTTCTTTCTTTTGTTTGTTCCATATGTAAATTTTAATGAGTTTTTTAAAAATTTAAACGTCCGAATAGTGTGGTTTAAAATGGTTATGAACTTTTAATAATATATATTTTTTTTTTTCAAGTATGATAAATTGTGGCTTACCGAGCATACTCGTTTATGTGTTGGATCAAAAATGTAGGTTTAGAAAACAATTTTGCTTATATATGTATATATCTATAGTACCTCTGAGGAAGGATGAAATAAAGCACATCCGAAATATTAGGAAATAAAGAAGAGTTTTCTTTAATTGCCAAAATTTCACTAACCAACTGTCCCGATAAGAAGTTGTGTATATTGTATCTATTGGTCATTATCGTGTTATCATATAATATAGGATATACATATAATATTGTAGATCTTTTTTAAATGTGTTGTAAAATTAAATGCGTCCAGCAGCTTATGCAACAATGCTAATTTCTTGCTGTTTGGTAAGAAGCTCGGACTATGTTTAAAGTTATCTTCCACTCTAAAAATATAGGTACATTTAAATTAAAAATTTTTGTAGAAAGATAATGTTTTTGCGATATATACGAATGCAAGTATATAGTTGAACTATTTTGTTAACTAGTTTTGATTTTTCTGGTTCAAATTGTGATATGCTTAAATTTAATTTTTCACAGGGACAAGTATTTCTCTTAACTGCAATAATTTAGTATTAAAACAAAAGTCGATTATTTTCTGGGAGTTTAAACACTTTTGGAAACCAAAGGGCGTTCCTAAACATAATTCTGCTTTATTTAAAAACGTATGGATTTTTACTTTCGTTTCACTTATCTATTTATCAATTTCTCTGAATAATATAATGTGAATTAATTATAAATGCCCAAGTTTAGTGTAACACTAACCCAATTTATAACAATAGAACATTTTCCGCAGTACACGTGCTCATGTGTTTAATTGTTGTGGTACATACAAATGTTTCTTAGAGATTCACATATTTTTTTAATGAACAAATTATGTGTTTTCTAGTTTATCGTATCCAATATATTTGAAAGTAAATTATGAAGAACAATTTAATTACAATTTCAGTTCTGCACTGCAATTAAACTAAAATAGTTTCTGCTTTTCCTCAACAATTACGCGGTGCATTGTTACATAATTAAAATTAAACATTTATTTAAATTTTATACCGTTTTTGAAAGTTTGTTCTTTGTTATGAGTAAATAGAATATAAAATAACGGATACATGGGCCATTGGCCGCAACGAGATTTAATGCCGTGAACTTTATTAAATATTTTCTTAAATAAAACGTCCTTAAAATGCATCTGTAGAGGGTGGTCTAATTCGATAGGATTATATGAGTATCTCGCTTAATATTCAAGATAGAAAAACGGTTAAATTACAAAAAATTTGCAGTTTTTTAAGACAAACTTAGAACCGTTTTCAAAAATTATCTATCATTTCCGGTTTTTGAGTTATTAGAAAAAAATACTATTTTTCTTTGTCATATCATTAATGTGTTATATCTCCGTTATTGTTATAAATAACGAAAAAATACATGAAGATTAATTTTAAATATTTTTATGTAGAATTTGATAGTATTAAAAAAAATTTTTTTACGTTCACCGTTAAAATTTATAACATAAACTTACGTATTTTTAAATGGAAATAATAGTTGGCTATGACCTTTTTAAATTCCTTATTTTTTTCTTATTCCAAATATATAAGGGTTGATGTATTTATTTTTAATAATACGCAAGTTAAAAAGGTTTATGAGTATAGTAGCCTATTACTCTGTATTATCTATATACAGAGTGTACAAAAAGTAACGTAACGGATCAATATCTCGTCTTGTGATAATTTTATTAAAAAAAATCGAATAAAAGTTGTTTGTAGTAATTTACTACATAACCTAAATTTATAATTAGATTGATAAATAGAATTGTAATAACCGTGCAACGCCGGGTAAATCACTTAAGAGGATTATGTTCTTATCGTCCAAAAATATCAAAAATATGCTATTTCACATCAAAAACTGATAAAGTTCGGTGTGCGGGAGATTTTAATTAAAATACGGTACGCGGGACAAACGATTAGTACCGGTAGAATGGGGCTACTTGGGACAGTTTTAACATTTAAAAGCGTGTACCACGTTCATTTTTTAATTAAAAACTTTGAATTTTTTTATGTAATTGGGTGAGATGCCAATGAACAATATTCTATATATAAAATAAATATATATGTATATATACAAGATACCAACAAAAAAAACTTTCTGTCCCAAGTAATACTTAAGACCGGGCAACTTGGGACACATATGAATTTCAGTAGTTTAGCCTATAAAGTCCTATTTGGGACAGTTATATTATATTTTTTATATTAAATTGATCTTTCACAATTATCCAACATGAAAAAAAATATCAAAAATAAATAAAATAAAACTTTAATTCGCAAATTACAAAAATTTTAAACTAAACGATATTTTGATTGGAAAAATTAAAAAAATTGTACTACCTCTGTTCAAAAATGATTGTCTCATTTGTAAAAAAGTTTTTTAAAGCAGGATTCAATATATTAATTGAATTAAAAACTAATGAGACAATCATTTTTGAACAAAAATCTTCACCAAAACGGACAATCGTTCATTTTTGAACATAGGTAGTATTAAATAAAAAAATGAGATAAGTTATTCAAGACTTAATATTAAACGTATATTTTCAGAACAAAAGTACAAGAGAAATTTTAAACAGTTCTTAATTCGGCCATTTTATATTAATTTAAAAAAAATGGATGTAACAACTTACCGTCTTGTAGTAATTTCAAAAACTGATTCGTTTTTTTAAGCTTATATGATACTTTTAAAACTCTACTAAGCAACTTTAATTATCTCAAAAGTTGACAGTTGTAAACAAAATTTTTAGGTGACTATTCCCCTCATGGTCATATAAACTGATATAAACCAATCACTTTGTCAAATTATAGTCACGCCTTAATGTTTTGACCAATCACGTTCATTTTTAAGCGATAAAATCCCTAGGGATTTTTTCACCTCCAAAATAGCGAAAACATCCCGTTGTCATGTCAATTATATCCTTAGCAACCTGGTTGTTTGTTTACAGATGTTTGACAGTTGTAAAATATATTATTTGACATGAGCCGTTTCGGAATAACTTCCATAGAAGAAATACAAAAAACTGTTGCAAATATAACTCCCAAAAATACTGTTGCATGCAAAATGTCAATATGGAAACAATTTGAAAATTTTTGCAAGGAAAGGAGTTACGATTTAAATGCGCTACAGAGGTTGGTACGCTATCGAAAATGTTAACAAATAATAAACGAAAATTGTAATTATTTTTGGTATCTTATTTGGGAAATAGTCTAATCAAATATATTTCGGAACATTATTTTGCAGGAAAAATTTTAACTCAAGTTTGTTACTTATAGGTAACATCCCTCGACAAAATGAATGACAAAATCCCTCGCCTTCGGCTCAGGATTTTGTCATGTCTTTTGTCTCAGGATGTTACCAAAGTAACAAACTTTTGTCAATAATTTTACCGGCAAAATAATGTTCCCTTAATATATTATAACTGAGAATATCATTTTGTCCCAAGTTACCCTACTGTCCCAAGTTGCCCTATTCTACGGTACAAAGCGGAATAGTTCGGCAAATGCGTCTGATAACTCTGGCGCCAAAATAAGCGCTTCATATTTGGTTTATTATTTAAAATATAAACAAACTGCAAAACAAAATTTGTTGTAGATTATTATTTACAAAACAAAAAAATATTTTCAGCTATACCGAATGTTTTGTTTCCCCGCACTGATATGTAACTTTCTTAATTTACGTACAACACCCTGTATATTTTTCACTTTTTAGATTCAAAATTAAATTCTTATTCAAAAATGTATGACCAATTTCAATGCTTTTCGCACATAATTGTGTGCCTTTTTAGAATTTAAAAACTAATCAAAAAGAACTCCAAGCAAATACATGTTTACATTTTAAAGTATTTGCACTTAACCAAATAATTCATTTATTAAGTAATTTTTCCTTTTATTTTTCATGGGTTTTATTTTGTACGAATAAAAAAAAAATGCATTTAAATTTTTTATTTTTACTGAAGTGAGTGAGGCCTTTAAAAGCAAAGATTTCTAAAATGTACGTCAGTTTTGAGACGACTTTGATATGATCCGATTAAGTTTATTATTAATTAATAAATATTTAGTATTAACTTTTAACAAAAGGTTTAAAATGTATAGCAAAATGAGAAGTAACATCAACGAAGTAAAGTGGCATTTACAAGTTTGCTTAAGGGTCTGATTCCAACACTATTATAAATTCAGCTTAGCCCACTATTAATTTATATTATAGTTGAAAAATTACTAAACAACACAGATATTATAAAGAATTATATGATTCCTAACTATTTGTTTTCTTAAGAACGGCCAGTTTTGTAAGGTACATATCTCTCCATTTTCTTCGATTTTGGAGTTCTTTGAATGGTACCATTTGTTCCAATTGTTTTGCCATTTCTTTTAGTTGAGGACCTTCCAATTTGGGGGAAGGTTTAAAAGTTTTACTGACATTATAAATGGTTTGAGAATATTTATCACAGTAATTTACAAACCCTTCTGCGTTTTAATGGGCGGTTTCTAGTGGTACCAAAAATGCATATCTCCATCCTAAACCTTCAGACATTACTTTGTCGATATCTTTAAAATCCAAAATACTATCATATATAAGATTCCATGTTTAATTAAATATTGAAAATCTGTATAATAACGAATTTTAGATATTCTTAACACCTAAATAAAATTTACTTCCTGTATTCTATTAAGCGCAACTCCAGCAAATTCTTTAGTAAGTGAAACAGGTCAAACAGGTGCTCGTCCAATTTCTCCCACTACAGCTCAAGTTTTCTTTGTTACTTCTGGATCTGTCCAAGGTGCAGGAACGATTTCCACTAATGGCACGTAATAGGGTGGATTTACTGGATGAGCAACAATCGCGTTTTTTCTTATTCAGAAAATATTTATAACATTAATTTAAACAAAATTTCATTAACAAACCTATTTTTAAAATCATCAATGATGGTACGAATGTTGAAGTTCAACTAGAGAATGTAGTATTTGGTCCAGATATTTTATCTACACCTTTCGATACTTTCTTTTTAAGTTCCAGATTTTTTGGAACGCATTCTTGTATCAAAACAGCATCTTTTACAGCTTCTTCTAATTTAATTGTGCCTCTAAAATTACAAAATTAGGGCATCACCATCCAAATTAAATTACAACAACGGCTGGACAAAAGTTGTAATAAATTTATGTTATGTTATTAAAAATTTAACAGAAATTAATAGTAGGTATTTTAATGAATTTATCAGAAAAAAATATGACATTGTAAAATTAAATCAGCAAAACTCGTTGCTTTTTTATTCCTTTCATGTGTTTTACTATTTTCAGATTTTTTTAAATGCTCCTTTTATTTGTTTCGTTTTTGTTAGTTAGCAATTGAACTCGTATTTTCTCGCTGTTGTTCCATTTCTATTAATTAATAATTAACTTTTTATATATCCTGTCTTTATTGTTTCCTTGATTTCTTTCTATTGATGCCTCGTCTTTTAAATCTCTTTCTTACTTTGTTAAGTCACTTTCGATGTATACTACTTGTTTAATTCATTTAATTCATTTATTTGGTTTATTTTTGTTTTTAGGTTCTTTTAGTTTTTTTAGAAAGTGTTTCAATTTTCACTACAGATTTTTATCTACGATTTCCTTTACATGTTTGGTTTTTGTTCCTGCTTAGTTTTTGTTTGATAAACTGATTAATTTCTTCCGTCACTAAAACATTATCCTTCGTATCTGCTGAATTAATTTTCTTTTTCAATTTTTCAAGTAGCGTAGGTAAGCCTTATTACGTCTAACATTCGTGTACATACATAATTATTGGTGTAGGTACATGTTTTCCTACATAATTATTATGTGTTTCAGACAGTACAGTAGAATTCGATTTTTTAAAGTTCAGTATTATTTTTTCATTTTTTGTTTATTATACAACTTCCTAAAAATATGGTTTCTTAAAATTGTTATACCTTAAACATCGAGCCAAAAAAGTAAAATCCAAGCGGTCGAAATGAAATTTTTAATAAGAGTAAGAGGTGTAACAAGAACGGACAGAATAAGAAACGAACAGATTAGAATTGAATTAGAAGTAGAATCTATCTTGGAATTCATAGAAACTAGACAACTGAGTTGGTGGGGACATTGGTAATCTATGCTTGTAAGGGACCGGAAATCTGAAGTTGCAACGACTAGCACTGACAGCGTCAACTTCCATAAAAGGTTTGCAGCCCACTATACACTACCACTTAATAAAGTCTATGTGTTTATAGCTGGGGTTGGTTTATGCATAATGGTATGATTAATTTGTTGTTTTATTCAGTGTTTTAATAAGTTATTTCAATTTTTCACTTCGTAACTAAACAGCTGTTTTATTGCAGGAGTTTTTATAACTTATTTCAATTTTTAACTAAACATTTGTTTAGCCAGCCCATGTCATTGTTATAAGGTATTTAAAATTTGAAGTTGCTAACTAAATAGCTGTTCTTTTTTAATATGTAACTTAATAATGGCAACTAATAAGATTTCCGGTCCCTTACAAGCATAGATTACCGGGACATCTACAGAGGATGGACACAACAAGACAGGTAAAGAGAGTGTGGGAAGCAACAAGCAAGAATACAAACAAGGAGGAAAAGAGGAAGACCGAGAGAAACATGGGAAAAGGCGGTATCAAAAATCTTGGAGAAGAAAGGAAAATCATGGCGCGAAGCGAAAGAAATGGCACAGAACAAAAACAATGGCGCAAATTCATGTATGTATAATATGTACATAGATATGCACACATCCCTACACCTACGGGTAGAATTTGATTATATACATATTTTGAACCACCGCCCATGAAAGAGTTATTACGTCTAACTTATTCGTGTACATACATAATTATTGGTTTTCCTACATAATTATTATGTGTTTCAGACAGTACAGTAAAATTCGATTTTTTAAAGTTCAGTATTATTTTTTGTTTATTATATAACTTCTTAAAAATATGGTTTTTTAAAATTGTTATACCTTAAACTTGAATACTGAATATTCATCAATTAGAACCTAAAATTTAGTTGTTTTTAGAATGCAAGGATTTTGAAAGTTCATGGAATTCATCAGCAAACTACTTTTACAACATCTAAGGACTTCTAGTACTATTTTTATTATTATGTTGCACGAGTGGCTGTCAGTTTAATTTAAATTTTGCAGATATTTACTTGTAGTTTTGGTATTTTCTAAACAAAAATAATGGAAAACGATAAGAAAAAAATATCTAAAAGTGTTTTAAATATACCAGGAACAAAACTTGATGCACAGAATGGCCAGTTACTTATTTCTAGTGGAATACCATCTTTAGATGAGCTTTTAGGTTCGTTAAAAATAGGTTATGTTATCGTTCGAACTTCATAAATATTTTTAGGAGGAGGCTTACCTGTGGGAACAGTGGCCCTTGTAGGTAAATGTATTTAATATAATGTCAAACATTTAAATAACCCAGATTACAACTTTTAGAGGAAGATTCCCGAGGGCTGTATTCAAAAATTATGTTGAAATATTTCTTAGCGGAGGGTATCGTTAATAAACATCCCGTGGCTGTGGCTACTGAAGACTGTAGCGCTCAAAAATTGGTAATGAATTAAATAAGTTTAATTTAAGATTAGACTATCAGATATATTTTAGATTAAAGAACTTCCAGCGGTAATTAGTTCTGATCCAGAATCGTCACATCAACAGAGTATTAGTGACGAGAAAATGACAATTGCATTTAGATATCAAAATTTACCAACATCAGATAAACAAGATGCGCTTCAGTTTGGTCATCACTATGATTTATCGAACTGTATGCCTCAACATGAGTTGGAGAAGGCCAATATATCATACTGGAAAAACGAAGAATCGATTAATGGTGCGTGAAGTTTCATTTTTTGTATGTACTTATAATTCTTTTTGGTTTGTAGTTTTCAATACATTTTCAAATCCTGCTTACCATAATCTACTTCAGTTTATAAAAAAGACAATTAAGGAGAAAAAATGTTTTGTATCGGATAAACCAGAAAAAAGGTCTGTGTTACGAATTGGTCTTCATTCCCTTGGATCACCTATGTGGCTTCCCAATAATCCAAGTTTATTAACTATTAATAAAAGTAGAGACATGGATATGTTCATTTTTTGTCTTAGAGCTTTATTAAGATCTGCTTTGGCAGTTGCCGTTGTGACAATACCTTCTCATTTACATGATCAGGTAATTTTAAAGTTAAAAAATTAACTTGGAGTGAAACTAAAAAAAATTGATTCTAAGAACCAAAACTGAAATATTGTTTTATAATAGTTAATTTTGCTCAATTTTAGTAAATGATAATACATTCTGTTCTGTTTTTGATTAAAAGTAACTAGAATAAATAAAAAACAACACACAAACACTAATTTAAAAAAAACACTGCTGTTAATCAAAAGTAAGGAATTACCTACCCGTAATTAATTTTATTTATTTTTTATCACATAAATTAAATTTGACGTAATAATGAGACTTTTTTATGATGTTTTATAATCTTTATCATTTTCACATCTATTGTCCACCTTTTATTAAAAATTAGTAAGTCTTTTTTTAGATATAATTAATTTTTGACTCAAGAAATTTTTTTAAGTGTGTTGTGATATCTTCATGCTCTATAAAATTTCTTTATGCATAATTAGCTTTTTGGTTTCTTGATAAATGTGTGGCTGTCTTTTTTCGAAAAATTGTGGGAGGAAGGTGTTAAAAATATAAATGTTTTGATAGTTGATTTAATAATGTTGTATGATGTAACTCGCGATTTAACATACTAGCAGTGGCGTAGGCAGGGGGGTCAGAAACCCCCCCCATAGGTTCGCAATAAGTGGTTATAGAGCCGGAGAACTGTAAATTTTGTGCTAAAAAAAGTCTGGGTGCTTTTACAGTTTATTAACGGGGCTTAATAAACAGGGTCCAATGATGAAATCATCAAACATCCTGCTGCAAAAAAACCTATAAAGAGAGTGGTGACCTAAAAAAATAGGTCCTCAGCTCTTTTTGCGTATATTAACCTCCCCCATGGAAGCATCCTGCCTACGCCACTGCACATTAGTGATGGGCTGTATAAGCAATTCTTTTGATTGATCTTTTTTAACGATTCAATGAACTGAATCGGAAGAATCGACTAACCAAAAAGGGCTCTGCCCATCTCTACAATACAGGTTAAAATGAAATTAAAGGTTTGTTCCAGTAGTGCTATTTACTATTCCATGAACTATTAGGATTCTGCGCAGCATCAATATCGCGTTCCAGCAGCCTTTCTGATAGTTCACTGGATGTTTGGTAGACTGTTCCAGCTGTACAGGGTGGACCAAATTCGAATGTTTTACGGGGTATCTCGGTTACCGTAATAGATAGCGAAAATCTGATTAGGTTGTCTTGGGCTATTTTTTTGAGAAAATAACGCCTATGCAATCAGATTTTTTCTATCGGATTCCATTTTGGCACTACAGGCGAAAAATGAAATTTCATCATTTTTGAAAATTTGCTATAACTTCTTTATTTATTAAACTAGAACAAAATGTTATAAAGGTTTTTTACACAGATTTTTATGCTTAATTCAAAAACAGAAAAAAAAATTTCATAGCTACCTTGACTTTTGAGATATGGAGTAAACCTACATTTTTTTAAATGGAAACCCTAGTTGGCCATGACTTTATGTGAAGGAGTATTTTTTTAGCTTTTCAAAAATATATAGGTTTATATATTTATTTCAAAAAATGACCAAGATATGACCAATTTTGTAAAAATTCGATCATCAAAGTTTGCCATGATTTCGTAAACAAGTGATGTTTGCAATTATTAAACAACTAAAAGTCATTGCCAAGTAAATTCTGAAACAACCGCTACGTTTTTATCACTTACAAAGTAATATTCTAACATATTAAACTTTTCAAAGAGTTCAAATTTAGCCATATTCACAATACCACTATAAACAGTTATAAAATACAAAATAATACACGGATTTGCTTAAAAGTTTAAAAAATTACTTCTAAATGACGTTTAGTTGTTTAATAATTTATTGCAAACATCACTTGTTTACGAAATCATGGCAAACTTTGATGATCGAATTTTTACAAAATTGGTCATATCTTGGTCATTTTTTGAAATAAATATATAAACCTATATATTTTTGAAAAGCTAAAAAAATACTCCTTCACATAAAGTCATGGCCAACTAGGGTTTCCATTTAAAAAAATGTAGGTTTACTCCATATCTCAAAAGTCAAGGTAGCTATGAATTTTTTTTTTCTGTTTTTGAATTAAGCATAAAAATCTGTGTAAAAAACCTTTATAACATTTTGTTCTAGTTTAATAAATAAAGAAGTTATAGCAAATTTTCAAAAATGATGAAATTTCATTTTTCGCCTGTAGTGCCAAAATGGAATCCGATAGAAAAAATCTGATTGCATAGGCGTTATTTTCTCAAAAAAATAGCCCAAGACACCCTAATCAGATTTTCGCTATCTATTACGGTAACCGAGATACCCCGTAAAACATTCGAATTTGGTCCACCCTGTACTCTAACTACTTTGAGACTTGCTTGTGGACGATCAAAACAGTACATGGATTAGGACAAGAACTACGCTGGGATTATTACACGCACAGCTGTTTACATTAACGTGGCCTCTGCTAGCTATGCATCAACCCTATGTAGTACTGGTTTCTTAAGATTTTGACACTTGCGGTGCGCAAATTTCCATGAACCCAACAGATGTAAATGTCATTTACACTTGGGCATGTTGTTAAAGCGTTCCAGCAGTAGTTTATACATTTCTTAGTACATAGTTGACGCATGTGCAAAAATCAGTTCATGAATTAGTAACAAATTAGTTTCAAACTAGCTGCAGGAATAAACCTTATAATGGAAGTATATCACTTTAATCTTAATAAGTATGACTCATCAAATCAATGTTATTGATTATAAAATGCCGACCTGCTGATTTCACTGTTCTTGGTGATTTTCCCGATGCTAAGACGCTGTTATGCTCTTGCTCGAAAGTAATGTTCTACAGATTTCAATTGGTGTTAATAACTTGGAGCAACATCTGGGTAATAGTTCGTAGTACTGCATTATCTTTGCAACCCTTAATTTTTTTTGTTTACATTTGCTAAAGGCTTTCAAACTGACTGCAGTACAATTGAACAGTAATCACGTGATTAGGATTTAGCATCTCCTAATAGATAATTTCTTGAATGTTTATAACACAGCAATCCCATAATGTAAAAGTTGCTCAAAAAATATTGGTTGGAAACTTTCTAGGTGTTGTTTTAAGTGATTATCGACATTATCTTCTGGATAAACTTGTAAACCATAAATATATCAAAACAGGTTAAGAAGACATTATAAGCACTTTTATTTGTTTTAAAATTTATTTATTGAAAATTTTAATGTTATTTTAGGAATCGATAGAGAGATGCATTCATTCAAGTGATGTAGCAGTTAGGTTGCAGGGTTTTACTGGTACAGAACTTGAAAATAATTCTATCTTATCAGAGTACAGTGGATATTTTCATTTAATAAAGCTCGCAGCTATCAACACATTAGCCTCGAAACATCCAGGTTCAGTTGAATATGTCTTCAAGCTGAGAAGAAAAAAATTTTCCATAGAAAAATTACGACTGCCACCTTGTACGTATTTAAAGTTAATATTTATCATAATGTAATTAACTTTTTAATAATGTTACAGCTTTTGAGGACTCTGGGGATAAAAATGAAGCTCCAAGTATGAGCTGTGGCAGTAGTAATAAGCACTTGTTAGAGTTCTAAAATTACTGAATTATATATATTATAAAAAGTGTATTTTGGATTAAATTTTTAATAAGAATCATGTTTTAACTGTTTTAAAGTATTATTTAGGAAAAATAAAATTTTCTTACTCCGTTTTTATTAAATTCGGTTTATATGATCTACAACGCAAGCGTGACGACCCAGATGATATGGTTTAAGTACAATTTGTTTAATTTATGGTCAGATGCACAATTACTTTAATTTATTTTAAATAGTCAAACACAATGACTGCAAAATATGACTTTACTTGTCCTTTTTTTAATGTAGTACTTGATATTCCTGAAAAATAGGTAAATGTAATGAATTGTTGGCATTTGACTTCAAAAGAGAACATCAGCCTGACTTAAGAGAACAGATAATTTATTTTCAGAAAAAAAAATGCAATGCCATATGGCCATGGGAATCAAATCACCCAGTGACACTGGCAGTCATTGTGTAAATAATTCTGGAACCAAAACCAACAAAGTGGTACATTTTAAGTTTTTTGGTAGTCTTGAGTGTATAGTTTTTGAAATCATTCAATAAAAATATTAAAAAACTGTCACAGTATTGATAATTTTTTTATTGCAAATGCAATTTTAAATTTTTTTCTATAATTCAGGACTATTTAAGCAAAGATATTTTTTATGAATTAGTGTATTTACAATTTTCTTGGGAATTTTTTATATCTTTATCCATGCATTGCGACCCAACTTTAACTCTTTGTGACCCAAGGATTGAGAATCGCTGATGTAACTACTTGTTTTGGCTTCATTAGTGGCTAGTTATTTTTTTTTTAAATGGTATTACTTTCTTTTTCAAAAAATCAAACCAATAACTATATCAAAATAAATGTATGCTTGATTAGTGCAAAAATGATGGTGGTTTTAGTGATTGGAGACTAAAAAAATGAAATGAAATTTAGTGTGGGTATTTTTAATGTAAAATGTTTGCGACTGAAAATGTATTAGATTTCGAAATAGCGAAGTCAAAACAAGCCGTGATTGATGTACACAGACACCTTATATTGATGTGTTGTAAAATTTTTTAGGTTCAAAGCACTATTTTGTCTTACAATTAATAGAAATACCCTAAAGAACTAGTGTGCCATAAAACGTGAAATAATTTAGTATTGTTATTTTAACACAATAATACATGTTAAGTCTGTTTTATACTATACTATTTTTTCGTTAAAGAAAATCGTATACGATTTTTTATTAGTACGGTGTCAATCAGAAATTAAAAATCTTGAACGAAAAATTCGTACGAAATTACTACCTGTCCTAAATGCGTCCAATTTTAGCATGGGCGCATGCGTATTCTACTGTAACTGTATGACTATCTGACCGCATGTTATTTGTGGGTTAGGTTAACTCGGTTAACTGAAACAATCAAACGATGTTAAATACTACTTATTACCGTTATCCCTCACAATTTATTTTGTAGGAATAAATATGTAGAATGGAACAAGCGTTAAATATACGTTAAATTTGAAAATGATTCGCTTTCTGTTCTGTGATCAAATTGAGCATTTGACATGGTTACTCAAGGTGCCAACAAAATATGATAAAAGTTACTAAAAAGTAATCAAAATATATTGGAGTTTTCGTACCAAAAATTAGTACAATGTAAATGGTTCATATTTTTCATGCTAAATTCTAGAACGAAATTTTTGTATTAAAAATCGTATACGATTTTCTTAAACGAAAAAATAGTATAGTATAAAACAGACTTTAAATATAACAAAACATTTGGTACATTTCTTAAATAAGAACAGTACTGTATAGTTTGTTTTATATTCTGTTCCATGACACACTAGTTAGCAGTGGCGTGCGGTGGGTTTTAATGTAAGGGATGCTGTCGAATATATATTTTTTTTTAAATCCTTAAAAATCTATTTAAATCTTCATCACCCACATATATACATGCTTAAATCCCGTAAAATAGCATGGCAACGTATTATTATTAACTAGCACTACTAATAACTTGTAATAATCCAAAAAAGTTTTAATTAAAAAAAAAATTCAACTTCTTACTAGTCTGTTATAATTCGTGATGTGCATACCTGCGAGAGAAACTCTCGTATTTTTAACGAAGCTAAAGAAAATTGTAACTGATAATTTGAGAAATAAAAAAATTAAATTAAGATATTCGAGCTCTGCAACTTATTAACATAAAAAAAAATTTATTTTACAGACTGACTAAAAATTTTTAGAGCTATGACGGTTTTAACAAACTCTCCACTATGCAGTTGCATATTGCATTCATGTTTAATGAAATCGTATCCAACAATAAACGCTAAGCGCGAACACAATACTACCGCATTACCGGTGATCGGTGAATGCGTTTTTAGCTGTAGAATTGTAGATGCTGTTTTCAAACCAGCATCTACAGCTAGTATATAGCTCCATCAACTGATACTTAATACGCATGCGTTAACTTCTACATCTCTATGCTATGAGTCCAGCCCTAGATGCTGAGCGCTACACCGCATTCACGGCCTTAAATGAGGCAGTCAGACAAATGGGATATATTATAGGTTTGTTCCTACAAGCAGTTTAAGACTGATTTCTTATTAGTTCATGAACCGTTTTATTCGCATGCGTGAACTATGTACTAATACACGTATCGCCAAGAATTAGCGGGTGTTGGAACGCTTTTACGACTGGCCTAACTGTAAATGACATTTGCGTCTATTGGGTTCATACAAATGTACGCATCGTTAGGGTAAACACCTTAATAATCTAACAATCAGTGGCGTGAAGACCGATGCATAGCTAGCTGAGCTCACGTTAGTGATGAACAGCGCAGGCGTCTAAAAATCCTGGGAACAATTCATCTTTCAGTTCATGTACTGCTCTGATCGTCCGCAAACCCGTTCATGGATTAGTTTTAGCGTTGTTGGAACGGATTACTGATCGTCCGGTAAACTATCAGAGACCTTGTTGGAACGCGATATTGATACTGCGCAAACTCAAACCGTTTACTGTACGGTGCAAATGGCATGTTGGAACAAACCTTATAAGATCTTTTTTCCCTTAACTTTAAAATGTAACTTTTAATGGACATAATAGTTCAATAATTACTTTCTACAAATTAATTTTAGAAAAACAAATTATATATTAAATTAATGTATGAAATATTTCAAAATTTTAAGGGATGCGCCGCATCCAACGCATTCATGGACTGCACGCCACTGCTAGTTAGTGACTAGTTGTTAAAGTTTAGAGTTATTGATTGTATGACAAAACAGTGAAACAACAATGCAAACGCAGATATGCTTAAAAAGAGGAAAAATAAGCTGTTTAAATAAACGAATGTTGCTATTTTGTTTTCTAAAGTGTCTAAACTTATTGCAAGTATCGGGTGATCAACAATAACTGATGCCCGCTAACTTCAGAACGAAAATAAAATAACCAAGTTTTAGTTGGTATCTCAGTATAAAACTAGGATATCAGTGGCGTAGTATTATTGACGTTTTCTGTGACGTTCAGGTTGACCTGTCATTTTGTGTTCGGTTAGTAGGTTTTCGTTATAATTTGCATCTTTTCGTAAAAATCAGTTATCAGTTTTTCGTTTTATGTGCGTTCAGGTTGTTCTGTCATTTCGTGTGTGAACAATATTTACATATGTATGCATATTAATAAAGGAACTGATTTAAGGTAACCTCACTTAATTGTTTTTATGAAGCTAATTCTTTTAAACAAAAAGCTTTGCAAATCTTTTTGTCAGTAAAAACTGTAGCTGCCGTATTTAAATGAAGAATATTATTACCCGTTCTGTCAATACAAAGTTTTTTTCCTACGCTACTGGTTTTCCCCTATGGGTTACCATCCGTTCGAACAAAGTTCCTAACACCCTTGGCATCAATCACTTTCGATCACACGATATTTTTTTGAACAACTGCAATGGATATTGAAGATTTAAAAAAGTCAAGTTAACGTTTTCGTCTGTTTTTAGTGTGCCATAGGTAAAAAAATGAAAGTATTGCTCTATAGCGTTTTAAAGGACTATTTTGGTTATTTTTTACATGTTGTACACTAACACTATTTTTTAGTCGACCTATTATCATTTTGTGTATGAGTATGATATAAAATAAATAGAGAAACAAATAATTTTTGGCATTACACACATCACACATACATGAATTAAACGCCATTTAAGATGTTAAAACACCAATATGCAGACCACTGGGATCTTGCTTATTATTAAAAATAGTGTATACTATGTTTTTAATTGTTAAAGCTTCTAAACATCATGTTAATTTACAATTTTAAAACAGATTTTCGATACCTGCAAACATTTTTACATAACGGGAAATCTGAAAAATAATTTCGTTATATGGCTGTAAACTTTTTTATTGATGAGACTTTCTTAAATCTAAAATCATCTAAATGACTACATTCTATTCTACATTTAATAATAGAATCTGATTGCTTTGAAAATAAACAAAAATTACTGACGATAATGAAAACATTGTTCAATTTGCAATATTTAAACCTTAGTGTCAAAAAATGCCTTGAAAAAAGTGATACGAGAGAAATGATTTAAATTTATAACCGAACGGTTATTTAAAAATGTAACCCTATGAAAGAACTGAATTCATGAAAACCTAGATCTGAAATACCAACTCCAAAAACATTCGAAATTTCGCGTAAAAGTAGGTAAGAAGATAAAATAAAATGTTAACATTTGCACAAATAATTGAATATTCATTCTAATTTATTGTAGATTTATGTTTATTTTTTGTAATCATAAGCAAAGTGTGCATTGGGTTGTCTTCGTGTAGAAAATGTTGGTAAATAGGTAAACATTTTTAATATGTACATATATCCAGAATAAATTTAATAAGTATTTATCATTTTGTTTTTCTTTTTCAACGAAAACGGCTTTATATAGCACTAAATTATAAAAATTACAAGTATCGCTTGTTTCTTAGAAAAAATAATATCTATTATTATAATATAATAATATAAATTAAATATAATAAAATAATAACTATTAGAAAATCAACCATCTCTCCGACTCTCCCGTAAGAACTAGGACAGTTAGTGTCGAAAAAACAAAACCGAATCGACCTAGCAAAACGTTGATTACACCAATAACTACAGACAGTGGCGTCACTAGTTAATAAGGAGTTTTTTAAGGACATAGGATTAAAAAAACAAAGTACATAATGTAATTTAAGATGAAAGCATTTAAGAACTGCAGCAACCAGCAAAATCAAGTTATTGTTATTTTAACATTAAACTTTATTTAAAATTTTCTTTTCCTGGTCTTCAAAGCTGCAAATCTGTCAGTCATTCATTCATCAAAGCACCAGACGCTCTTCATGGTGTTACCCTCTGCCTGCGCATGTATTAACTAACTATGATCGGTTATGAAACCCGCCTAGACCAAGCTCTGTCATAGAACAGTAATTTGCAATTATTGTTCATATTGGTGTCACCCCTCTGTTATGGTCATATGGTGTCACCCGGTGCGGCCCGCACTCTCCTTGTGACGCCACTGACTCAGGGCCGATGAGGAGGGGGACAGGGGGGACTCCAAGCCCTTCAATAATTCGAAAACCGGAAATGATAGGATTTTTTTGAAAACGGTCCTGAGTTTGTCTCAGAAAACTGCACGTTTTTGGTAATTTAACCGTTTCTCTATATTAAACATTAAGCGAGATACCCATGCAATCCCATCGAATTTGGACCACCCTGTACTGTAATGCCTTGGAACTAGTTTTAAATAAAATATATTTATTTACTTTAAGGATTGGGATATGAATATCTCATCATATTATTGCTTACAGCAGACAGTTTCTAAAGAAGTGGAAAAAGTTCAATTCCCAGCTAAGTTAAAACTTGCTGAACACACTTAACAGTCGTGAACATTCAAATTCAAATTGAAAATTTCGAGTTCATTCATGGTATATTAGAACACGAAATCCTTCGCAATCCTTAAAGAGTGGACATCAATTTGTGGTCGTCTCAAGGGACATTTCTGAAGCTCTCCAATTATTTGTTCGGGGTATGGTAGAGAACTCTAACGAACCTTCTAATCTTGGAACGACCCTTATACTTTACTATGCTATAGCTTTATATTGTCCAACATGTTTGTATTAGGTTAGTTATTTTACCAACTTAACGATTTTGCTCGTTTTATCAAACCGAATTGTTGGTTCTGGTTCTTTAATAACCTCGATTCTATTATACTCAATATATGAAAAAAAAAAAAAAATACTACTGCAGATTTGTCTCCTAAACGTCAGCGCGGTCAAAACATTAAAACTGCAACCTGAAAACGTTTCTAGTGTTATTAAAACAATTTTGTGTGGTGGTTAAAGGAAAACAAAAACTCTCTTAGATGATCGATAATTACAGATGGCCCTGTCCTACTCTGTGAAAGTATGTTGGCAATAATTGAAAAGGAAAGTTATTAGATTATACCGTAAAATTAAATAAAATGGAGAAAGGTACAAAAAATCAATTTACTAGACTAATTCCAAAATATAGTACAATACAATTCGTGCTTGAGAAAGTTTTTAGTAGCGCACTCAAAGTTTTATGTTGTAGATAAGAAAGTTAAAGAACTGTTTTGCGTCTCGTGCATTTGCATTCACCTATTAAATCTTATTTAAAAAAATTCGGTTTTAAGTAGTTTACTTAGTTTGAAATTGGGCAAAAATTGTGACTACGTAAAATTTAGGTTGAAACGATTATCATTTTCGCCATCTATTAATGTGGTAAAAGTTAGACAGAAGCATTTTTGATCGTTTTTAAAATTGTATATAATTATAGTTCTAATTATACGTATATTTGATCCGTGAATTAAAGACATGAGAACTCAATTAAAAAATTACACTGCTTGCTTTCCCAACAACAAAAAATTCAAGTATGTTAGGTGCAGTGACACAATTTGGCGTTGTTAAAATACTTAGACAAAATTTAACCAACATCTAAAACAAAAGACTAGTTAAAAAATAATTAGTTGGTGAAATAAAAACGTAACGGCTTCACGATTAATTTTTTAAAAGTACTTTTTAATGGATTAGCTAAAATTTTTGAATTTTCTTGAAGATGTCATCGATGATCTACAAATTATTTTATAATAAAAATAATATTTACTTAAGAACATGTTTTATTCGCTTAATATATAATTTGTGCATTTTTAAAGTCTTATATCAGTTGGTAAAAGTACTGACCAATTTAACAGTTGAATGTGAAAATATTTTATACTATATAAATAATTATAAATTGCTTAAAGATGCAATTTTGTAACTTTTTGTAATTGTTTTGTTTTATGGACAACTGTCTGTTTATTTTATACGGACCATAATAAGAATCTTCATAAGTAAGTTCAATAGAACAAAATGTTTACAATTCCCTTTTATATATTCTCTGCGATACCTTAATATTTTTTATGTTTTAGGTCACTTGACAAAAATCTGACCTTTGTCATGGCACTTTGCTTCTCATGTTTGTTTAGAATGAGAGTTTGTGCCGAAACCAAATTACATATTACTGAAAACATTAAGTAATATACTTTAAACTGATGTCAAAGCCTGCTACGGTTATAATGTGTCGTCTCACATTCTTAACAATAACTAAAACATTTAAAAAAAGTATTTTTTTAAATGTTTTAGTTTGTAAGCATACTTGTATGTACAACTCATTTCGTATAATTAATATTGTGCGAACGGTTATAACTGAATATTTATTGCCAATAAAAAAACTTGTACCAGCTTTTGGAAAGCCTTCTAAAGAGTTCAAATCAAATTTCTTTTTCCAACTTTGAAACTAGTACCGATTTTGAGATTTCAATGCATACTTCAATACTAGGTATGTCAAAATTAATATCTAATTTTTAAATTTTTTTAACCTCTAATGTCAAATATTAAATCTGAAGATATAAATTTTAGTATTTATTATCTAGTTAAAGAGTAAAGGTTTCAATTTAATTTTGAAGTACAATTATGTTCTAAACATAAGCATTTTAATACTGCAAACTAAGACGCAAGTGAAGATGTAAACTTTATTATTTATCACTTTCTTTGTCGAAGAGAAACGACTTCATTTAATTTTAAAATGCAATTTGTTAACAATTCTTAATCGTTACCGTCGCTTATTCTAGGAATGTATTTCTGTATTATGTAGTTACAATGTTTCACGTCATGTAGTATTATAGTACGGACTTAATTTATTAGATACTTTTAAAATTGTATTTTAAGTTGAAAATTGTCGGTATAACAGCAGCAATTTTGAGCTTGTTTTTAATATTATTTTGGTCAGATTTTTTAATCTAAAAATATTTTAACGGTTGTTTTTAACATCTGCCTCGTTTAATTTAAAAAAACTTAAAATAGTTTATACATCCATTGATTAATTTAAAAAGCTGATTAAGCAACCATTCCTATTTTTATTTTATTTAATGCAATACAATACAAACACCAGGTTCTTTCACATCACATTTATTTTAATGGCCTTTTGTTAATATAAACGGGACAGTTAAATTTAGCAGTGTTGATTAACATGTCGGTTTTTTCGTGTTAAATGGTTGTATCTTGTATTAAGACAAAATGTGTTGAATACTAATGTTTTATTAATGATTATAGCAATTAGAGCTTGCTACTTGACGTAGAATGTTTGGTGGCAGGGATTAGTTGCACCCTATGATATCCCCTTATCCCTAGGGATTTTGTGATCCCTAACATTGGCAGTCTTTAGTTAATCCGTTGATACTCTCCTAATTTGCCGGACTTCCTGTAGTATTAACAAGGGTAGTTTGCCCCGCTATAATGTTCAATGCGGAAAAATTGGGAAACAAAAGCATACGTTTTTCAGTTGGAAAGTAGCCGTAAGCGTATAGATAAATCAAAAGCTGCTTTTTTTAGCAACTAACAAATTATTAATCAACAAATAAATATAGCTTCCTTGTATTGAAAAACCTATATATTTTAGAGATCATTTTCAGCGCAATTATATAAATTATTTTTAAATTGAATCCCAGCAAACTTTACAGATCGTTAAACGAGGAAAAATCTGTATACAGGGTGGTGCTTTTTTCGATGCTCACCATTGCTATCTTGGAAACGGTTAGAGATACAAGGTCGGTTAAATTAGAGGAAAGATGCACATTTTTATGGGGATTAAGAATATGAAAAGAAATCCGGGATATTTTGATTCGTTTTTGATTTATTACAAAAAAACTGAAAAATGTGATTTTAGGAAAATATTATTATCTTCCCTACCATTGACACTATTTCATTTAAACTTGGTAACTTTATGTTTTTGACCGTCCTGGGTTTGATGACGTCAACAGAAATTTTTTAAGCCTTCTAGATTTCAAGTTGCGATTGTCAACTTTTTTATTTCTTATGGCCGCGATATTGGATTTTTACACCACCAGACAGACAAAAAAATTAGCTTTTCAGATTGGTAACCAACAACTGTTTTTCTTTCAAAAAACTTGTTGAAATTTAAAAATTTGTATAAATAATCTATAAAATCGCGAATGTTCTGAAAAAAATTGAAATTATAATATAAATAAAAGTGACACAACATTTTATAGGTCTAATAAAATAACGAAATGACAATAAATTTAAAACACGAGATAAATAACTATTTAAATTGTTTAAAGTGCGCGTCGTTATGTATGATGTAGTGGTTAGTCCTCAAATTCATTTCGTCCACTGCCTTTAGGATAATAGTTTGTCTCGAAATAAAGTCGAAAGCATTTTTGATTTTACGGCGAAGAAGTTCAATATTTTCCGTTAGGGTTGCATAAACAACATCAATGTAAAAGTAATCCATAGGCGTTAAACATGGCGATCGCGGAGGCCAATGAACAGGACCAACGTACTAAGTCAAGAATTTTGAAAGCGTACATCTAAATTAATATCTTTGCAATGCAGGCGTTGTGAGGACCAGCTCCTTCTTGCGGAAACTACTGATGATTTTGAATTGTTAATAATGGCAATTCGCCTAACATATCTTCTAAATATGTTTCCAACAATCTTAATTTCGTTATCATTAGACCAATAAAATGTTCTGTAGCTTTTATTTATATCATAGTTTCAATTGTTTTTCAGAGCATTCTCCATTTTATGAATTATTTACATAAATTTTCAAATTTCAACAAGCTTTTTGAAAGAAAAAAGGAATGTTGGTTACCAATCTGAAAAGCTAATTTTTTGTCTGTCTGATGGTGTAAAAATCCAATATGGCGGCCATAAGAAATAAAAAAGTTGACTATCGTAACTTGAAATCTAGAAGGTTTAGAAAATGTCTGTTGACGTCATCAAACCCCGGACGGTCAAAAACATAAAGTTACCAAGTTTAAATGAAATAGCGTCAATGGTAGGGAAGATAATAATATTTTTCTAAAATCACATTTTTCAGTTTTTTTGTAATAAATCAAAAACGAATCAAAATATCCAGGATTGCTTTTCAGATTCTTAATTACCATAAAAATGTGCAACTTTTCTCTAATTTAACCGACCTTGTATCTCTTACCGTTTCCAAGATAGCAATGGTGAGCATCGAAAAATGCACCACCCTGTATAACTAGAGTTGTTTCAATTCTCTCTTCAACTGTATAAAACTGTAAAATTTATTAAAACCTATAAAAGTGCAGAATACCAACAAAAACAACATTTTTGCAAAATTTTTATGACGACGATATTTTGGGTTCTAAGATAGTCTTTTATACACAAGGTGGTTTTCCTTAGTCTGTTGAGACTACAGTTTTCCCCAAAAAATTGTCATCAAAAGCATTGAAATTTATACATATGTATATGTTGAAAATGTAAAACCTTTATATTCTGATTTTGGCTAAAAACCATAGGTTTGTTTCAGCAGCGCTATTTACTATCCCATGAACTATCAGGATTCTGCGCAGTATCGATATCGCATTCCAGCAGCGTTTCTGATGATAATTCACCGGACGGTTAGTCGGCTGTTCCAGTTTTACTCTAACTACTTTGGTACTAGTTTGCGGACTGTCAAAATAGATCAAGGATTAGGATTAGGACAAGAACTACGCTGGGATTATTACATGCATGCGCTGTTTACAACTAACGTGGAATCTCCTAGATAGCTATGCATCTCCAATCTTATGTAGTAGTGGTTTTTTAAGATGTGGACGCTTGCGGTGCGCAAATTTATATGAACCCAAAAGACACAAATGTCATTTACAATTAGGGTTGTCGTTAAAGCGTTCCAGCAGCGGCTAATACATTTATTAGTATATAGTTGACGCATGTACAAAAACCAATTCATAAACCAGTAATAAATTCGTTTCGATTTAGCTGCTGGAACAAACCTGATACTTATGTCATTTGAAGACAAGTTGAATACCGAAATATATGAAAATTGCTTGTTTTTATGGGTAAAATATTTAAAAAAAAAATAAGTAGGAAAACCTGATAATGCTTTCTGAGACAACCAGTATGTACGTATGTTACAACGAATACGTGAACTTACCGAGTTTGTGAAATAGGCAATTTTTTGCGTAAACGTGAAATAGGCACAAGGTTTGCCCAGTTCGTGAAATGGGCAAGAAAAAAAAAAACTTTAATCAACCTTTAACCTGATCCTCTATTCGCGACTAACAATAAGTGAATGAGGGTCAAGTAAACTTTTTTTGGTCTTGCCTATTTCGCGAATTAGCCCAGGAGCCCAGGACCGATTTCACGTACTAGGCATAGTATAGCTCAGGAATGGCAAATAGGATTTGATCAGTGTGCCAAATTAAGATAAAATTTAATACAAATTTTTCCCCGTGCAGTACCTAACCTGACCTAACCTACCTACCAGAAACAACCGTCAGTTATTTCGTTCAGTATTGCCAACGTCATGATTTTATGTGTCACTAAATACATATGTAATCAAAAATTCCGTGCATCGCTACAGTTGGTATTTTATATGTATAGTAATGATCAAATTATAGTATTGATATAAGAAGAGTTGTTATTTTCTAATATTTTTAATTTTTTAATATTAAAATAACATGTAGTTGTAGATAATTAGCATACTAATTAAAAATAAATAAAACATTTCGAAAAAGTTTAAAATTTTAAAAACAAATTTATTCATAGAATTCTTTAGGGTGCCGTCGAAAATCTCTCGCGTGCCAAGTTTGGCACGCGTGCCACCTATTTGCCATCCCTGGAGCTTGTTTCACGCTCGGCAATCGCTGTGCCTATTTCACGAATTTGGTAAAAAATTTCCTATTTCACGAACTCTGCAAGTTTACTGATTTGGCGTAATATATACATAGATTCTTACTTAACATGGAGAATAGTTAAAAGTTTTTTTGTAAGTTTTCGTCTTTTTGAGTGTGTAGAGAAAGTGGATAATGCAAATTCTATTATGGGAACTTTTCAAAACCTTAACAATAATATTGAAAAAATAATTTTAAAATTAAGTAAAAATTTGTAAAACTTAAAGTAAATATACAATAACAAGCGTTACAAGTATTACTTGAAGCTAACAAAATTAATGTTTGTTTTCTTCGGCCTATACAGGGTGTGTAAAAATTGGCGGAAGGGCTACACGGAGCGATGTTCTTCGTAAAATTCTAAGTCGAAAATCTTAATACGAAAATGTTGTACCATGCTTGCTATGGCCTCAGGAACCATTTAAAGAAAAAAAATGGCAACATTGCATACATTGATTTGCGTTTGGACATTTTTTTATCAGCAATTTTTACTTAGGTATTTACATTTTTTGTTCGAACTGAAAGCCTTCAGTTCGTAAACATAGCTGCAAACTTTTGGGTATCGTAAAACACAAACAAGAAATAATTACGAGAAAAACAGAGATGACAGCTAATGACAATGTTGCCATATGTATTATTTTCATTCAAATCAGTGATTTACATATTTTCAACACCAATTTTTGAAAGGAAGAACACAATATCTAGGAAAAAATACTATTCGAAATTTATTTTTATTCCAAATTGCAGCTTTTTCATATGCAAGTATTAAATAATAACGCTTATTAAAGGACTAAATGTCAAAGCTTTGAGGACCTCTTGCAGACACAGCAAGCATGGTACAACATTTTCGTATTAAGATTTTCGACTTAGAATTTTACGAAGAACATCGCCCCGTGTAGCCCTTCTGCCAATTTTTACACACCCTGTATATTTTAAAATACAAAATAAAATTAAAATTTTAAAATGCAAGCTGTAAAATATTTTATATTAAAACCAAATAAGTATTTTCAACAATTTTACTTAAATTGCATAGGGTTTTGTGCATTAAACTGATGTTTTTTTTGTATAAAGTATTGCAAAAAAACACAATAAGTTTTAAACTTGTTCTTATTTTTGTAACAGAGTTGTAAAAAGTTACCTGTTCATTTTTAATAAATAAACGTGTTTGAAATATCTTATTAAATACGGTATTTGAAAACTGAAACTTTTATGATTAGGCATTCCTAGAATTATGTTTTTGGTAAGTAATATTTAGCTTACGTCCTCCCATAATTACTCTAATAAAAATAAACACATGAAGTAATGTCTCTGTTGTAATACAATATTCCGACACATTTAACTGATGGCCATATGTTTTCTACAAAATTAATTTGTTTTTAGATTGGTGTAATAATATATGTTCAGGAACTTAAAAAACGCGAATAAAAACGTCTTTGAACAAACACTCTCGGTGACTAATTTGTCAGATGAATAAATTACTTCGTATTATTTTTACTGTGCTCAGTATACGGGTGACAATAATCTACATGTGTTGTATGGGTAACTTTGTTATTACAAGAGTAACAAAGTCGGTTAAATTAGCAAAGTTGGGCAGAATTTCAAGACGAATTTAATGCCATTTTGACATTTGGTCTACACCTTCAACTTTTTTAAATATTTTGAAAAAACCAAAAACAGACGATTTTTTCAATGGTAAATAATTCCACAGCCACCTATGTTAAAACCAAAGTGTGAATTGATTCCTTTAGATATTTTTACGTAGAATTAGAAAAAAATATTTAAAAAGTCATAGCTCACTCGATTTTCGAGATATAAGCCAAACTTGACTTTTTTTAAATGGCAACCATAGTTGGCTATGGGTTCATTAAATAGCTTATTTTTTTCTGATTTCAAAAATGTATGGGTTGTCATATCTATTTCCATTAGTTTTCTTACAATTTGCAAAAACCGAAATTATAACTAAATAGTATGTGAGTGCCTTGGAACTGGAGAGCATTTTTTGTTTTTTTTAAATTAGTTATCAAACTAAGTTCTGTTTTGCTGCTAATTACTGATGTGAATGTGTTAAGTAATTGTGATAAAAGTTTAAAAAAATAAAAAATATGGCTTATTCGAGGGAAGAAAAAAATGATATGTTATTTTGCTACTACAGTTGTAATCGTGATGTAAACGCAGCATCGGAATTATATCTACTAACATACATGGAAAGAAGGCAGCCAGATAAAAGATTGTTTGCAAAACTCGAAGCTAATTTAAAACAGTATGGATCATTTTCTAAACCAAAAGATGCCAAAATAAATTTTAATGAAGATACAGAGGTACTTGTTTTGGCATACAATACTTTTAAACCAACTGCATCTGTACGAGAAATCGGACTTGAGTGTAACGTATCCAGAGAACAAGCAAGAATAATTTTAAAACAAAATAATTTTAATCCTTATCATCATCATATTGGAAATACGTTGTACCCAACAGATTTGGATAGAAGATTAAACTATGCTACATGGTTCGTAGAAGAAAGTCGAAGACACGAACTCTTTTCTCAATCAATTTTATTTACTGACGAGGCAAAATTTACAAACAATGGATTATTTAATAGAAAAAATCATATTTACTGGGCGAGGGAAAATCCACACTTAACGGTTGAAAGACGTGATCAACATGTTTTTAGTATCAATGTTTGGTGTGCCATTCTTGGTACAAAAATACTCGGTCCTTATTTTTATGAGGAAAATTTAAATTCAGAGCGCTATTTGTTATTTTTACAAAATCAATTAGAAGAAATGTTGGACGATCTTCCATTGAACTTGATTCAAAATTTGAATTACTTTCAGCATGATGGAGCACCAGCTCACAATGCACAAATAGTATCAAACTATTTATTAGAAAAATTTCCTAACTGGATAGGTAACAGAGGTCCCATTGCATGGCCTCCCAGGTCTCCGGACCTAACGCCTCTTGATTTTTTTTCTATGGGGAACTATTAAAGATCAAGTTTATAAAGAAAAGCCCCATAGTTTTGATCACCTGAAAACCAACATAAGAGCAGCTGTAGCAGAAATCAGACATAATACTTTACTAAAAGTGCAAAGTGAAATATTAAAACGGTGTCAACTGTGTGTTCAAGAAAAGCATTATTATAATTTTTAATTTAATTTTAGTCATTAATTATTATGTTAGTAGTTTATTAATATTAGCCACGAAGCATTTTATTTGTTATTGTTCAATTAAATTATTTTACTAGTAATTTCAATTGTTTCTGATGATTAGATATAAAGCAAGAAAACATGACATTCTTGTCCAATTCCAAGGCACCCTTATACTATTTAGTAATAATTTCGGTTTTTGCAAATTGTAAGAAAACTAATGGAAATAGATATGACAACCCATACATTTTTGAAATCAGAAGAAAATAAGCTATTTAATGAACCCATAGCCAACTATGGTTGCCATTTAAAAAAAGTCAAGTTTGGCTTATATCTCGAAAATCGAGTGAGCTATGACTTTTTAAATATTTTTTTCTAATTCTACGTAAAAATATCTAAAGGAATCAATTCACACTTTGGTTTTAACATAGGTGGCTGTGGAATTATTTACCATTGAAAAAATCGTCTGTTTTTGGTTTTTTCAAAATATTTAAAAAAGTTGAAGGTGTAGACCAAATGTCAAAATGGCATTAAATTCGTCTTGAAATTCTGCCCAACTTTGCTAATTTAACCGACTTTGTTACTCTTGTAATAACAAAGTTACCCATACAACACATGTAGATTATTGTCACCCTGTATAATAAGAAAATTGTAAATGTATTCGCTTTTTCTAACTCAGTGAATTATCCTGCTAGATGCTTTTGCTACCAACATTTTTCTGATGTCTAGCAAATTAAGTCATTCAACAATAATTATTATCATCAAAATGATTATAATTATTGTTGGCTTTTGTGTCAAGGTCAGTTATTTCACAATAAGTTTTAGTTATGATCAGTCTTTTTTTACCCTACAGTGTATATGTTTATTAATTTTCATTCTCATAACCTTTAAAATAACCTGGTCATTATCCCTGTTGCCATCATAAGTTCACTTTTTAGTTTTTTGATTTTTCTAGCTTTTCTCTTTTTTTTTGTTTAATTTTCGTTGCTATCCTTCAATTATTTATTTATTAAATCCCACTTTGACCTTTTTAACACTTTCTCTTTCTGCCTTTGCATTTCACTTTTCCTTCGTTAAATCATTGTTGATAAGTATTCGACTTTCCTGAACATTTTTCTGTTTCGACTTATTTGCCATGATTATTTTCTTGTTTTTTTTTAGCAATATAGTTCTACCTCTACCAGACAAGTCCTTGCACCAAGTTTATCCACCCTTTTGATCGACATCTCAACCTTCAAATGTTGCTCCAAAAATTAATTCATTTCTTGCTGGAAGGCCTTGGAGTCTGTTGTAGTAATTAGTAATGGATAGACCTGCCACTATTATGTTATTATCTCTTTGCTTTCGTTTTTAGTAGCTCTATTTTATTCACATTGAGACAGTTTGTAATTAAGGTGTTTTTTTAAACACTAAAATGAGTCAAACTTTTACAAAATACTCTTAAAGAATTTTTTGAAATATAACAATATTTCATGGTAGGCATATTATTGAAGTTATTTTTGTGATTTTTTTTTCATAATTGTTGATTTCCGCGTTTGCTATCTTGTTGCTATCTTATGTAGATTTTTTCAGGGTTGAAACCTCGGTTTTTCAGATTTCCTAAATCGACGTTTAGAAACATCTTCGTTTTACTATTACATATGGTTCATTGTTGTTTGGAAGCTTCATCTTCAGGGTGATAAAATTGTTGGCAAGAAACAAGCTTAATGTTTTTCTATAAGACCGTGTAAAAAATAAAAGGTGTTGTATTTAAGAAAATGAAATTATTGATGTTTAAAGTTTCACAAGTTTGACCTAGCCTAGCGTAAAGAACGCCTTGTTTAATATTTTTAAAATCTAGCTAATGCAAAGTGTTATTATTCCATTGTTATCTAACTTTTAAACAATTTTCTACTACCGTTTCAAAGTTTATAACTGTTGAAAATTTTAAACTGCTCTATCGCTCAAAATTTTCATAAAAATGTAAAATTCACGAAAACCGTTGACCTTAGACATAATCTCAAACAATTTTAAAGTCAATTTGAAGAGGAATACAAAAATACAAAAATATAAAGGGTGTTCTATTTGAATTTTAAAGTGTGGGTCTGTTTTCGTTTAATCCGGCAGTCTTGTTACAACCTCAATATTTTCATCGAATCCAGAAAAAACGATAATGGTCAGATACTAAATTTCATTGTTATATCTTCAAACGTATTCTAGATATTTACCTGTTTCCATACTTTTGCCCAGCACTGTATGTTGTTTGTTGAGGTTTATTAATTTTTAAACAATATTTTGAACTATTTTATGCAAGTTAGATCTAATTAGCGAGAACAGCGTCATATTGATGTATGAGTATTGCAATACCCAATATAAAATATTGGTTGTTTCGAAATACATAAATACTGGTATAGTCCATCATTCCATAAGAAACGAAAAGCGTCTTGTGGCTTTAACGGTCAGCTAAATATTAAATAACATAACATGTCTCAGGATCTGAGACCTGAGACTCAGATATATTTCAAAATTAGTTATGCCAGCAATCACTGCCGCGTAAAAAATAATTTTCATAATAATTTAGCATTATTCCTTTTAAATTATTTAAGAATTTAAGAATTTAATCCAATTTAAAAATGAAAGTTTTTTCGGTTTAGTTATTGTCACGCGATGTAAAAATGTGAACAATTTAACAAAGTTAATTTTAAAAAACGTGATTAAGGTGTACCACAAAAATAATCTTTAAAATGCTAAACTATGCTCTATTTTCTTCCGTACATCCCAAAGTGGCATGATATATATTTTTTGTCAATCTCTTTTAATAAAAGATGTATAATTATTACGGTTTTTGTAGTTGTACATTCATGTAACAGTCTCCTTTCTCTTAGTTTTTGTTTCTGTTAAAAGTATCGGAATCTCATGATTAAGGGCATGACTAATTGAAACATCGTGCGCGGGTTAAAAGAAATAAACTACTTAAAATATCAAAGAGAGTCATGCTATATGCGCCGTCATTTGTCAGCGTATTTCTCATGTATCTCCCGTTTTGAATGACGAGCACATGTGCTGGGGATCAATTTCCCGTACAAAAAGCTTTGGTTAAATTTTAAAGATTTATTTGTGCTTAAAATACTCATTGCGTTTACTTAATTTACATAAAGATTACAATTTCAAATGGGGTAAAATATGCACTCCGTGACTTTTATGCGGAAAGAAGGCGGCCGATGTATCACGGCATTAAAGAATAATTTTGCATATTTATAATAAATGAAGTTTTTAATGTCTACAGCCAGCTCCTTTAATGTAATGCTTATGTCTCTCTGGAAAATAGTCGTTAGAGATCCATTTTATTCACAATGTTGTCAGACTTGGTGTAAGCAAATTTAAACGCAATTGTCTAATTTGGAGAAATTCAATTCTGGGGCCGTTCTGCAGGCTAATTCAATCCCATTGCACGACCCCGCTAATCTCTTTGTGCCTTTCTAGCAGACCTAACAAAAAACCACCCCTTCATACGTTTGCTTAATTATTACCCTTTTCTCTTTGCAAAGCCTGAAACGCGAGTAATTCGTATTTCCGTATAATTAAACGCTAAATCTGATTATTAATTTATTTTTTAGTATTTGAAGAGCTTAGCAAACTTTCATTGAACGGTTATTTTTATCTTGCGAAAGACGTTTTATTTTATTTTATAGAATTCATTTTATACAATAACATCCACAGGGTGATTCAGTCTGATTTATAGCTAATGTGTCAAATCTCCGTTGTTGTAAATATCAAAAACATTTATGAAGATTATTTTTATGTAAAATTCGTTTATACTAAAAAAAAAAAAAAATTACCCTCGTCGTAAAAAAGCCATGACACAAACTTAACTTTTTTTTAAATGGAAGCTATAGTTGGTTATGGTTATGACCTATTTAAATTCCTTATATTTTTCTCAGTCCAAATATAAATAAGGGTTGATGTAGTTATTTTCAATATTATTCGTTTTTTTTAAAAATAAACAGTAGGTTGTGAAAACAAAAAAAAAGTGTAAAACCTTTTAAATTCATGTGGTTCAAGTTACGAAGGTTTTGTAATTTGGTGTTGAGATAAACATTCTAAATATCTGACCATAAGATAACAACAATATGTAATATAGTCAGAATCAGTATTTATGTATACGGTGACCATCCGTACTGTATTACACAGTACAGTACTGTATTTTAAGGCGCTGTACTGTATAATTTAAACAGAAATAAATGTACTGTATTTTATTTTTTTGTACTGTATGTACTGTATTTTTAATGTAATGAAAATTGTGCTAAATATAACCCAACTTTTTACATAGCGCGAGCCACAAACATATAATTCAATATAATGTCCATCTTCAAAATTCGTGAGAGCAAAAAAATAAACAAACTTCATCCACCTTTTTTGTTCCGTTCTTCCTAAAACACATTTTTTGTTCCGGTCCTCTTAAAAAAAAAAGTGAAAGCAAAAAAACAACGTAATCCACCTTTTGTACTGTATTTTTGTCTAGAAATAATGGTCACCGTATTTATGTAGGTAGTATGTGATATTTTCAAATATATTTATTTTAACATCAAATTAAAAAACCTTCGTAACTTGTACCACATGAGTTTTAAAAAGTTTTACACCTAGTTTTTTTTTGTTTTCACAACCTACTGTTTATCTTAAAAACTAAAAATCCTTCGTAACTACACCAACTCCTATATATTTGGAATGAGAAAAAAATTAGGAATTGAAATAGGTCAGCGCCAACTATAGCTTTCATTAAAAAAAAAGTAATTTTATGTCATAACTTTTTAACAGAGAGCGTAATTTTTTTTAATATAATGGAATTTTTCTTAAAAATATCTTAAACTAGGTAATCTTTACAAATGTTTTCGATATTTACAACAATAACAGAGATATGACACATTATAAATATGACAAAAAAACACTTTTTTTTCAATAACTCCAAAACCGGAAACGATAAAATATTTTTGAAAGCGGTTCTGAGTTTGTCTCAAAAAACTGCACTTTTTTGGTAATTTAACCGTTTATCTATCTTTAATATTAAGCGAGATACCTATGTAATCCCATCGAAATCAGAATAATGTCAATTGAATATTAATACTTTAAGTAACTTGACATATTATTGTATTCGATCAACTACGGGCTTGATGTACGAAATAAAGTTTGTGAATTATTCGAACAAAACAACTACTACTGTACGTGTTACAAATATTTTATTTATTAGACTTCAACATAATCCTCTCCGTGATTAATACTTTAATATATCCTCATACTAAAATTGAAAACTTCTTAAAATTGCTTGTTCTGGGTCAGATTTCAATGCAGTTTTCACGCGTCTTTGAATTGTTGATGCACCATCAATTTTCTTTCTTTTAACTTTAATTACAGCTATGAAAACAAAACAAAAGTTCGTAGTAAGAAAGGTGTTTTTCGAAGGCGACCTATTTCTTAGCCAAAACGGGCGACTCAAGCGCAGATATGTGCGCTGGAATGTTCAATTCAACGCAAAACTTTATCGCAGGTTTTTGCTCTGTCATGAGAACTGTGACACGACAAAAATGTTTGGACGCTACAAAACCGTTTCATAAAAAACTATATTATCAGGTTAGACAAACTTATTAAATATAATGAGATTGAAATTATGCAATAAATACATTTTTAAATGGTCAAAAACTTGATTAGATAGATACTAACTACTACATCTATAAGAAATAACCATTAATCCCGTTATTGCTATTTTGGGGGAAGAAATATTGTTAAAGTGCTACAAATGGTAACGTTATTTACAACAAATAGATTTATTATTTTCAGAATGTTGTTTATTCATAGAACGATTAGAACAGTATTTTGAATCACTATTCACTCAAGAATTTAAAAAACAAGATTCTAATTCCAAGTTTTATTATATATGCGGAATGTATTAATTTAAGTAACTTAAACTCGCATTTTTATTACTTTTTAGTTTTTAAACCTAAATTAGAACACAGTACCTCATAATGTTTGTTGAAATAATTAATAAAACATATTATTTCAATAAAAACATAAAAATAACTGCTTATTCGTGAACCTATTTTTGTATTATTAAAGACTTCGGTAGTTCATCAGTATGAACACAGATGTCGACGCTTACATCGTTAGTTAACGTGTTACACCTGTTAACATCGTAATAATTTTTGTTAGATACTTTACGAATACAATATGTTGAAAAGTGAACATTTGAAATTTAAATTTGTTCGCTTTCGCAAATTCAAAAAGTTTTAAAATTAAATGTGATGCAAGCAATATCGAGTGTTGAATCAAATTTTAACCAGATTTACGTTATTGTGTTACGTAAATTCAAATTAAACCTTCATATTTCAAACAAAATTAGCGTTTTCGTTTGTTTTATTTAATATCATCTGGTCAATTTATATATCTACACGTTAAAAGTTTTGTATAATTTTACGAACATTTAAAAATTGCTGTTTGTTTATTTTATAGTATTCATGTACTTAATAATGTTTATTAAATATATAGAAGATAATTTTAATTTATAATTTTTATTAAGGTATTTATTAAAAAGGAACTAAATAAGATTAACCAATAAAGGTTTCTTCTAATTGCCATTATTAATATTTCTTTAGCATTTTTATTCAAATTTATTTTAATTTAGTTGAGAACATATTCTCTAAGCTATTTATTTTATTTGTTGAGCTTATTTTGTATGGTCATGATCGTTTACACAATAAGGCAGTGGTTTCCAACCTTTTTGTACCTCCGCCCCTCTTTTTCATAAGAAAAATTTGCGCCCCTCTCAGTTTTCGTGAAAATCTATGTTATAAATACTCTCCTGGTATAATAATTATTTAATGGGCTAAAAAACAGTATACCATATTCTGTATAAATAAAGTTCTTTTTGTTTGTTTGTATTCAAAAATAATATTTGTAACAGTCTCGCGCCCCCCTAGGGGGGCGCGCCCCACATCTTAGCAGCCACTGCAATAAGGATGATGAAATTTTGATAAAGTAGTATGTGTCGTTTAATACAGGTCAGATTAAAGATAATACATTATTATTCATCAGCTATGTCAAACCCGCGACCAGCGGGCCGCATGCGGCCCAATTGAAGCTTTTTTTGCGGACTTTTTAAAGTTTCGATCAACAAAACGTTTAAATTTAACCATATCTTACGAGTTGTATAAATAGATATTAGAAATCGTACATGAGTACAATTATCTATAGTATATTTTGCTTTACATAATCAATAACATTGAAAAAAGAACATTGTTTTTTAGCCTACTAAATAATTTCGGTTGGATAAAGCTGTTCTTTGTTCTACATCATGCATTTATTAAAAATTAAAAGTTATATTTTACTGTAACAATCATAATTAAACATTAATTAACACATTGGGTTTGTTTTTTATGTTTTTAACATAATTGTTGTTATACATACCTTTGCGTATGTATAACGAAATATTTTACTAAACGATTAATTGATTTATTTCATAAAGTACGCAAGTTTTTGTTTTCAACGGCTATCAGTTTTCCATTAGGGTAGCATCTGTTTAAACAACCAACCAGTGGGAAGGCACTCATTATAAAATTAAGCATTAATATATCGATTTATTAAAAACAGTTCATTGTTTGTATATTTTCTCACGTCAGCTGCGTGTTTTGTCGCGTTGTATAGGATTGTAAAAAATTTCTCGCGGGGATTACTCGATGCCTTTAGAGTGAAATACCCTCGAGTTTTGATAGTAAATTTTTAAGCGTGTTGAAATCGGCTTAAGCATCTCGTCTTCATGTCTTGATGTAATGTACTTGTTAGTCATTTATCCCTCTCTTTCAAGTTCATTCTAGCGATGGATGTACGCACTAATCATTAGTTCGCTGACTCAGGTTCTCTAATCGCCCCCGATTGAAGCGTGACGTGATAATATCATTTATCACTTTATCATATTCGGTATGTCTAAGTAAGGTGCCTTTCAAAACTTTTCGAGAAGAAAAATTGCAAATTTGATGTATGGTAATAATCTGTACATCCAACCTGCCTTTCATAACTCATAAATGTCGTACGTCCGACGTATCTAATGGCTCATAATAAGGGCCAGTCTTGTTTAATGAACGTGGCACCCGGTGGTTTAAAATATTCGTGTAGCTTCTACATTGTGGTAAATATGATAAACAATTAACGCTAGAATCTTTACTGGCGGCTAAAAAATAATTAAAATAAATAAATGGATACCTTTATCGGCGATCTGACTCCCACATTGTCGAACACCGTATTCATTAAAAAACTACCTGAAATAGATAGGTTAGTGCGATACTAGATTCTATAAACAACTATCTAGCTACTCTTAAAAACTTGTTTCAGCCAAGGATTATTCTGCTGGACTGTATTTCAATGATTTTATTATTATGGCCCTAAGGAATTTCTTGTTTAAATAAAATAACATGTCCTACAATTATTACATAATAATTAAATGATAATAAATAGATCTTATTTTAATGTATCAATAAACCAAGGGTTTCACCTACGAGTGCAACCTGGATCATTTTATTTTCTCTCAATGAGTTTATTAAAAAAAAAAAATTGAATAACATATATTTATAGCCACAGAATGTTTGCTAAGTAAAACTTAATAAATAAATGCATAAATAATTAAAGACCGTAATATCTGAATCACAGTTTCAATTTTGAATGTCATTATAAATACGTTTATTTGACGCTTCACAATTCATTTATAAAATGATTTAAAATGGTAGTCGTCATTGGAACACCCAGTATGTGATAAACTTTTTGTTGAAATTTGATGCTGAACAACATGAAAGCTTTTATAACATATCAACATTGCATAAAGCAAATAACAATTCAACCGCTGAAAGCAATTACAACCATGACGATACAAAATAAACGTGCATTTAGTTAAAACTATAATCTCGTTAAATTTTAATTATATAATAAACATAGATTTATTCGCTGTTCAATGTTTTAGTTGCTTTACTGGTTTTCATTATGCCTACGCAGATTATTTGTGAAATCAAATGTCTTAATAATGCGGCGTCTGTCTATTTTAAAAGTAAAATTATTACGTATTTCGATTTTATCTTAAAACAGATCTGAAATTTTTATGGGTTCGGTCCGGTTAATTGTCAATTACATAAAATATTTTAAAACCGGCTCTTGCACTCTACTTTCGCGACTTAATAAACGCATGTGTATATGTTTTAAACAATTTATTAGCGGAAGCAAACTTGTTATATGAAATCTGCAACTGACTATAAAACTAATGCAAAATTTTATTATGTTGTGTAAAAATAGTTAAGGGATTCTTTACTTTTGTTATCCGCTCCAATAGAAAGTATTTTAACGCGGCGAATTTTCACATTTGAAGTCCGTAAACACGTTTTGATTATTTTTATGATGATATCCACATGCATGATGTATTGTAGTTTTGTATTTTTGAAACGAACTATCGATAAAGCACTAAAAACTTGCTCGCTATTTTTTAAATTTATATTTTGAATATGGAGTTTTATACATTTTACTTTAAATTTTTAATTCTAAATTGCAAAAAGCGGAGAAAATAAAAACATTTTGTTTCTGTATAAATGTGTGCCCTATCAACCGATATGTAGGTAAATATTCTAAAAAGCAGTTTTTGTAAAGCGTGATATTCCTTAATTAACAATTAATAATCAAAGTTTGACTCATTATTGATAAAAAATTGTCTTTATTTTATATTTATAATTTTAAACGATTTTTTATTTAAGACTTTCTTTCGTAACAAAATGTCGTTTAATTTAGCGTTTTAGTTGAAATATTAGAAAGGTTATAATTTTTTTAAGATTTTGTTTGTAGTAAATTTAAAGTTGTTTCATGTTAATCTGACAGATATTGTCTTTCTTTTATAGTGGACACCTTTTTGTCAAAACAAAGGGTGTCTCAATCTAACGAAAAAAATCGTCACGAGCGGTGCCAACTTGTATAAAACGTATACAGGGTGAGTCACGACGGACGCGCCGGAGTTTTTTGGCGAAACGGTTTATATTTTCCAATTTCTGTCGCTGTTAGATTATGTAAGTTAATAAGGGCTACATTTTAAAAATATTTTCAAATATACAGGGTGCTCCAAAAAAGTGTGGCATATCAAAGTTATACTTTTTCTTATGGAACACCCTGTATATTTTTACATTTTTGGATTCTACTTTAAATTTACTTCAAAAAATGTAAAAGGTTATATGGGTCTAATCTAAAGTCAACCGTTCTCGTGAAAATTGCATTTTCATGAATTTTCAACATTTGAGAACTTTGATTTTTTCTGCTTCAACTTGCATGAGTGAAGATTTGTCAAAAATTATAGATTATTTGCAATGCACGAGTTATATTTTGTCAGAAAATTTCCTTCACCTAACCTATCTGTCAAATTAAAATGTTGTTTAGTTTAGATAAATTAAAGTATACCTACTACTTACTGCGATTGTTATTATTAATAGATCATTTATAACTAATTTTTAATTCAGGAATTATATTTTAATAAAAATTAATGAACTAAATAGTATTTAGGTACATACATAATCTGTTATGTCCACGGTCTACTACACAGGTTGGGAAACTCCCATATAAAACCGACTGAGGCCGGTAACTAGTTCCGTAAATTATCCCACAGAGGCGATAAGTCTAAGAACCATTCGCCATAAATGATCACTAGATGGCGATACGTCTAAGAACTGGTTCGTGCACAAGATTTTGACATAATCAGCGAGATTTATAAGCTTTCGCTTAAAAAATTTGAATTTAATCAATCAGATGATGTATATAAAAATGTTTTAATTGAATTTTTAAGTCAGGTTTGTTTAAAATAGGTTCTTAAACTTAATCGCCATCTAACGGATTTTTATGGCGAATGGTTCTTAGACTTATCGCCGTCTAGCGGAAATTTATGTCGAAAAGTTCCAGATTTTTTGACAGGCTTCCTAACCTGTGTAGTAGACCGTGGTTATGTCAAATTTTACAAGTACTGTCAGAGTGGTGAGCCAGGGGTGTGGTTTAATCTATATTAAAGTAACGTTATTGGTCGCCGACATCTGTCAAAAATTATCAAGACCAAAATACCTCATTCTCTCTCCAAATTTATATTTTCCACCAATCAAAAACTCAGATTTCTTAGAAACGACCAATAAACGCATGAAAATCTGTTAATTGCGAAAAGTAAATTATCAGTGTATGATTATGTTTATTGGCCGTTTAAAGGAAATCTGAGTTTGTTATTGGTCGAAAACGCAAATTTGACAGGAGGATCAACTCCTGGCAGAGGAATGTAAAATTATTACCGTGTAATATTGCTCCTATTGGTAGTCTCTAAAAGATTTACGATTAGTGATTGGTTGAAAACGCAAATTTGACAGGTGAAGGGAATTTTCAGTTATAATATATTAAGGGAACATTATTTTGCCGGTAAAATTATTGACAAAAGTTTGTTACTTTGGTAACATCCTGAGACAAAAGACATGACAAAATCCTGAGCCGAAGGCGAGGGATTTTGTCATTCATTTTGTCGAGGGATGTTACCTATAATGGTGCCTGTACACCTGAGAGTAAAGTACTCTCGAGAGTAGCGTCGCCAAGGATACAGCCAATCGCGAGTTACTCTCAGGGGCTGTATCCTTGGCGACGCTACTCTCGAGAGTACTTTACTCTCAGGTGTACAGGCACCATAAGTAACAAACTTGAGTTAAAATTTTTCCTGCAAAATAATGTTCCGAAATATATTTGATTAGACTATTTCCCAAATAAGATACCAAAAATAATTAGGTACCATTTTCGTTTATTATTTGTTAACATTTTCGATAGCGTACTAACCTCTGTAGCGCATTTAAATCGTAACTCCTTTCCTTGCAAAATTTTTCAAATTGTTTTCATATTGACGTTTTGGATGCAACAGTATTTTTGGGAGTTATATTTGCAACAGTTTTTTGTATTTCTTCTATGGAAGTTGTTCCAAAACGGCTCATTTTAAATAATATATTTTACAACTGTCAAACATCTGTAAACAAACAACCAGGTTGCTAAGGATATAATTGACATGACAACGGCATGTTTTCGCTATTTTGGAGGTGAAAAAAGCCCTAGGGCTTTTTTCGTTTAAAAATGAACGTGATTGGTCAAAACATTAAGGCGTGACTATAATTTGACTAAAGTGATTGGTTTCTATGGCCATGAGGGGAATAGTCATTGAAATTACTATGTTGCGTTACGCAATTTTACATCCCGTACATATTATATTGTTTTTAATGAAGAACTTGTCTTTGTTGCTTATTAAATACTTTCCAATGAGGAAGGAAATGAAAAGCCGATTATAAGTGCAACCAAGATTTCTTTTTCGTTATTTTTGGCTTATGTAGTTAAATGTTTTCGTGAAATATTACTCCTTTTCTGTTAACGAGTTTGTTATTTAACGATACTTTAATTCTTTAATATTTATCGCCGGACTTGAAACAAGTAGTAACAATTTTTTAACCTCGCATTTTATTAAAAATGTTGGGTACCTAGTAAATTTGGCATCTAGATTTATCGGTTGGCAAGTCTTCCGTCAAAATTAGAAAAAAGGATGAAATATAAATAAGTTTATCACTTGTAGTATTTCTCTTCGCGTAGAGAGGACATCTTTACAAGTATCTACAGGCTAAAATAACTGCATAAAGAGATTCTTCTTAGATGATAAGATAAACGATTTTAACTAAACTTCTGTATATAACATTCAAAATAAGTCAATTAAGCATTGAAACATTTTTCAAGTAACGTTTTTCCCAATTAATACCACTTGAATGAAATGCTTTGTACACACGGCGAATGTTCTGCTGTTTTTCAAAAATTCGTAAGTTAGATTTCAGATGAATTTTATGTTTACCTCACCCTTTAACCTTATAACAAAAACTAAATAAGTTTAGCATTAGCACTTGCCTGACAATAATGCGCAGTTAATTATATGTATATTTATGCGCATACGTTTAAACCGTCTTAGATTTGTATCGGAAAACAATAAAAGCTTTTTCAGACAGTGTTAACGAACAATAATATTTAACAAATAGAGACCGTGCAGTCCTGTAAAGAAAATAAGTTACAGTGTAAATGTTTACTTCTCATCTAAACGAAGGCAGGCAGGCGGTCCGATTCAAAAATCCATTTGGAAGATAAAAGCAGTATACAATCAACTAACCAGGTCGTTCGGAGTTAATCACACCAATATGTATGTAAATGAATATTGTCTTATATTTACTGGAGCTGACGCTCAGCCATTTCTAATAACCGGTTAAGTGTGAATGTTACATATCACTTTCATTTATCTTTATCTCACAACTGTCATATTCATCTATCACTTGGTATCATATTGAGCAAACACGGCCGTGAATAATTTTTGAAAAAATAACTAAATAATAAATTGCTTTGTAGACTGTAGAAGCTGTTGTGTTATGTAAACAAAAAATATGAAGATTTTGTGTGAATACTATTAGAAGTACCTAAATAATTTAATGTGATCCAGTTTTTGACTTTTATGTTTCTTCAACCTCAGTTCAGATATGTTTTGCTAATATTAGACGTTGCGATTTTTCTTACAAATCATTTTTCCACAACGCAAATCCAAAAAATCGCAACATCTAAATGGGCATAGGAAAAAAAATCGCAACGGATTTTAAATGTCATAGGATTTTATTCTATTGAACATCCTCTAATTTTTCAAGGTCAAACAAGCGTATTTTATTACATTTTTAGTAACTTCTGGTAATTTTTGTGCCACTGTGTTGTCAAAAGTATCACATAACCTACAAAGTATACTTTTTTCTTATTTTTTTAACACGATACACATTTTGCGATTGTAGTAAACAGACCACATTAGTAAAAATGCAGATATGTAGGTTATTATTGGTTATTATGCGGTTAACTGCCGGTTGGCTGTCATTGGCTGTCATTTAAATGTCAGATAAATTGTGCAGCGCAGTGGCGATTTCGAATCGTACGCAAAAAAAATTGCAACGTGTAATAGGGGTCTTGTATTTATTTTACAAGCTGTAAAATATTTTTCTTACAGATGGAAAAAAATCGCAACGTCTAATATTAGCTCAAGTCAGATTTTGATACAGCTGTACAAATGATTATTTCAAAGTTTTCTGAACCTTTTTTTACTCGACCTTTTAAAAATAGTGAAGTATGAGGATTGTTCGGAAAATATTAAAACTGTCTGAACACTTTACATACCGGAAGCCTATTAATCGGCTTTTTTTCTTCCAGTACTTATCGATCGCGCTAACGATTCGTTCGTTACTCTTCGTAATTTACGGTTGCCAAGGCAACAAATAACTTATCATTCTGCCTATCAGTTGTTAGATTGTATGGTAAGCTCCCCATATCCTTAAATATTTTGAAATTTTCACCTTTTACAATTGATCATCAAGATAGGGGAAATAAAAAAGCGACGTTTATACGTTTATAAATAGTTCTAAGTTCTAACACATAAAATAAATAGAATAATAATGTTATGGGAATTATGAATGATTAAAAAAATTAATCATCGTATATCGGGTGTATGAAGTGTGGTACACCCCTTTTTTTCTTTAGTTTTGATTTAAGATTAATGACATTTTAGGCATATGATATGTGCAAGAAACCTGGTTTTTTGAGTACATGCACACAATTGTTTCACTTCCGGTTTTGCCGGAAATGACCCCAACTTTGTTATTTTAAATGGAACATTCTGTATATTTTTACATTTTTGATCAGATTTTGAAGTCATTTAGCACAATAAAACTAAGATATTAAACCATAATGCTTCTTTCTTCATAAGCATGCCGTTTTCTGTGATTTAACTTACTTTAAAATGATATTATGTGATTGTTACATCATTTGGGTGGGTGTTGGGCCATTTAAAGAGCGACAGGATATACTAGCAAGGGTCGAAATAAAACAATTGAAGTCACTTATTGTTTTTTCCATGGCAACGTTGATTTTTATCTTAGATTTCGCAATATTTTAAGTTATTTCGCTTATTTTTGAAATTAGACATGTAAAATGTTATATCTTTGTAAAGATAAAAAAGTACCCACTCATATCTAAGTCATCACCTACTACAAATGCCATTTAAAAAAGTGATTTTATCAAAAATTTCGCACGGTAATTCATAAACAAAAATTTGACTTTCACCATTTTATAGCACACCAAATCTAGTATTTTGTTTGCGTTTTTGTGTATTCACAACGATAGCCGAGATATTTGAGTTTAAAAATTTTAATCGATTTTGATTTTTTCGTTATATCACTAGAGCCATGGAATTTTTAAACAAAACAAGATTTTGTTTAAAAAACACTCCTAATTAGCTATCTTTTGTCCCATTTAACCAACCTTGTATTTTATTTAAGTTATTTCTATTTCCATTACAATTGAAGACCTTGGTGCAAGAAGGGGATATGTGCAAAAATGTAAAAAAAAAAAACTTGTACAGAAATGGATTTTAAAATTTGCGCTTTTCATATGGTGCAAATGTGGGATAAGTAGGGCTTAGAAAAATAATTTCTATAAGCCCTACTTATCCCACATTTGCACCATATGAAAAGCGCATATTTTAAAACCCATTTCTGTACAAGTTTTTTTTTTTTACATTTTTGCACATATCCCCTTCTTGCACCAAGGTCTTCAATTATAATTAAGGTTACTAGTTTAGCATTATTCAAGATTTTTTATATGAAAAAGTAATAATTTTTTTCTGGAATTAATGAATTTAAATTACTAATTGTTATTGTAGGTTTAAAACTCAATAATCTCATTATCTCATTCAAGTAATCCAAGAATTATAAGTTTTGCATTGAATCTAAATTTTTTGTACGAAATAAGTAATATTTAATGTGCAGAGGAAGTATTTTGTCAAGAATTTTAAATGTATAAACTTTGAGTTATCAGGATTCTACGGTACGTTGAAATTTTAAGTTAGTACTTAAAATGATTACAATAATTCTGCCAAGAATACGACAATATTTTAACTTTATTACCGAGATTATTTGTAACTATAACGTTCCAGGATCATAAATTTTCCGCGATGATAATGAACACAACTAAAGTTGTCGCAAATATTGCAGTATATTTATTTTTGGAACAAATCCAGGACTACTACATGCTTCAAACGTCTTAGAATTGTAACCTCACGGTATTATAGCTGCTACAATAGATTTCTTGTACTAAAACAAGAAACTGATAAAAAGCGTAATCTTTCTAGACGTATAAAACTGAAAACAATTGGATGTTTTCCCTTTTCCTTTATGAAATTCTAAAGCCCGATCTTCTATTTGAGATTTCCTAATTCGTTTCCCCTGTTTTCAGTTCTGCTAAGTCGAATTTGCTTTGATATTCGATAAACATTTCACACGAATTTTCTTTCTACACATGTCATGATAGAAAATAGGATTTTACGGATCAAATGTATGAGGAGGGTGAAAATTCAATTGGCATTGTGGTGCGCTAAAGAAACACTTACGATCGATATTCCTTTCGCAAAAAATTAAAAGCTGTTTCTTGTAAGGAGCTTGTAAAAATGAGTAATTTTCCTTGATTCTAGTTTTTATGATGCCTGTTGCGCTTTTTGATGCCCATTTAGGCAGCGAACCACGCAATCTTCTCGGTCCAGACTCAACTTCACGGGTTATTTGTCAAAAGCCACAATTTTATGATGATTTCAAGTTACGACGTCACGCATTTCGTCCATTATGTACTTGTCTGTATCCGCGTATTTACTCTTCATATAACCGACAGCTTTTTAGACTTGTCGATGAAAAGTAAACGGATTTTCATGTCGCTCATATACCTAAGAGCAAAATGGCGCTACGTATAAAAAATAAACGAGTTTCGTATAGAGCAGACAAACTAACACGAATGTGGTTCTGCACGGATACATCTTTCAATGCTACCAAGTTTGGCATTCACAGAAACCGTCGAAAAAGCGCCAGTATTCTAGATATCGTGGCTTTCGTGTTCGGAATTCACGAAATGGCGTCACGAAATTACATTTTCAGTAACTCAACTCTGAAGGTGTGCATGGAATGTACAAAACAATATTACAAGACACTTCAGAGAATTGTATTGCTTTATATTTCACTTCGTTATAATTATGAAGATCTTGTGACAAAGCTTTTTGGGAAATGCTTTTGTATTATTTCCCAGTATTATATAAAACTGAGATGCTTTTAAATCAAAATAACTTATCAAACTTAATTTAATTTTTCTACAGCGGCAAATATTTACAGGGTTGGTAAATATTAACACATTAAATAAAATACATATGTTGTAAGATCTTTCACTTGTTTTTTTTTTGTGGTATGGTTAAAAATATAAAACTTTTTAGGTAGTTTTAAATTTTTTTTATTCATTAAAAAAAATTCTATATTTTCAAGGCAAAGATATGCAGAAACATATCCAGAAAAAAGACAAACCCCCCCTTACATATTTTTGTTCGTTGGATAGAAACTTATGTAAATATGGGGCTTTTGACAAACTTAGAGAGAAAAATATGACAGAAAGGTATATTTATTCATATCAATATCGATATATTACACCTAACTTTCTTATTTTAAATGGCAACTATAAGCAGTTTATATATTTTTGAAAAGCGCAAAAAGTAAGCTTTTAGTTCATGTCACAGCCAACTATGGTTGCCGTTTAAAATAAGAAAGTCAGGTGTAATATATCGGTATTGGTATAAGTAATAGACAATTGAACATCGCTATCTTATTAAGCACAAAAAACCATGCCAAAAATGTCTTTAAAGTTTTTTTTCTATCTTTTCGTTTAAGCGTTGTCTTTCAATAAAAACGTGCATGCATTTGTGTTTTATTAGAGTTTCATCCTGTGAGGCTAAAATATAGGAATAAATGATTCAGAGCAACACGTGTCTTTCAGAAACTAGCGGGCGAATATCTGTCTTAACGAAGTTAGTTGGATTCTCGGGATGGTTGTCGCAGAGTCCAAGACGAATTCAAGGAAACAAGTTGTAGCGAGGTAAATTACATTACAGAAAACACAAAATGAGAAGTTCAAAGGGAAGTCCGCCGATCGCATCTTGCATTCAAGCGACGTTGCAGGACTTGTATCAGGTTCTACCCTTTGTAGCGTCGTGTCACGACCCAACATCTTCGTTGATTCCCCTTATTGACAGAGCTGTAAACTTATCTTTTTGGAAAGTATCAGTCCATTTATTTGGTAGTCTTACAAGCAAGGACTAAAAGCTTCCATGTTTTTAATTAAAATGAGACGATTAGATATCGTACCGAAGATGTGCATAAAATACAATATAATTATAATGTTAACGCAATATATTTTTGTTTGTGTAAAAATGGTGCTAAACTAATTAACGCGTTTGTTAAATAATGATTTAACAGGTCGTGTAGAGCCTAAGTTAATTTTTAATCAATTTAATTGTACCTACAACTAGGTTTATCGTCTACTTCTGAGAGCGGTTTAAATATTCTTCAAATGGTGATATATTTCTGAATTATGTTCCCTAGGATACACGTTTAATAACAGCAAACGAGACGTTTAAATTTAATGTAAAGTTATAACATATTGACACTTTGACACAAATATCCGATAAAACACAATTTTTTATTTGCTTTTTTATGATTACAGAAATACGTATCTGTTGTAAAAATCATTGCAAAACGGCAGTAAAGAAAAATATGTTTATTAATAAGCACAATAACTTGTTTTCCGTGACTTAGCTGAAAGCATTTTGATTATTAAAAAGGATTTATAAAATCTAAACACAGAAAAAACTTTGTGAATTCCTTTGTAAAAAAATATTTTTTATTTAATAAGTACATTAAATATTTTTGGTTTTTAATGCAAGAAATAATGTATTAATTTTTTATTATTTCTTAAGGTCGTCTTGCATTATACGCTATTGTTGCTATAATATACGAGTATTTAAGCAGTGCTATAAAACAGTGTTTAACAAGACATGACGACTTTTATTATAGATTTCGTGAGTAATTCGCGCAAATTTATAAAGTCGAAACCAAATCTATAAATGCGTAAAATTTTTACTAATATTTAGAGATTAATTTGTATACATGATTGCGCATAAAGTTATAATTGGGAAAATTTTATTTTTGACAAGCATGGCTTAAAACCACGGTCTACTACACAGGTTAGGAAGCCTGTCAAAAAATCTGGAACTTTTCGACATAAATTTCCGCTAGACGGCGATAAGTCTAAGAACCATTCGCCATAAAAATCCGTTAGATGGCGATTAAGTTTAAGAACCTATTTTAAACAAACCTGACTTAAAAATTCAATTAAAACATTTTTATATACATCATCTGATTGATTAAATTCAAATTTTTTAAGCGAAAGCTTATAAATCTCGCTGATTATGTCAAAATCTTGTGCACGAACCAATTCTTAGACGTATCGCCATCTAGTGATCATTTATGGCGAATGGTTCTTAGACTTATCGCCTCTGTGGGATAATTTACGGAACTAGTTACCGGCCTCAGTCGGTTTTATATGGGAGTTTCCCAAGCTGTGTAGTAGACCGTGCTTAAAACTAATTTTAAGTTGAAAAAAGTTCAATAAAAAATCATGACATTAGATTTTAGCGATTTTAGAAATATTCGCATTTGTAAAATGTTCTTATTTTAAAAGTTATAAATAAAGTTTACAAAAAAAAGTTGTTCGGATTTGAAATATACACTAAATATCGTTTTTCTATAATTTTTTTTGGTAACTCTTATAATAAGAACACTGTCCGGGTGGTCCAAATTCGATGGGATTGCATGGGTAAATCGGTTAATATTTACGATAGAGAAACTGTTAAATTACCAAAAATGTACAGTTTTTTAAGACAAACTCAGAACCGTTTTCAAAAATATTCTATCATTTCCGGTTTTCGAGTTATTGAAGAAAAAGTGTTTTTTTGTTATATTAATAATGTGTCATATCTCCGTTATTGTTGTAAATATCGAAAATTGTTTTTGGTATAATCATTTTAAACATAAAAATATCTAAAAATATTATTTATAAATATTTTCGATATTTATAACAATAACGGAGATATGACACATTATTAATATGACAAAAAAACACTTTTTCTTCAATAACTCGAAAACCGGAAATGATAGAATATTTTTGAAAACGGTTCTTAGTTTGTCTTAAAAAACTGTACATTTTTGGTAATTTAACCGTTTCTCTATCCTAAATATTAACCGAGATACCAATGCAATCCCATCGAATTTGGACCACCCTGTACTCCTGCGAAAATGTCTAAAATTGCTAAAATCTAGTGCCATATAAATTTTTATTGAACTTTTTACTACTTAAAAATAGTTTTTTTAAGCGATGCACCAACTTTTATCAAGTTTTTTTTTTATAAATCGACAGGTAATAAAAAACTTTTTTGTTTGTTGCAGACTATAATAACCTTCTTTATGTACAGCTAATACAATTCGGCAGACATAAAATGTAGTAAACAATGTTTTAGCATTTATTTAATTTAAAAAAAAAAATCAGGTGGGTTTTTTGTAATTGAAGAATGTACAGCTTTTTGTTCGGTTGACAATAATATAGTTGTTACTTTGCAAACGTGTGGCGTTTCGTTATCTGTCAAGGAAGCTTTCTACAACCGGACTTAAATATCAAAAAATAAATAAATGAATATGTACATGCGCCATTTTGCACATGTATTTCACTTTCGTACGTTTATGATAAACTGACAGTGGTTTTAAAATTTTACAAACTGCAGGTGTAATGCAAAAGTCACTAAAGTTATTATCTGACAATGAGTTGGTCATAAAGAAATGGATTGGACAGCATGTACTTCCTTGAGGCTATTGTTTCTTCACGATATATTTCTAGAACAAAAACGGAAATTTCAGTACGTATAATTATTAAAGTTATGACAAGGCGACAATTCCCTTTACTTGCCTGTAATTAATTTGCTTCGCCACAACAATAAAATACATTAAAGAGCCTAAATAAAATCTGCATACGCTTGTCGTTTAGGTCGTTCAAGACGAAGATGTTGGGGTTGAGCCGGAGCTAATAAAGTGCCGTGTAGTTGTTTATTGTTTCATAACCGTCCTGGGCTGTAGGAAGTGAGATGGTATCGCATGTTATTAATGCGGACCCTCGTCATATGTACACGGCAGATCGTTTCATTTTGATGATTTAAGATTACTGTAAGCATATTACTTTCAAGTGGCATCATTACTGGTGCCCTGCCTGCCGTATTTGGTTTACTAATCAGTCCGGTCCTTACTGGGCTTGTGAAGATTTCAGATATAAAGTTTATATTTAGCAGCAAATGCTTTATTAATAGAACTGGCTTAAGCAAAGTTGTAGCCACCCCAAAAAATCTTTTTGTTTAGAATTTTAAACAAATGTAGCAGTTTAAAAAAAAATCTAGCCAGTGTGGTCATCAATAGCTCGTATGATAAAAAGCATAATTTTATAATAAAATCAGCTCATCTTGAAAGTTTCATATACAGGGTTCTCGTTTTTCGCGGGCCACTATGGGGATCTCGTAAACGGTAAGAGTTACAACTTCGGTTAAATTGGGGCAAAGTTGTATATTCAGGTGCTTAATAATTTGAGGCAAACAGAATTTATCTAGCTCTTTTAGTTTTTGAGATATAGGTAAAAAAGTAAAAAAGTGGATTTTTGTTTTTTGCCCGTAACTTTTTTATTTGATGTCAAATTTCATTTTTGTAAAAACATTTTCATGACCACTTTTTGCAAGGAATCAAATTCCCCAATTATATTTTCCGTGCGACGTTTCGTTTTTTTAAAACCATCATCAGGTCAATTTTTTCTTATATACGCTATATCTGAATTTAACGCCAATTTGTAAAGCATTTTTTTCTTAATTCGACAATGTTTAACACTTGGCACATTTTTGAAACAATTGTTGTTAAAAATGGCAAAAACAAATATTTTGTTTAAAACAAATCCTAATCGCTTTGATTTTAGTTTGTTTAACGAATCCCTAATATAGAAAATGACAAAAACAAAAATAATCTCTACCTATACCTACCTTTTAAAATAGTCTAAAATTAAATAACAAAATAAATCTACCTACGTTTCCAAAACAACTCTTTTGACTTTTGGAGACGCAAATTCGTTTATAATTTTCTATACTTTCTGATATTTTATTTTCAATAGAAAAAAGTGCACAGTAGTCCAGAAATAATGTTTTTTATTTTAAGTTTTGAAAAACTTCTCTCGCCAGACGCAAAGGACATTGGCTGGGTTAAAAAAATTCTCTGGGCAATAAAAAACTTTGAAGAGTAAAACAAAGGCACCGCGAGGGCCGCGTTAGCCGCCCCTTAAATCGGCCGCTCGACTGCGTGGCACACGTTCGCTCTCCGCCAGGACCGGCCTTGAGTACCCTTTATTTCCTTTCCCATATAGCAGTGATATCCTTCACCCTAGCTCCTTCACTTACAACACTTATATCCTATCAAATTTAATCCACTTTTAGATCCAAGGAAACGCTAGGCTGTTAACCTGACTTTCTTGAAAATTTTCAATGTAATAAAGGTAGTAAGCAAAAACCTTATTGCCTCCCTATGATCCCAAACGGAGTGAAAACGACGAAAGAAGAAGCAGAAGAATACAAAACTTTGCTTAATATGTATTTTTTTGGGCTATCGTCCTAAAAACAGTTGTTTGACGGACGAGTTAGCAACCATAAAGTACTGCATTTCCGGCCCTATCCTTAACAACGGCTACAGCGTACGAAAAAGATCATTTGCATTAAGCAGAACGGAAAGCGCATGTGCGTGTCTGAATATGTTCTTTGAGATTATGGCTTTCCCGCTAAGGGTAGTGACGTAGAGGTCTTTAGGTTTTTAACTGTCAGACGTAGTTTATAACCTAATATTACTTGTTGATACTGTTATTGAATACTGAATAAAAAATTAGTGTTGATTTACGTATTTTCTTCGTTAAAGTAATTTATGTATTTATATAATATTAAATTTATGAATAAAACATTACAATCGCACAAAAAAAGGTTATTCAAATTATGTACAGAATTATGCAAGTACGTTTCCACCGCTAACAGCATACGCCGTTATCTGTCAGTGACAGAATGTCACGTAGTTTCTAACCTATATTTTTGAAAAATACTAAAAATTTAAATTGTTTTTTTCGATCGCACAAAAAATGTAATATGCACCTCGGCCAAAACGTACTTTTTCGTCCTTGCTTGTTTGCTGGCGTCGACTACGTCTCAGCCAGCAAACCAGACGCGGCCGAAAAAGTTACACGTTTTGGCCTTGATACATTAATAACTATTGTCGTATCAGATAATAATTTTTAAAAATAAAAACAAAATTTTGTGCTAATTGTCTTATTTGGTCATTTACAATCGTCAAAAGAATAAAGTAATGTGGGCGTTAATTCTGAAAAGGTCACATACTGATTTTCGTGCGGTAATGAATTCCTCACAAAACAAGGAAACGTGTGGAAAACATCCTGAATGAAATGCCAGTAGTCTAGTGAGATGCTTTTTTTGATTGAGCTATTCCAGTACACGTTATTAACTAGATTGTTACTAAAGATTTTTATCTGTTTCCTAATTTGGAAAAAAACTTTCTTGGAAACCATTTCGCCGATGATGAGTCATTGTAAGCAGCAATAAATGAGCATTTTGAAGTCAAATCGAAAAGCTGTTTTTATAAAGGGCTACAAAATGAATTGAAAGATCTAACAAATGTCGACAAGTTCGAGAGAAGTATACTGAAAAATAAAATTATAAAACTTAAATCTTTCAGTCTCTTTTTACCCCATTCCGCGAATATAAAAAACTCCCCTCGTAAGCGGTCTCAATATGTGTGTATTTCACAACGTACAGTTTCCGAACCACTGCTATAAGGCTATAACGCGTTGTACTCTAAAATGAAAAATAACCCAAAATTGCTGATTACGTCACAAAAATTGTTTAAAAAAATAAATAAGTAAGACAGACGGGCCAAAACTGTAAAAAACTTTAATGTTACTACAATGAACTTTTCGTAAACGGTCAATGAACTGTAACAATCTTTATTGCACATGTTGAACAAACGTTTAATTGACATCAATACTTATGGCGGAAGTAATTGGTTGACCAGATTGACTAATTAATTATATTCACATATTACCTATAATTCTTATCAACTCGCTGTAACAATTATTAAAAATTGTTATTATTCAATCGTGTAGTTAGCGCATATAATTACAAATGTGTTCAATGGAACCGTAAAGTTTTAGAAGCATTGTATGATAAATATGTGATTCTACCCACATGTGACCAACGTACTTGATTTTATAATAGCACCCAGTTGCGTATCTTGAAGTTAGTGAACGGGAAATCATTTTACATTTACTGATACATATTGCTTTTGTCATATAATTATTTTAATGATTTACGTAAATTTAATGTAATTGCAACTAGAACTTATGGCCCTGATTGTGTTAATAACACAGCTTAAGGGGTTTAAAATATGATTACGTATAACGCTCTAACCCAGGCTTTGGTTACCACTTAAAACATAAAGTTATTAAAGCACATGCAGTTTCATAACATGTTAATGGGATTATATTGGTTTGCATGAAAATTTTCTGGAAACTTCGTAGGTACTTCTTAATAATTAATCTCTTACAAGTCAAGTTTTCAACTAATTGTATGGGGAAATTGTATAATATTGTTAAGAAAATGAACCAGTTAGGAGAGACTGCTAAGTTTGCAGGAATACATTATGAAAGATAGATTTAAATAGAAGGATTTATTGGATGAAGGTACAGCGTTTATACAAATTTTTATATATTTAAATGAAATTAAACAATTTTTACTAGTTAAATATGAATATATTCTCGTGCATTCAATTTTAAAATTCTTTTTGTGCTAGAGATATTATTATACAGGGTGTCTAACTAATAATAAGTTTTTTTTTTAAATATCTAGACTACTATTTAGAATAGAGGGTTGTTCGATAAGTCCGTGCGAAAATGAAGAAAACAATTTTTTTTTGGGATAACATTTTTTATTTTTCGACATAGTCTCCTTTGAGGTCTATACACTTAGTCCATCGATGCTTGAGTTTTTTTTATCCCGTCCATATAGTATGATATGTCCAACTCTTCAAAATAGGCAGTTGTTTCGGCAATCACCTCATCGTTTGATGGAAATCTCTTTCATGCCAGCTCTTTTTTCATGTTTGGAAACAGATAGTAGTCCGTGGGAATCAAATTTGGAGAGTAGGGGTGATGTGAAAGGACTTCGTATCATAAATTGAACAATTTTGCGGTTACAATTGCGTGTGGTGGAACAAAATGTTCTTTTTTACAAAGTGTGATCGTTTTTCCTTTATTTCATTATTTAAACGATCCAGCAAAGATGCAAAATACACTTCGGTAATTGTTTTGCGTTTTTCCAAGAAATCTATAAAGATTATGCCCCCAGCATCCTAGAAGACAGTGACCATAACTTTTACTGCTGAAGGAACGGTTCGCTTTCTTTGGTGCAGATTCCCAGCTTGCAACCCATTGTTTTGACTGTTCCTTGGTCTCTGGCTAGTAGTGGTGAATTCATGTTGCGTCCACTGTTACTGTTACGAAGCGACGTAAACATTCCTCTGGTTTCCTTTGAAACAGCTACAAACTGTCCTTGCAACAGTTCACACGCTGAAGCTTTTGATCCAGTGTTAGTAATCGCGGCACCCATCTTGCGGATAGTTTTTTCATGTGTTCATGCAAAATATTATTTACGCGGTCATTTGAAATGCCCACAGCCTTAGCAATGTCACGCACCTTCAATCTTTTATCATCCATCACCATATCATGGATTTTTTCCATAATTTCTGGAGTAGTGACCTCAACAGGGCGTCCAGAACGTTCAGCGTCACTTGTGCTCACATGGTCACTTCGGAAGTTACTAAACTACTTGTAAACCATTCTAATCGAAGGTGCAGACTCACCATAATGTTTATGAAGCTTGGCTTTGGTTTCCTGAGCCGTTTTGCGTCTCAAAAAGTAATGTATCACTAAACATAAACACAAATATTAGTTTTAGACATACATGACCTTTATTAGTTTTTAAAGATAATTCAATTACCGATAAAAAAATGTAAAATTATGTAAAGGGTTTCTTTAAAAAAATTGACTTAGTCGTGTTTGAAGTTTAGCCAATTGACATTAGAAACACCCTGTGTATTATTTTACAACTTTAATTAGTCAGTTATCATTAAAACACTATTTTGAACTAGGGTGTTAAAGGAATTCTTCTAATATTGCTAAGTTATGAAATATTAATATTATTCTAGAGTTCTGTTCCTGTCAATATTTTTTATAAAAACTTAAATAACTTAAAAACGATTGAATTAAGATAGGTACACAAAACCCTGTACATTTTGAAAGACAATTTAATTTTGCATCTATAAACTACAAAATAAACAGGATGTTCCATTTAAGAAAACAAAGTAAACGTATCTGTGCGCATAAACAAAACACTGTGTACATTGGAAAATAATTTAAGTTTATGTAGTAAATAACCACAAACAACTTTTATTGGAAACATTTTTTTGTAAACTTATCACAAGGCGAGCTATTGACCCGTTACTTTACTTTTTCCACACACTGTATTAAAACTTGTATGCATTATTCAGTTCGTACAACAAACGAAATTAAAGTAGATCGATTTGTATAACATGTAGTAAACAAAATTTTAAAACGTCTTAATGTACATAATGTTGTAAAATATTACTGTTAGAACAGACAACATTAACTTCGCATAAATTAACGCCTACTTTTGTAGTCATTAACTGTCTACCTTTGCAATTCACTTTGTAAAATGTTGACAAACCGTAGTATACCTACAACTAACAATGGGCATAATTTATGAATTTGATGTACGTCTTAAGAGATGTCAGTGTTGCCAACACGAACATTTCTAGAAATTATTCACGGAATGTTAATTTTGAGTTTCTGTCATATTTTAGTCAATTAGACTAATTTACATTAAGAGAAAGCATACGTAAACAAAAGGATATGGCAGTTGTCGCAAGCAGAGTGCATTGTTAATGGATTTGCTTGTTGTTCTTTGGAATGATTACGGAACGACTTGTTAGTTCCGTTTCGTTTGCAGTTTACAAGGTATTAAAAACGAACAATTAAGCTTCAATTATAGAGTTTACAATAACATAAACTATGTTGATAGAAATAATTTCTCACTTTCCTATTGTTAATAAAGTAGTGTGAGATATAATATTTTGTTTCCACTACACACAGTTAACTATTTTTGTTTGGTCGTATTCCAAGAGCACGTGTGTTGTGATGTTATCTCCAAATATTCTTTTCGGCTCTTATAGCAACCATAATATTTCTCATTTTGCCAGTCAATATACCGGACTCAAACCAAACTCAGGCTTATCGCTTTTTTAAAGTTTTTAATAGAAACAAACTAAATTATAGACACGTAATATGTGGATAAAACCCGATTATCTGAACATATGTATTTTACATCATTCCCCTATTCAAGTCTTACATTTTTCACCCCAGAAACGGAATTGTGTGATTAAACAATGAATGCATTCCTCGGAGATAGTAGTTGTGTTGTGGTTATTCAGTACAAAAAAATACGAAAATTAAGACCACAGTATAATATATCATGCCTTTCCAAAATAAAACTTTGATACTCATGGACAGCAAAATGCCAACAACCAAATATATTTTTCAAGGTACAACTCAAATTTTCTATTCTTTTTTTCGTAGACGGTAACTGCAGAAAAGTACTTATAACCTATAGGTAATGTTATATTTTACACGGTATCCGGAAGATTCACCGAAAACCAATTCACCGAAAGCAATTCACCGAAAGCAATTCACCGAATATCAATTCACCGAATAAGCAATTCACCGAATCATCGAAAAATAAATGGATATAAATTACATGAAATATGTTAATCAAAGATCAGAAAGTAATATATTGTGACTGACCTATTTTGTACATTGGTTGCACTTTTTGGGGTTACTTATTACTCATATTTTTATTGTTTTTAATTATGGTTTTATAAGGTGGTTGGACCCTCAAACGTTGTTTTACGTATTTATATCCACAGGTCTAGAACAATTATTACACAGTAAGAAACAAATAAAACAATGAGAAAGTAATATATGTATTAAAAAAATATTGATATAAATACGTAACACAACGTTTGGGGGTCCAACCACCTTATAAAGCCATAATTAAAAACAATAAACATATGAGTAATAAGTACTTAACCCCAAAAAGTGCAACCAATGTACAAAATAGGATGGTCAGTCACAAGTCACAATATATTACTTTCTGATCTTTGATTTACATATTTCATGTAATTTATATCCATTTATTTTTCGATGATTCGGTGAATTGCTTATTCGGTGAATTGCTTATTCGGTGAATTGATATTCGGTGAATTGCTTTCGGTGAATTGCTTTCGGTGAATTGGTTTTCGGTGAATCTTCCTAGACCCATTTAACACATATTTGGACTATTGGCTATCACGTTTTAAATTTAATCAAGTAGCTTTTCATTTCAACTATTGTGTAACTAATATGATGTATTTATTTTCATTTGGCATTTATAGATTTCTGGCTCGAAAATATTGTTAATTTTAACTTATACTATAAAAAGGTCCTGTAATTGATGTTTTAGACACGATCTAGAGCAGCCTAAGTATTATTAGTTGAAATTAATAAAGATACTTTGCTTAGTATACTTATAATAAATGTCGTAAATGACAAAATCTGACTCATTTTATTTATACTATAGTCTACTAGTCTTAATACATCTCAGATGACCATGTTAATCAAACAATTTTTTTCCCTAAAAGTTTGTGATAACAAACCAATAAATATATGATTGACCCTGCAGCGTTATTTACTTTTTTAATTGAAAAAAATAGAAATAGAGCAAAGATTATGGCTACTGTCTTATGAAATTCTGATAAAAAAACACAATATTTTAATACAAACATTTTCTATGTAAATAATGCCGTGTATTTTTTTTTGAATTTTGATGTGACGGCAACTTTTTGTATTTATTTTCAAAAACGATTATTGAAATTTAATAACAACTTTTTTTATTAACCCCTTTCTTCCATACAATCTACCCCCTTAAGGACAATAAGTACTTAATGTGTCGACAAGAACATTGCAATGAATAATTCCCTATTTATACTAACTTGCGTAACCTACTTATTGGCAAAATTTACTAATCACTTAATATCAAATAACAACTAAGGAAGTTTTTAATTGATATTAAACCTCAGTTGGCTAGTATATTTTTAGACAGATTTGATAAATTCTGGTTAAAGGAGTTTATCTGATAGTATAAGTTCGTTAATTAGTGAATACTTAAACATTTTTAGGTACACAGATGAGTATCTGTCTAATGCAACGGACATTTTTCTTAGGTTGCCATATCACTGATGTCTTAATGTGGCTTTCACACCCGCTGCTTGCCGCATTAACATCAAAGTGTTGAAAGAATTATGTTATACATTAGCTGGGATGTGTCGCAAGAGAAGGCGTCGACAACGGATTACGTCGAACACAACAGTTTACTTCCGAAAATTCGACTACAATCCGTCACTAAGAAACTTAGAGGAACTTATTAAAAAGCGAAATACTCTTAACATGTTTTATTGTCATTCTAATAAAAATGCTTTCTATTTTTAAGAGGCTGCTTAAAAAGTAGCACGCCATGAATACTTTCTTGTGTTCCTACAGCAACTAGAATTTTGTTGTCACAGTTAGGAACCAGTTTAAAAAAAAAAGAATAAAAGTCTCAATAAAGAAATCCTTTTGACTTTTATCATGCGTCCAAGTGTTAGAAGTGATTATGTTCAATTATACCAAAAAGGTTTTTGACATTATTATGGCGTTCTGGATTAGACAATTTAAAATGAATATACATGATAGGATTCGGCTGATAACAAAGTGGAAACTAGTGTCATACAAATTCTTAAAATATTTAAGAGTGTTCATTTAATGTATTTACGACCGTGCAAGTAGATAGTTACCGATTGTTATTTTCTAGGTTCGATGGTTTTTACGTTCTCGTCGATAACAAATGTTGAATTATTATTTTTAATAAAATTTCGAAACAAAAGCGGTAAAATTATATTTCAGAATGATCACTCACTTTAATTTAATTTTGGCTCGCGAGTAAGTATTAGTAGGTAACTATTGAATTCTCATAAACAGTTTTGGAAGAGTTTGGATAACTTTATAAAATGCTATTATTTTATCTGCCATTTCGATTTAAAAGCAATTGTTCGTTTTTTAATTCTCGATAATTTAGATTTCTCTTAAGGAAAGCAAATTAGACTTTTCGAGATATCTTCAGTAAATACACAAATTTACTAAACACACAAAAAAGACGACTTTAAACCGAGTAACCGAAATAGAAGTTTATACCATCTGTATTTTAGGAACTATGAAATCGGCTAAATTGAGATGCAGTTGTGCAAATGGGTTATTAATGAGGATTTATAGCCTTTTTAGTTCAAATGTGACATTGGATATATAGATTTTTCCACTAGCTCATAGAGCTAAAATTTTAATTAAAGTAATACCTATAGCAAACAACTAGTAAAATTTTAGAAGTAAATGAAAAATTTGTAAAGTATTTTTTTCAGTATCGAGGCCATCGGCATTTGAAACTTTCTATAATTATGTATTACACCTAGCAAAATATTTTTTTTTTTATAAACCAAAATATAAGTTGATAATTGATTTCCTATAAATATCATATTTATAATACAATGTTGTAATCCCTTTATTACAATGATAATTTATTACAATAATTATATTTTTCTTGCGCAATAAAAAATAAGAAATATAAATTTTGTTTTGTTTCTTAAAAATTTCTCGACCAGAAACAATATTAGAATGATTTTTAAGTTTTACATATTCATAATAAATCATATAGCGTTTTAAGCGCTAATTTTTAGCAATAAAAAGTCGAATACGTTCTGTTTAATATATTGAAAGCGCAACTAATAAATTACTGGAGTTTTATTTCAGTAAAATTCTATCTGATTGATTCATGTAACATAAATGTGTTCAAAGCCCGGTTGCTAACATTACCCCGTCATTTAATTGCTTTATGTTCTGTAATAACCGTTTATCCTGCGGTACAGTTTATGTACGCTCTATATATTGCACATTACTCTATGCAGACAGGAAAAGAGCGTTTTACACAGCTGCAAGTGGAGCAATAAGGACTCTTATCAGATTCAGCGAAAATTGTTTCTGTAATTTGCATTACGGTTGGTTATCCCAAGGGTCTTTTAGTGAGAAACATTTACATCAGAGCTAAAGTTATTTGTTCTCTATCAAGCAAATATTTCAGATTTAATTTAATTCTGCTAGTGTAAAAAAGGCTGTATACATTTAAGTTGTATATCTTGGTGTAGGTTTAACTTTTTAGCTTTTCCGTGTTTGTATGCAACACGCAAATTGCATGCAGATATTAAGTTTTCAAGACTTGTATTGTTGTATTCCATACGCTTAAATATGAAAGGTTAGTTTTATTTTAATTATTTGTGTTTGTTTTATTGACAAACATTAACTAATGATTTTTTTATATAAACCGTAATTACAAACGGAAAATTTGTCTTAGAAAAAAAAATTTATAATTAGTGTTGGTTTATTTGTGCTGGAAGAAATATGTTTATGGTCAAGAGATCCTTAATTCTATTGTCTCTTAATGTGCGTATGGGCCAGTCGCATTCGGCCCAATTGGTGTATTTCTTGAAGCCAACATACGACAAATTGCTATTGTGAGAAGCAAGCTTTCAAGTTTTACCGATTAATAAGGGGAGCAATGCGATAACATTTTAAACGTATACAACAGGCCTTAAAAATAATAATAAAATAACTATCGCCTGCCAAGCACTTCTCAATTCGTTTATTTTTCATTGACCAGTGTAATAAGTTTACGAATTTCTAAGACAGAAACTTGGTTAAACATGGTAGAGACAGTATGAGCAATTTGCACACACAAACTGCACAAAACACTCATTTAAACAATTCATTTGATGAAAGTACATACATAGTTTACCGCGATTAATGCAAAACAGTCACTCTTTTAACGTTTAAAGTACTTGGACAATATAATTTTATGGTAATAGATTTTTTGTGCGATCGTACTAGAAACAGCTGTTTGACGGACGCGTTAGCAACCATAAAGTACTGTATTACCGGCCCCATCCCTAGCAACGGCCGTAAAAGTTACTTTTCCGACGACCACTATGTAAAGCGAGTCATTTCGCACGACTTACTACGACTGAAAATGACAAATTGCGCATGACACCGGAAATTGTGTGCAAAGTGCACTTTGCGTGTGTAAAGTGACGATTTCCGCTACATTACACACGCTAAACGCGCTGTCAAGTTAACGTGAAGAAAATCTAACCTCACAATATCTACACAATTGTCAAATTAATGATTTTGTCTGTGGTCGTCGGAAAAGCATAGTGTACAACACGTGCTGAATTAAATATTTCACACTCGTATGACTAAGCCACTCGCCTGACGGCTCGTGGCTCAACTGTCATACTCGTGTGAAATATTCAACTTTCAGCACTAGTTGTACAATATACTATTTCAGGCCGTTACCCTTAGCAAAGGCCGAAAAAGTAACTTTTACGGCCGTTGCTAAGGAAAGGGCCGGTAAAGCAGTACATACGCCGTCATCTGTCAGTGACAGAATGTCACATAGTTTCTAACCTATAATTTTGAAAATTACTAAAAATTGAAATTGTTTTTAATTCGATCGCACAAAAAATGTAATATGCACCTCGGCCAAAACGTACTTTTTGGCCTTGATACATAAATAACTATATTATCACAAATGTTTCTGTATAATATGCTCAAGTTGTTCTTAAATTTAAAAAGTAAAAGTCAATAATCCATAAATTATACAGATACATTGCTGAACATTGTGATTATTAAAATTAAGCTTTAAATTATATATCTACAAAATATGAAATGTCGACTATCGCATTTTCACTCAAAATATTACGCTTTCGCTCTCGTGTAATTCCCCCCAATAAGTCCGCGTTCACAATGAACGCAGTAGATAGCAGATAGCAGATAGTGGTTAGTGCGTAATACGTAAGAAATCCGTAACGAAATGTTTACTTGGATAGGGGTAACAACCGACTTGTTTGTAGCATAGCACATAACCTCAATTTAAACTCGGAAGGTTGTTTATCAAATTGAAACTTCTTGCATTCTACGTATTAATTTCTACACGATGATTTGTGGAGGATTATAAAGGTAATAAGTAGTATTAAACATCGTTTAACATTGTAGTTTTACTTAATTTGAAACATTAAAAACATAGATACTTCACTTTAGTTTCCATAGTTACTAGGTAAATCTTACGTTCATTGTGAACACTTGCATTTGATTCAATGCATTTCAACTTTAGCTACTAAACACTATCTGCTATCTGCTATCTACTACGTTCATTGTGAACGCGGACTAATAAATACTCAAATAGCATTTATTTACTATTAGATAAAACAGTGTTTTGCTAGAATTAGAATTGCCTGGTGATAAGCAATCTTTTTTTGCAGCGGCCCAATACTGAAAACCTAATACATATCCGTACAGGCCGCAACTAAGTACTACCTCCGGTCTTTTAAAAATTATTTTATAGAATCAGTACTAAACTAAAACATTTTTCAATTTAGCTAGTTGAACAATCTGTGAAAGACGCATTTAAACAACTGTGTGCCGTATGCGGCCCGCGGGCCGCTGTTGCTCATCACTGATAACTAAATATATTACCATTAAATCGTGCTTGCTGATTATTGTGCTTTCATCATATCCTTTCGTATAATAATTAAATCGATAAAAATTTTATTTTTAAACATTGTCTAGTTTAAGAATAACCAAAAGAGTTGTTTCAAAAATATTCCAGTTATGAATAAATTGGCAATTTTATTTTTAAAGAAAGTCGGTTATTTTTAGCGTTTCATAACAGATTTTGAGTGGCAATTTTAAACGAGAGCAAGTAGTTTGGTGAGATAACGATACGACTAATGTTTTATAAAAATCTCACTTTCACACTAAGTGGTTTTAGCGGTGGGCCGACCGCACTTGAGGCTCGTTTTCTACATTGTCGCTCCAAGTAACGACCGTATAAACATGAAATCATTACTGACTACGTTTTTATAAGGTCCCGCCTTGAAATGGCATGCTCGTTACATATTATATGCCCATACACATTTACACACAGATCATTCAAAGTCGTTGCATAGTTAGATAATGATAGTTATTAAAGTTGCGTTATCGGTATGAAGGTAAATGTATGAAAATAAATTTAAATTGTTGGAAACTTTACACTCAGTAAATCGATTACGTGTCAGTTTTTCCTAACGTTTTTAAGGAATTAGTTAAAAAATATAATATGGTAAATAACATATATTTGAAGGTTTTATGAAATAAGTGGTAGCTGTATTATTACGACGTTTTTCAGGGTTAATTTGAAATTGTGGAATCATATAAACTTTCCGAGATTCTCTATCTCCCCCTTAAAGCTTTATTATTTCCTTTGTTTCTTTTAATTGCCTGCTTAATGGTCTGTTTGCACAGTAAATAAAAAAATGCTGCTAAAGTGGTGGTAATTATTCAGTTAGAAGTCTAGATTATTAAGTGTCATTATATTGTCACAAAATATTCAGTGGTGTTTGATAAAAACTATTAAAATGAGTAACATATGAGAAAATGTAAATAGCAATTTAAAATACTTTTGAGGGTTAACACGATTCAGAAAACGAAAATTAAATAAATAAAGGGTGACCAGTAGTGTTTCTTCTCGAGAAATCCTCCAAAAAAGTAATTTTTTTGATTTCTCATTTCTCGAGAAATTTATAGTTTTTTCTCAAGAAAAAAATGTTTTTTTTTCGCTGAACAAACTACATTTTGATGCAGATCCGGTCGATAAAGATGAAAAATTGTCTCTCCAAGAACAACTAAGCTTATCGGTAACAGAAAGTGTGAGACAAGTTCAAGTGAAACATAGTGTAAATGACAAAAATAAAACTATTAAGCAAGAATTTAATATATTTCAATCATCAGATACAAGAACCAAAAATTTAGAACTACTCAGGAATGCTTTATCCACAATAAAGCCTACATCGACACAAAGCGAACGAAAATTTTCTGTTGCCAACGATTTTGTGACAAAAAAAAAGAAATAGTAGATACTACTTTAGATGCTCTATGTTTTTAAAAAAAAATATTTTAAATTTGTACAACGAAAACATTTGATTTTGTTTATTTATGTTTAAGTTTTAAGTGATTCATAGTGTTTAGAATAATAATGTTTAATTAAAACCGCTTACGCTTATTATCTTCTATAAAATAAGATACTTATTTTACTAATGAAATCCAGGTTTTGACGTTATAAATAATAAATCAAAAATAAATTTCTGATGAATTTTAAAATTAATTTATTACGTGCCGGTCCAAGATGTGTTAAAATAATAAGTAAAATATATAAATTTAATATTAAAGAGTGACAATCATTGTTATATAACTTTTTAAACTGAATTTAAGCGGGTAAATGTAAATTTATATATTATATGAGAATTCTCGAGACTCGAGAATTCTAGAAAAATGAGAAATTTATTTCTCATTTCTCGAGAAATGAAAACTATCGAGCAATCTTAAACACTAGTGACCAGGATCTATCGCATTTGAGGAGTATTATAAATTGTTTTGTCGGTTAAATTAGCAAAATTGGAAAGAATTGGGTAATAAAACTGAATGTCGTGTGTAAAATTTACCACGGCTGTTTTAATTTCTTAAAAAAATGCAAAAAAAATGAAAAATTTGGAAAAAAATAATTTTGTAACTACGATAGATAAAACCAAGTTTTTCATAAATAATTTTTAGATAATGTTTCACAGGTTATGAAATTTAAACAAAAATTATAAGTTATGCAGTTGTACATATATTTTTAAAAATTGCGATTACGGTTCTTTTGATGCCATCAAAAATATTGATTAATATTCATTTATGAATTCTTTGATATACATACATATGTAATGTTGATAGATTTCGATAAAAACAAAAATAGATAAAAAAGCTTCAGAGATAACTGTGACGAAAATAAATGCTCAATGCTTGAATTATTTTTAACAATACAAATAAGTAATTATAATTTAAAATAACTTTTTTTGAATTATTGAATGATTTCTACTCACGATGAGATAAGGAGTCTTGAAGCTGGTCTGACATTTGTGAGATAAGTGATTTTTAATTGAACTTATTTGTATTAATTAATGTTTAATGTTTTAATATATTATTTTTACAGCATTCATTGCTCTAAACTTTGTATAAAATGTAATTACATTGGTGACTTATTTTCTAAATAATTATTTCATGCCATTTAGTTACCGCAACGGGTGTATTAAGTTTCTGCATCTTGACAAAATATTTTTGAAGACAGAGCAGAAACCGAACAATGTTAAACATTTAAAAATAAAACAGATGAATGCGTTTAATAATGTAAGACGCAGTACTCTTGGCAAAAAAAAACAAACCCAATCACGTCAATTAGTTGTACAATTCATTTTGTTAGCATTTAAATTTTTGATTTTAAAACAAAATTTACATAATAAAAAGACTTGGCAAAGCCTGTAAAATAAAAATGTAAATACACAGTGGATAAACGTCACACAAGGGTTTTATACATGTTTATTTCAAATAAAAAATATCGCCACCGCAGGACCGGCTACCTGCGAAGCCGTGTGCAATGCACACCATGTACCCTACTTTCGCTGGTTCTGTATAAAGACATAAGACACCCGTAACGGTAGAGAAGAGAGGCATGAAGTTAAGAAGTATTTAATTTTTAAAACTAATACGTACAACGAATAAACAAGTTCTACATAATATGCAAGACCATATTACACCTTTCAAATATAACAGAAAGCTTAAGTTAAGGGATTAAAGTAGCGTTTCTTAACATTTTTAGCCTTGCAGAACCCCTGAAATAATATTTATGTTTCAGTGAACTCCTACTTAAAATTTATTTGATATCATGTATAAAATTAAATACAAAAGTTACTTAGAATTACATTTACCTACGTATGATAAGCCGATTCATAACATATGTCGCGATTTCTCGCAGAATTCCAGGAATCCGGGTATCCCCGATTGAGAAACGCTGGAATAAAGCATACTAAACTACATTTTTAGGTGCAATTTAGATACATATGATACGTTTGTTATATTTGTAAAGGGATGGAATTGTGTAGCAATATTACGATAAAAAGCGATAATCTTTAATCTGTGATTATGTGATCATGAATATCTTAACTTGACATCGCAATGAGCTGATAATGATATAAGAATAACATTTATCGTTTTACGTTGGTTTTTACGAAATTTATTCATAGTTTGTAAATAGTGTAACGTGATAATGTCCTATTTATGCGGAACAGTCAATCAATAATTTATTAATGTTACTATTTAGGATCACTTTGCCATTATATTAGCGGTTGCCGTTGGGTAAAATTATAAATTTTGTGATGAAGTCATAAAATGCCAACTGCTTTCAATTTGCGTTTCGGGCTATGAATAGATAATAAAGTCAGTCAGTCAGGTTTGTAAACAGCGATAAAGACTGTCATGAACTTTATAAACAGAGCATCTCAGGTGGAACATGAACAGTTATAGTTAATTTTTAATAGCTGAAGCATTTGTTAATGAATATGTTGTTAAATTTATTTCATTGCTTACGTTGCTTAAGGGCATTTGTTTTGTTTTTATTATATAGTTGCAAAACAAATGTGACTAATAAAAAATCAGATAAGCAAGAAAACTTGGTCAAGTTTTTTGTGTGGGTAGTCATTATTATCACCTATCATAACATTTCTTCTTTTTTAGACATCGCCCAAAAAGTGTTACAATTAAAATGTTTGCATCTGTTTAACTTGCCGTTTAACTTTTAAATGTTTTTGTTTCCAGATGTTTACACTAACTTAGCGATTTTATATCATGTAAAAGAGGATGCTGTATCCATGAGGGTAGTACTAATATTATTGTGCTAGAAACAAATCTGAATACGGGCAAATATTTAGAATGCTACTTAAGATATTAAAATGAAATATGGTATCTGGTTATTATTGGATGTTTCGTATTCGATGCGCGTATCGGGGTTGCAACATGATTTCCGATTTGACCGGAAACGAACTCAAACTTTGTAATGTATTTATTTTTTACAATTTTTTTGTAGTGCTACCTAAAAATCCTGGAATTGAAAAGACTAGCTCAAGAGAAGCGTGGTATGAAACTGGGCCATTAGGTCCAACCTCCAGTATTACTTATGAACTTATCTAGTGCTTTTTATTGTCGTGAAAGACCCCACTTGTTTGTATTGTGCGATTTTGTGAGGTAATGTTTTTGGTGTTTCGCTATTACCGACATGACTGGCTTGATGGAGCAAAGAGCTTGTGTTACATTTTGTTTTAAACTCGGGAAAACAGGAGCGGAGAAACACCGAATATTGAAACAAGCCCTTGGTGATGAAGCTATAGGTCATACTCAATCCTACGGTTGGTTTAAGCGTTTTCAAAACGGCAGAACATCCAGTGAAGATGACGAATGTTCTCGGCGCCCTTCAACTGGAATCACAAACGCAAACATCGCAAAAAATCATGAAAAAAACCGTGAAGATCGTCGGCAAACAATTCACGATGTTTGTAAAGCATTAGGTTCGTCGTACGGGACTTGTATGCGAATTTTGTCGGAAGAACTTGAAACATGAGGTGGATTCGAGAACCATGCGTCGGCATGTGCAAATTTGTGTTAAAATCGGCGAGTCACTATCGCGGTACTTTCCTTGTAAGCATTGTAAAATAGGTTCTTGCTTTCTTTGAATAATAATAAATTGGCTTCTGTTTCATAGGTAATTTAGTTTAACATGAAAAATAGTACAAAACTATTATAGTATGTATTTGATATAATTATAAATGTTTAAAAAATTAATGGTAAGATTTAAAAAATTACAGTATTTTAAAAATTTGTGACACATCAGAATCTTTGTTTTAAGTTAGATGCATACTTTTTTGAAAATTTATGGAAAATAAAAATAATTGAACCGATTTTCTGAACCGGTTAAATTACGCCGATTAAGAAGGAAACCCGAATCGGCCAAATATTACAAAATGTGAACAGGACTGAATCTATCTTTAACGTTTCGTAGCTCTGATTCAAAGCAAACAATTTGTTTGGAATAAAATATAACGTAGGAGTTACATTTAAAACAAAAATTTGTTAACATTGCAAATGACGAAGAACAATTTTTTGTTTATTTGCCATGTATTTTTAGTGATATAAAGGTAATATTTAAACGACTGCAATATATTAAGTATTACCTAAGCAGCTACAGGCGTTACAATTTACAGACGCATGTTTACTAATAACTAAAAAAGTGTATCAGAGGTGTGAGAGAATTGATTAATATTGTACATTTTAATCGGATATAATGTAGCAACTGGACGACCTCTGTTTGTAGTACATAAATTATTAAACATTGGTCGATAAATCTGAAATCATCGAAAGTGGTTTAAATTTTACAACAGCAATTCGCGATAACCTTACAGTTGTGCTAGTCAAAGGTAATTTAGAAAACAAGTAAATCAAGTTTAATTTAGACATTCAAACTATTACTGACAGAGCAACCGAAAAGTGGGTCGAAATATTACTTTTATTTATATCACAGGTTTAAAATAAATTACTATGTATATCAGTAATTAATTTACATATAAATAAAATAAAATACCTATATCTACTAAATTTATTGCAATAATCTGTCTTTTTATCACTTCATGGAATTTAGTTTAAGTTATTTTGCATTTCTTTTGATGAATTCTTTGTTAATGGTAAACACTTGAGGTGTATTTGTTTTAACCGACCCACTGTTAAAATTATTAAAGCCATAGCTTTATACCAGGGGTCTCAATCACGCGTTAAAAAACAAGATCGCTTAAACTTTTTTTATATTGCTTTTAAATCAAGCATAAAAATGTTTATAAAAACCTACATTACATTTACATAGTTCCATTATCATTAATAAAGGAATTATAGCCAGTTTTTGAAAACGTTGAAAATTAATTTTTCGTCCATGCCAAAATGAAAAGTAATATAAGAAATCTGCTAACACAGGCGAGTTTACCACAAAAAAATAATCCAAGAGCCCGATATTAGATTTTGGCTAACTATTATGGTAACTAAGATACCTCGTAAAACATTCGAATTTGGTCCACCTTCTATAATTCGTGTGGCCAGTCAGGTTAAAACAAATACTTCGTACCATACAAAAACATGCCACGCCAAAAGAAGGAAAAGAAAAGAAAGAATACATTGCTACGACTTACTTACCCTACATCAGCGGAGTGACTAACAAAATATCAAAGCTTCTACAAAAACATAAAATCAAAACCGTTTTCAACGCTCCTTTGAAGCTCTCGAATAAATTAAGAAGAACACACGACACAGGACTACACCACGCGGGAATATATAGCATACCTTGCTCCTGTGGAAAAGTGTACATAGGACAGACTGGCAGGAGTATACAAACGCGTCTCAAAGAACACGAAGGACAAACAACAAGAAAACAAGTCGATAAATCAGCGGTAGCAGAACACGCCCAGGGTACAGGACACAACATCCTCTTCAGAGAAACAAAACTACTGGCCCGCGCAAACCATTTCTGGCCAAGATTATATCGAGAATCATTGGAAATCATCAAGAACACAAACAACTACAACAGAGACACAGGCATACAACTCCCAAACATCTGGAAACCAGTCATCACAAAATCACTGAGGCAGAACAAACCCATCAAGCGGAACGCCACGCCTCCACAAGCTGGATATATAAACCCAACAACATCCCTCACAAATTAGTCGTCTTGAAAAAGACCAAGACACAATGGTCGAAACGTCAACTACTTCTAAATATAGAAGACGCGGTTCCAAACCCGGAAACCAAGATTGTATTAACTCATATACAACTATTATAAATATTTTATTAAAAGATAGTCATTTTAATTTTACTACAGCAACAATTTCTTAAAAAATCAATTCTATAAAACACATTTTTAATTTTTATTTGTATTCTTCCTCTTCTAAAATTTTATGAAATTGAAAGTTTCGTAAGTGCGACCCGCTTACTATAAGAAAAAGTCTGATGTGACATGTGACCCTCATAAATATTGAGTTTGGGACGCCTGGTATAGACTGAAAACGTGTTAAATGTAATATTTAATTTTCAGACAAATAATTCGCTTTTATTCTGTTATAAGGTATTTCATTGCACTCTAGATATTGTCCTAAACTTGAAATAAGTAAAATATTTATAGCGGTAAAAATATTGATATGCACAGGCAACATTAAATGAATAATTTCATTGGTTAAGATATTGCTACTTTGTTTTTTTATACATGATCAACTTGCATCCTTTTAAATCATAGTTTGACTATAAAAAATAGTTTTTTAAACAATAACGCAGCAAAGCATTTAATTTTTGAATAAAATATTAACCTATAAATAAGACAATTCTTCTTCTTGCAAAAATTACTAATTTCAAATACGTGAAATCTAAAGTGCCATTAGATGTAAAAAAAATTGTTTACATTAGAGCACCAATCTGACTTTTATTTCATTTGATTTACTTTGTGCTATTTTTATGGATTTTACGGATTGGGTAAAATACATGTTACTACTGTATAAGTTTTTGTACATTCATTATTAGTTGTGGTTAAAAAAAAAAGAAACCAAAAAACTGAAAAATACAACAAACATATTTTTAAACAAAATATTCAATGTAGTATAGGCAATTTGTTTTAAATGCATACTATTTCATTAAAATACTCAGAGAAATATGGGTCACCTTGTGCAATAATGTAGTAAAAAAGTGGAAATGGGTGCTGGCCTTGCATTTCATTTTTAATTCAAACAAGTACATCAGAATTCAACAAACATTATCTGAATTGGCATCTTAAAAACGAAATAATGTTTTCTAAACAGGCAAACTCAAAACCAAACTTTACAACATAAATAAATATTAAATACCCTAGAATAAATTTAGATATTTTCTACTACAAAACTATTGAAAATCAAAATTCGAAAATGCCCTTGATATTTCATTATAAAAAATAATTTTCAACATAAATGGTTGCGAATATTAATTGCAAATGGGTTAACAATTTCGGATTTGTTTTAACGAACTCAAACCAATTCGATAAAGGTGCCGAGTGTGTATTATTCAGAATAAATATTTGCAAATATTCCGCAAATGATTACAGCCAGCAGAATTTATTAATACTGATACCATAATAACATTTGGTTAGGATTGAATATAAATTCAAGCCGGACTAAATTAATTCGCTCGATGCTGATTCTAACCTCAAAGTAATGAATCGCTGAAGGGTTGAATTGCATACCCTCGTTGCTGCATATTACACAAGTTATGTTTTGTCTCACTTGCACCTGCTCCTAAATTACCTTGAATTTGTTTTATATTATGCGTTGGGCGTTACGGCCAATCACAAGGCATTACCGCCTAAGTTGCTTTGTTACTTTATGATTACAATATCAAAGAATAACCGAGCTTCATTAAGTAAGTAGATGTTGATTAACTTGAAAAACCTGTATGAATTTATGTTTATAATTTCATATACAAATATGAAGAATGCGTTCTGCATGATGTACTAAAAATTCCTTTTATCAAAGTTTATTACTCTCAACACAGAATATGCTGTATTGTAATTGTTGGTTTGTAAACATTGATGGGTATGATTTGTGTAAACCATAAAAATTTTTTCTTTGTAAGTCACACTTTAATATTTTTCGAAATATATTTTAGGAGATCGTAAGTCTTAGCACTTTTATTGACGGAATATTGTATTTTTGTACCAAATACTATATATAAATATTAAATAATCTCAAACATCACAAGTTATCGTCAATAACAGGGGTCAGCAAGCAGCCTTTTTGTCAATAAGGGCACAATATAAATTCAAAAGTTATTGGGGGGCGCTCAAAAAAAAACTTCAAAATATTAAAGGTTCCATTTCCGGTAGTGACCTTATGGACGTAATACATAATGTTCAAATTCGAACATTTCAGTCGGTTAGCAATGCCCATGAGCGTAGCGTAGATACCATAGAACTAATTTCCTAACACCGTATGTGTGTAATATAGTGAGGGCGCATACAAACCTCACCGAGGGCGCCGCGTTGCCGACCCCTTGTCAAGAAGAAATGAGTTGTTTAGTATTCCACATTTTCCAATTTATTTCCGGAATTGATTTGACTTTGGATATTAAATCTATCTGAAAATGTTGCCCAATTAATCGAGTTTAGTTAATAAAATTTCTGAAACCCCTATGGCTGTTATCTTAGACGAAAAATATATAGTGTCTTAACCCTTACTTTTTTATTTTTAAACTAACAACAGCAGTACATCAAGGTGACTGGAGTGGTAAACTAGAACTTTTATAACGTGGGGCTCAAACTTTGTAAATGACTTGCGAGGTATAAAGACATAACCATAAAACGATAAAAGTATACAATATAACAGTATAAAATGTGATATGTTATCTATTTGTTAGTAATATTAAATAGCAGAACGTATTTTTTTATCTTTATGAATCTCGTTGTGGTATTTAAACGATCAATAATCCTTGTATAAACGAGACCAAACCCAATCCCATGGTTTCTTTAGTTTTCAGTTTAAACAAATGAAAATTTGTACATAATATGTACAAATTTTCATCATATTATGATATACGTTTCTCATTCTAATAATTACATGAATGTACACCCTAAGATTGCTTGAAATCACTAATTTTATTTCACCATTTGTTTAGAATCTACTTGCGAAAAAAAAGCCAAAAAACTAATTGTTTTTGTAAAGTATGGGAGTGGATTTGGTTTATTTTATCTCAATAATGTTATTTTGTACAATATTTTGCATTTGAGATAATAAAGTTACATCGGTTACCTATTTTACGAGGACTATCGAAACTAGACTTGTCTGTTTAAACAAAGCTCATGTATGTTTAACAAGCGCTGCTTGTTAGAAGACGACAGATTCTATACAAATTATTTTTAAATAATGTAAGTGTTTATAGTTATCATGTATTGAAAACATATAAGTTTGTGTTTTATCATATATCGTTTTCGGTTACACAGGTAAAATAAAATTTTAATATTGACATTAGATTTATCGTAAAAATGTAACTGAAAACTTTGCATAAGTTATTTATATACAGGTTGTTTCATTTTTTCATGTGGCACAATTGCCATCTCTGTAAATAATGAAAATACAAGATTGGTTAAACGGGATAAAAGTCAGCTATTTAGGAGTGTATTTTAAACAAGATATTGTTATGTATAAACATTCCATGGCTTGCGTGATATAACGAAAAAACCGAAATCGATAAAAAAATTTAAACTCAAATATCTCGGCTATCATTGCTTATACACAAAAACTCGAAAAGAAAAAATTTTGCTAGATTTTGTTTTTTGTAAAATGGTGATAGTCAAATTGTTATTTATAAATTACCGTGCAAGATATTGATATTTGATAAATAGTATATTTTACAAGAGATGAAAGTCCAGTCTCACGAACGAAAAAAAAAACTGATTTTATCTCGAGTCGTAAATGCTATTTGTTTCTACGAAATTAAAATTATATTATTGAACGAACGTTAATATAAACGAACAAAATGACAATTATTAGTTATAAAGTTTTAATTAATCATTTTATTTCCATAACGACACCACCACACTGACAGTGACATAAATAAAATTATAACCTGCAAACCAAATATATTTAATATTAATTTTTTTACCATTTTTAGGCATGTTATATACAATGCTACCTTAAAATTAAATTATTTGATAAGAATATTAACGCAATTTTAGTTAATTTTACAATTTGATTTTTACATTGACATTATTTCCGCCACTAAAGGCGGAAGTTATTATCTTGCGCCACTAGTGACCAAAGTAAAACTTTCATGTAGGGTACGCAGTGAGAAAATGACAACTTTCATATACATGAGTAGAAAAACAACTTTTTTTAAAATGGCAGTCTTATTGTTAGTAGGTGGTGACTTAGATGTAAAGATTATTATTTTCTTCTTATAATAATATATTGTACCTATACGTTTATTTTCAAAAAAGCGAAATAACTAAAACAATGCGAAAACTCAGATGAAATTTAACGGTGCCATGGAAAAAATAGTAACCGACTTTAACTGTTTTATTTTCACCCTTGCTATTTTATCCCGTCACTCTTTAGTGTTTAGTCGGTGACATTAAAACAAATCTAATGTGAAATTAATATAATTATACTCAATCTCAGTATTTTATTCCTCGTACTAAGACAACTAAAAAGGGTTTTTTAAATATTTACATAAGCCGATTTACAATATTTCTAGTTCAAACATTTATTCGTATCATTTTATAATGACAAAACGTCCGACTTGCCTAAAACACTGTACATTTTTACTAATTCAACTATTTCTCTATCTTTAATAATACTTTGCATGTTTAGGTCCCATCGAATTCGGGCAGCCTTGTACTATATTAAACAACTTGTGAGGGTTCATTCGCCTCATGAAGATTATAATTACCCATAACTAAAAATTGTTAACATAAAAGTAATAACATAACGTATAAGCCAATAGACGAGGCAATCCGTCTCAGTGCATATTATAAATAAATGCGAATTTATTGATGCTGTGTGGAATTTGAGTGGAATTCAAAGAAAACGCAAGACCGTTTTAACTTCAATTGGAACGTGATACCGAGTAAAGTTAATATTCATTATAAAATCGAAAGCAGCAGTGAAAAGCATAAAAACGTGCGTCGTGATCGTGACGAATTGTTGGAAAGAATGCAATAAACTAAGTAAAGGTAGAAATGCTATTTATGTGACAAAGACTCGAAAATGTGCGTTTTACAACTAGACTTCCTACAAAATTAGGTGGAGAATAATTATGGAAACAGATATAAAATAATTTTTGTACTGAACAGTTAATATAAACTAATTTCTGGAGACTTGCTTTCATTCATGATTATTAAGTTTTCGGCGTTCGTCCAGAAAATAAGCTGTTTTTAATCAATTTTTAGGTTGTAAAGTACATTTTTACTGATCTTGACCAAAAATTTATGCTAGAGATTGTTAAAAACTTTTAAAGATTCCACTTTTCTTCTCCCTAGAATGCCAAGAAATCAGAAAAGCAACTAAAAACATAAGTCACGGTACCTACTTCGGTGTTTTTACGATGATGAGTTGATTTGATCTTTTGCGCTCTTAAGCAGGGCATGAAACCGGTTTTTTAAACCGGTTTAAAAAACCGGTTAACCTTTATTTTTTGTCCAAAATTGTGATTTTTAACCGAAACCGAAACCGTTATTTTTAAAGGCAAAAAAAACGGTAACCTTTAACCAAAATAATAAAAAACCGGTTTTTTAAACATCTCTTTTTAATAAAAATTATTTTGAAAAAATACAAAATCTGTATTAAATGTGATTAGTTTACCAAAAGTAATTACTGAATGCTTGATTGTACATATATTATAAAATTATAAATAGATATCTTTTTATACTTTGCATTCCAAATCTGAATAATGTTAAAAACCGGTTAAATTAACCGGTTTTTTTAAAAACCGGTTTTTTACGGAAAAAACCGGTTTTTCAACAGAAACCGTTATAAAAATAAAGTTCTTGAATTCGGTTAACCGTTAACCAAAATTTTTTTCGGTTTCTAGCCCTGCTCTTAAGTAAACGTGACAGAACACGCTGTAATAGTTATTTACATAACAAGACTCGCGAGCTTGCCTGCTCTTCTACTAAAGCAAAATATTGTGTGTAACATACTCGGAAAGTATCTTTACTGGACTCGTATGCTTCCAGGACTTGCCTACGGTTCGTCCCAAAACTGCCTACTCGTTTAGTAAAGTAGCAACTTCCAGTCTTGTTACGTAAAGAACTATTTTTTGCGACAACAAAATCACTATCTTTGCCAGCCTTATGCCGAATTTACATTGGTATAGTAGCTAATGCAAGTAACTAAATCAAGTAACTAAATTTAGCTACTTGCACTGTGTAGACAGTTTTGTTTAGTACTTGCGCAAGTAAACAATTTAGTGACTTTTTGAGTAAAGTAAATAGAAATCATTACTATTTACTTGAAGACGATACTTCATTTATTGTCAAATACTAAACAATTTCCTTAAATTGGGTGTAGACCACGTATATATTGTGTGAACACTCACTAAACCAAAATTTTGACAAGTTTTGCTACTTGATTAGTGACTTGCTTTAGCTACTTGATTTAGTAACTTGCTTTAGCTACTATACCAATGTAAATTCGGCATTAATTAACAACAAATAAACAGGTAAACATTCGCTGGGTAGTATAACGACGCTTGTTTGACAGCGCAAATCAACAAAACAACTCATCACCATGGCAACCAGGTACTTTCCGGTCTAGGCCGGTATATACAACCCATCACTATGGCAATCAGGTTATGATGGATCGGAAAATGGGACTGGTCCCTTGGCGACTTTCCGGCTTAGGTCGTGGGGTTGCCGACGACGCGACGGTTGGCAGGTTTGGAAGGACAGCCCTTTTTTAGACGTTTTGTGCTGTGTTCTTCTTGAAGGAAGGACGCAAATTGTTCCCCTTCATCGCTTAAGTACATTTTACTACTAATTTTTAAATAAAGAGAACTTGTAAAAAGTATCGACCAAAAATCTAAAACGCCTATGCAAGTTTAACGTCGTGTGAAAAAAAAAAACAATTTGAATGGATCGAAAGTTCAAAATGAAATCAAACCGAGGCAAATTGTACTTTATGTGCACTTTAATTTGTATATTTAGGTATCGCGGAATCAAAATCTAAAAATAAATCAAAAGCATCAAATTCCAGTAAAAACGTTTTAAAACTTTTTTTGTCAAAAAAATCGGCCTAGATGTTTTGGTCTTATGTTATTTAAATTGTAAAATTCCAAGTTTAGTTTCATTTTATTCATTGGATGGCATAATTAAATTAGAAGGTCAGACATGCAGTGATATCGTTATTTCAAAAATAAAAATCAGGTGAACGATGGTTTTCCCAATATTATCTATTAATTAAACAAAACCTTAGTTATGTGATCGGTGTCCTTACTCAACTACTCAAAAAGTTGACAACCCCATTAGGTTGGTAAAGATGATTTTTTTAGCCCACAAAATGATCAGAAACAGCGATTTTCAGGACAGACACAGAAAAATGTCATTACGCCATCAAGCGGACTAGTATTATTTCCTTCAAACTTGTTCTTTACATTTTTCGACTCAAAACGATTCCAAGGGTTTGTTGTGCAGTTATATTTATCCTATTGGGGCACGCTCGGTATATTTATTCTACGTACCTACCCAATTTACCACATGCATTTAACATCTTGTGGTGCTGAAGTAACTTACGGGATCTACAATTTTTTATTTTTTACCATTTACGCACATTTGAGTACCATTGGTGTCTACATGTACAATGATATATGACTTTTAGCTATGTTTTCACTAATATTTTACAGCATTTACTAAGAAACTAACTGCACTTTACGAAAGTAGCATTCTTAGCTAACGGTTAGTTAGTTTGCGCATTACAAAGCAATTTGCGTTTTTAGTCTTACATGTGGAGTATTTTCTTTCTAAAGCAGATCCAGTTTAAGGTTAATTATATTTTGTTGCAGGTAGGACATGCAATAATCTCACTTCGCTTGGCCAAGACAGGCCCGCCCTCGCGTGTCTGCGAGCTGTGTCAGCCCCCGGCTAGCTGAAGTCAGTCAGCGATTGTGGAAGTCGGGAAGGTATTATAAACTTATTGCACTAACTCACCTCACACGCTTGTAAAAGCTGTTTGTCGAAAATTTTTCGCAAAATAAACCAAGGCGATATTTACAACAACAGAGCACGAAGGCATCGTGACCTTTGATCGTAAAAGTTGCACTTACATTTACAGGTGATACGTTAAAATCTACTTTCTTGGATTAAGTTTATCAATCCATTACGTAATAATAGTCTTTTGGTTATTAATTTTATCGGGATTAAGGTCGTATTGAATGTTTTTCAATTCTAAAATGCCATTCAGCATAGTTTATCAGTATAGTATGGTTTGTCGATGAAACAAAATTTTCCACTACAAGAGTATAAAACAGTATAAAACTTCATTGGACAGGGTGTTTGAAAAGTAACTATACAACTATGGGCAATGTAATACATGTACTTAATATTTTATGATAATTCGGAAGCTTTATCTTTTAATATAAAAAAGTTACAGTACTGGAAAGTAATAGTTGGAATACCAATTAATTTAACAAGCCAAATTTTTCATTAAATTGTTTTAAACTTCAACTTGTTTAATTGGGACAAAAAAGAACAAGAATATATGGCATAAAGGGTGAAAAGTAAGATGCATTTTATTTAGTTGGGGCTTCCTTTAAAAACAAAATTTTTAAAAACTATTTTATACTAAACAGTAAATTTAAAGTTACTTGTTGTATTTATGTTGAAGTATGCAAAAACACTTCGGATTTTAATAAATTCTTTTGTAAAAAAAACAGAAGCGTCTACCTAATTAAAATATTTATTATTACTGGTTCTTCTCCCATAAAAATATTAAGTAATTTCGTGACACATCCTTGTAAAAAAACAGCAGTAAAATAAAAAGTCAACAAATAGTCAATTTGTAGGTATATTTTGGAAAATTTATTTTAATGGTCCAACATTAATTAGCTTTATGTTTTAATTTATTCTGACATTCAAAATATCGTTAAGTTTAATTCAATTCAAATATCATAATAAACAAATTAATTAAATGAACTGTGGGCTAACTGTTGGGCAACAAAAATATTTATTGGACAGTGTGATTTTAATAGACGCTTTAAACCTTAATTTTGTATTGTAATCAAACAGTTGTCCGTATTATTTTAACTTTTATATGGTTGGTGTCATATTTTGCTGAAACAAGCACTATAATTTATGATATAACTTTTAATATTCATCCATTAATTATTGTAACCTCGCAAACTCAACATATGCATACATATCATAAATAATTAAATATCGTAGGCAGGTTATTGTGTTTAATACCTACAAAAATTTAATTTCTGATCTAAAACAGGAACTATTCATATTTGTCGAGAGAGCTGACCACTAACTACAAAGACTTGGTATGATCAAGTGCTCTAGTTATGAGTAGGCAGCTTCTGTTGTTTTAATAAAAACCGCCCTTTGCTTATTATTTATTGTCGTCGCTCGTATTACTTGACGTCAGGATTGTTAATAAATACTTCGTACGCGAATATCTAATATATGGTGTAAATTCTTCCATGCGAGAGTTGGGATAACAAAACATAGGTGGAACTACTGGTTCTTGTATTGCTTGTAAATCGAAAGTAGTAAGAAATGTATATGGGGCGATTCATTTTTTAATCTTTGCCTTTCTTTTATCTTAAGAATTACAAAGTCAATTTAATAAGTACAAAGATATTATCATCATGTATTTAGTTCAGAGGTTATTCGAGATCAATTATAAAATTTGATTTTTTCGTATTATTAAATATTTTTTTAATGTTCCAAAGCTGTTCAAAAGTAAAACTGTGTATTTGTATATTTAATGTCGGAATTTACGTCTATCTAGGACTATCATAATTTTTTAAATTTCGTAATGAATACTTTTAGGTAAGTACAACTAAAATATTTGATGATCGTGGTAGGTACAGGTACACTGAGAGAAAGGTTTATTTAAGACAATGTGAAATTCATTTGTTCCAAATATATGCTAGAATTCTATATAGCCAAATGTACATGACAACTGACGTAATAAAATGATCAGTTTGAAGAATATAATTGTATCAAATAAATAATAAATTGTGCCAATTATATAACATTACTGAACAAAAGAACATAAGTTTGTGTCAATAAAATCATCAACTTGTACCAAATTTACATTGGTATTAGAACAATCTTAACATATACCCTTAATCAGAACAATAATACTATATTTGCAACAAATCAATGGTTAAGTTATAGCAATATATACAGCGGGTAGACTTAAAAAAGCACGATATTGTAAAAACTATATTTGTATTTACTACAAATAAATCACACCTCTTGTGTGTAATAAATATTGGAAATAAAATTAAGGAAATATTTTTATACGGTGCACAAAAAAAAACATTGTCAAAATATAAATATATATATTTAAGGTCGGTAACAATACATCTCTGAAATATAACATAAAAAACAGTACCATAATGTTATCACATACAATAAACATTTCTCCATTTATAACATAAAAAAGAGACTATTGTATAACCAGTTTGGTATATTTTAACTGCCCTTTATAAATCCTATTTGTTTACCTACGTTTTTCATAAAAGCAATAAGTTTTTCTTTAAATAGCAACAATAAAACTTTTTTTCTAGTTTTAAAGGTCAGTTTAAAATAAACTGCTTGATCACAGAGAACTGAAAATAAATCTTGAATTTAAAATAAAGTACATTATTTCTGTATTCACTTACACAATAAGTGACAATCATATTAAAAAGTATACTTATATAAAGACTAACTATAAACTTGTCATAACATTAAAATTTGAAATAAATCTTTCCCCATTATTATTTTTTTAAATTTTTAATAAAGTCAAACACGTATGGTTATTTGCAGTCAAATGATGTTTGTATATCATAAATATACCACTGTATTAAAGTCCATAAATGTTCACATTCCAAAGGATATGCAACATTAAATGTAATAAATGTTTTAAAACTCACTTCTAGTCCTTTTAATAACGATGGCACTTTATATAATATTGAATCAATATACTTAAGTACACAGCTTTAACTTGGGTCACAGTTGACGCTTCATTATTATGGATGGTTGCACTGTTAGACCATATTTTTTCATTTTTTTACGCTTTTCCTCAACAATTGCGTCTACTTCACTAGCAACCTACAATTAGAACAGAAATTTAATATATTTTGGTTTCAATAACAATCTAACGAACTCACCTTCACTCAAACCAGTATACCTTCTACACTCTCTGTGATAGACGGTTTCCATTTTTTTAGTTTTGATGAACTGGGTGGTACACTGCTTCCTAATATAGGGATAACCTTCTGATGTTTTTAGAATCTACATGACAAAAAAATTCATTAATTATTAATTGGTATACAAATTGACCACTTCGTACACCCAACAAGGGTATTAATTCTTTTAAATCACTCTCAGTTAGCAGAGAAAAGTTTTCTTGGTCTATCTGTTGTTCTAAATTAACTAATAATTTATAATTAGAAAATTGCACTAACAATTTGTTTCGGTACTTATTGCAACTGATTATATTTTGCATAACAAATTCGGTAATTTGCAAGCGAAAACATTGATTGGGGTTGGTTGTAACACTGTTACTTTTGACCCTAAGTGTACACAAATCAAATTGGTGGGAATCCCCTAATTAACCACAATTCCAACGTCAAATTGTATTGCATCCACCAACATATAAAAACAAAATTAGTTTTACACAAAAACACTATCGTACACCTTATATGATACTATAAAAAAACTTCCTGAACAAGTGCAAAACAATTTATACCGCATTGAAAGGTGAAACAAAAATGGCGTTGAAAACCGCGGCAATGATACACACGTAATACCTATATATTTAATATGACAATATAATAGAAAAAAGCGTATGGATACATGAAACATTTACTTACCTTTAAATATGGGTTGCAAAGCGGATAAACCCCATTCCGCTAGTGTACTTTTCACGAAATCATCCATTACAATGCACACGATAACTAAATGACGCATCGAACACGAAACGATGAATGATGCTCGTCGTATATCAGAGGGCACTTGTCCTCTACCAAACAATTTACTCACTGTCCCAAGTTTCTATTTATTTGTGTCAAATATATATTAATAAATGCAAGAAAATCATTTATTTGTAAATTCACATAAGTTGATATGTTTCGTAATAATATTAGCCTATGTGAGGCAAATGTAGATTTATTGTGTGAATTAAATACAGATCAATTACACCCAAATATTGGGTCAAAGTGATTCATAAAGTTACGCTAAACAAAAAACGTTGTCATAAATAAATATAAGCTGTTGTCAAATTTTCTAATTTGAAAGCAAATATTTATTTGTTAGAAAGATTCATTTTTCTCAGTGTAGTTCTATAAACGTAATCAAAAGTAGCGGATTCTGTTTCTTTGAGGCCCTAGGAGCAATTTTTTTAATAAGACCTTTTAAGTAAAAGTGATTTTTTTATATATAAAACCAGGGATGGAAAACGTAACGTAACGATAACCGATAACGTTATAATAACGATTCAACTATAATTTTTTATACAATAACGTAACGATATTTTAATAACGTTATATAACGTTATAATAACCGATAACGTTTCGTTAAAAGTTATTTTGTATCGTTATTCTCTATAAATTAAATTTTTATATGGCAATCTTTTTATTTTCAGAAGATATAATATTTTGTTTGTATTTTAGAAATTAAAATGAAAATAAAATATCTCAACCTCAACGTAATTTTGTAGGTACTATTTTTTAAATTTACATTTACAGATCCCAAAAATAATGTCAGAGTTACAAATAAAAATTATTTTTATACAGCATGTTTCTTAAATAATGCGAAAAAATTCGGGAGGTGATACTTAATCGAAAATTAAGAGGAGTCTTTCATATTTTTTTCCTTTAGGGTCTCCTTTCGGAGTTACACCCCCCTGAAGGGGATCGGTAAAATTGTGTATTTATTTTATTTCCCAAATTTGGATAAATGTGGGAGATTTATACTTATAAAAAGGTTTCCCATAGTAATATTTTTAATCATCTCCCACCTTCACAGGGGGCTGAAAAGTGCGACCGCTGTTGGTTTTTTTATCAGGACTTTTTGGTGGTTGAAATCTAGCAATTTTAAATTTAATTTAAAAAACTTGATTTATTTAGAAGTTGTTTTTATTCTTTAACAGATCTCGTTAAACCTACAGTTTTTGAGTAAAAAATTATATGAATGAACATGAACCATCAAATATTCCAATATAAAACGATATCGGATAGAAGTGACAGGTGTAATTCATTTTGACGTGTACGCGGCGACAACGCTAAAACGCCCGTCAATTCTACCCAATATGAATATAAACATCATATTCACTCATTTAATTTTTTACTCAAAACTGTAAGATTTACGAGAAAAACTAAAGAATAAAAAAACTAACAAAAACAAAATTTTGCAAAATTTCAACTCACCAAACAGTTCTGATCAAAAAACCAACAGGGGTCGCACTTATCAGCCCCCTATGAAGGTGGAAGATGATTGAAAATATTGCTATGGGAAACCTTTTAATAAGTATAAAACATCTACCAAATATCATTCTCCTACATTTATCTAAATTTGAGAAATAAAATAAAAACCTAATTTTACCGCTCTCCTTTAGGGGGGTGTAACTCCGAAAGGAGACGTCCAAGAAAAAATTGTTATATGTATAAAAGACCCCACTTTATTTTCAATAAGGAATCACCTTCCGAATTTTTTCGCATTATTTAAGAAACACCGTGTATATCATAATTTATGTAACGTTATATAACATAACAATTAATTTTTTTAACGTTATTTATAACGTTATGTAACGAAAACAAATAATAAATAACGTTATACAATAACGTAACGATTTAAAACGTTATTCCATCTCTGTATAAAACACAATAAAATCATTAAATAAAAACAAGATTTTTTTTGTTTTTAATTACTCACAACTTAAAATGTTACCTCTTATTTCCTTTCATAATTGTAAATAACTGCTCGCACCGATAAGTACTTCCAAACATGGTAATTAATAATTTTATATGCGAATTTTCAAGTGTTTACAAACCTGGCTAGTAAATATTTGTAAAATTCAACAACTTTACTGAATTTTGACTTTAAGTCTGAATCGCACTGGATCTCGATTATCTCAATTTTCATATGATTAGGTGCTGATTGTTTTTTTATCGAGAAAATTGATGAAAATATCTATCTATGTAGTGGCCACATAGATGCAACATGACCACTAATCAGTCATTGGCGAATGTTCGTTATTAATAATTATGTATACATAGAACTTTTAAAAATTAAGCTACGAAGTTTTATTAAAGTTTTTGGTACATATAGGTACAGCGTCATTCAAGCCTGCAAAAAATGGAAAAAACATGTATTATTGATTTCTCAAAAATTTTATCCTTGATAAAAGTTGGTGCATGGTCCAAAACTGAAGTTAAGATAAAAAAAGTTCGATAAAAAGTCATAAGACTAGATTTTAGCGATTTTTGAAATATTCGCATGAGTAAAGTGCACTTATTTTAAGAGATACAAAAAAATTGTACAAAAAAATGTTATTTAGAATCCAAAAATAAGGCTAGATTTAAATTTTGATGGTCTAATTCCAATTTTTATTTTTAAAGAAATGTCATATGACACTAGATTTTATGGCTTAAAAAATGAAAATTTGACCGTCAGAATTTAAACCTAGTCCGATTTTTAGATTATAAATAACTTTTTCCCATAATTTTTTGAAATCGATAATAAAAAACTTTTCCATTTGTTGCAGACTTTTTGAATGAAGTATACTGTTATATTGACTGGGCCGCAAATATATTCGTTGTGGGCCGCATTCAGCCCGCGGGCCGCGAGTTTGACATTCTTGCTTTATGCCATAACACACAGAAATGTACTTTTACATAGTTCTAACATATTGAAAAACAAATGAGTTTAAACAGTGGCGAAGCAAGAATTCTGCAAGCAGAATTAATGGGTGCTTCGGATAAAGTTTTCGTGTGGTGCCAACTGTGCCAGATTAAGTCTTTACCGGGCCCTAATTACAGGTTGTTTACGAATTCTGATGAAGGGCCAGTAACTTAGATGTACCTATAAGTGATGCGAGCTGTATTCAAGGGATGAAGTGAGGAAGAATGGGCAAGAAATTATCGTTAGATTTACAAACATTCAATACCCGCGTCAATGTGACCTAACAATTTATAATATATGATGTAGGATAGGTAATAGCGACGAAATTTAATCAATGGTTGAGGCCGCGGGCCGGGTATAGAGCCTTCACCGTATTCGGCACGCGGGCCGCCAGTTTGCGACCCCTGTCCTATGGGCTCCCTTGGCTCGTGGGCTCATACACCCCCGATTTCTACGCCACTGAGTTCGAGTATGTTTCCAACAAAATGCTTAGCTTGAACTATATCTCAAAAATAGACGTGCAGGGTGGTCAAAATTCGAATGTTTTACGGGGTATCTCGGTTACCGCAATAGATAGCAAAAATCTGATTTCGATCTTTTAGGCTATTTTTTTGAGAAAAGAACGCATGTGTAATCAGATTTTTTAGCACTACAGACGAAAATTGAAATTTCATCATTTTTGAAAATTTGCTATAACTTATTTATTTATTAAATTAGAACAAAATGTTATATAGGTTTTTTATACAGATTTCTATGCTTAATTTAAAAACAAACATACATTTTTCTTAGCCACCTTGACTTTCGAGATATGGAGTAAACTTACATTTTTTTAAATGGAAACCCTAGTTGTCAATGACTTTATGTGAAAGAGTGTTTCTTTAGCTTTTCAAAAACATATAGTTTTATATATTTGTTACAAAAAATAACTGAGATATGGCCAATTTTGTAAAAATACCCTTATCAAAGTTTGTCATGATTTCATAAAGAAGTAATACAAGCAAATCCGTGTATTCTTTTGTATTTTATAACTGTTTATTTAGGTATTGTGAACATGGCTAAATTTAAACACTTTGAAAAGTTTAATATGTTAGAATATTACTTTGTAAGTGATAAAAACGTAGCGGCTGGTGCAGAATTTACTTGGCAATGACATTTAGTTGTTTAATCATTGCAAACATCACTTGTTTACGAAATCATGGCAAACTTTGAATTTTTACAAAAGGAGCCATATCTCGGTTATTTTTAGCAACAAATATATAAAACTATGTAATTTTAAAAAGCTAAAAAAGTACTCTTTCACATAAAGCCATGGACAACTAGGGTTTCCATTTAAAAAATTGTAAGTTTACTCCATATCTCAAAAGTCAGTGGCTAAAAAAAAATTATTTTTGTTTTTAAATTAAGCATTAAAATTTGTATAAAAAACCTTGAAACAATTTTGTTCTAATTTAATAGATAAAGAAGTTATAGCAAATTTTCAAAAACAGTGAAATTTAATTTTTCGTCTGTAGTGCCAAAATGGAAAGCGATATAAAACATTTGGTTACATAGACGTTCTTTTCTCAAAAAAATAGCCAAAGACACCCAAATCAGATTTTCGCTATCTATTACGGTAACCGAGATACCCCGTAAAACATTCGAATTTGGTCCACCCTGTACATATTTAATTCCCGATTACATGATTACTCCTATAAATATATCTCTAACGCTTTATTATACAGGGTGTCCCACAAGGTATGCCTTCGCTAATTTTTGCATAAATCGAATTTTTAGAACCTAGATAAAACGTTTTTACCGATAATAATTTTTTTCATGTGTCCCTTCATATACAGAGTGTCCCAAATATAGTGAACAGCATGAGAATCTCTTAAACGGTAAAAGATACGGAGTTGGTTAAATGGGTCAAAATGATCTATGATTCAAGAGCAACAGTTCTATAAAAAAAAAAAACTAAAAAAAATCAATAGTTTTTGCGCTATTGATGAAAAACAAAACACATCAGGTTTTTAATTTCTGCTTATAACTTTCTTAATTAAAATCACACTCAAAATATTTTTCGACATTATTAGGACACTTTTTTGTGTAGATTTGAAATTTGTCAACAAATTTTACCTATCTTCATTTGTTTTTGTTTTTTTAACATTAATTTTCTTATTTTAAATACGGCTGATGTTAAAATAACAAAAAAAAATGAAGATAGATAAAATTTGTTGACAAATTTCAAATCTACACAAAAAAGTACCCAAATTATGTCGAATCATATTTTGAGTGTGATTTCAATTAAGCAAGTTATAAGCAGAAATTAAAAACCTGATGTGTTTTGTTTTTCATCAATAGCGCAAAAACCATTGATTTTTTTCGAGTTTTTTTTTTTATAGAACAGTTGCTCTTGAATCATAGATCATTTTGACCCATTTAACCAACTCTGTATCTCTTACCATTTAAGAGATACCCATGCTGTTCACTATATTTGGGACACTCTGTATATGAAGGGACACATAAAAAAATTTATTATCGGTAAAAACGTTTTATCTAGGTCCTAAACATTCAATTTATGCAAAAATTAGCGAAGGCATACCTTGTGGGACACCCTGTATTTTAGGTTTCATACTCATTGCTTTCACAATCGTATTTGTTAAATTATAGCACAAATCCGCGTGTCGTCCATGTATTGAATTTTTTATTAACCAGACGGTTGATGCTTTTGCTTTAACTATAAAAATCTTTTTGTCTGCAACTGAAAAACAGAAAATTTTCATGATAGTAAAGGAACTAAACACAATATTCGGATTTTTAGTTTAGATTTATATCAAGAACGTTAAAACACATGTGTGCTAATAAATAGTTGTAATCAACTTTTTTGTAATGATTTTTAAATTCCCGTGTTCTTCATGACGAATTTATACACCATGTATTGTACGTAATTATCGAGTGTACAGTATTAAAATCGTAATTGAACAGCTTACACTTGGAATAGATTTATTCACCGTTAGTATTTTTGTTTATACAGCAATCAATATTCGTCTTTTAAAAATACAGTAGATACATAACTTACTGTAATAAATATGTTTGTATCACATAATACACACCCTAACCTTCGTATTACCTGACAATAACTTTTTAAATATTACTTCATGCAAATGTGTCAACCTGCTTGACATATACATACATGTTATCTATCTATTTCATATATAATTGCAAAACTTGTTTCGTTCCAATAGATCTTTACACGATAAACTTTGGATAAAACATGCAGTAATTAATAAATTCGATGTTATTGACAAATTATTTAAGCGTCAAGCAGCTACTTCCTGGGCGCAAAACTGATCTACTTTCTTGGACAACGATAAATTATGTTTCTTAATTGACAGTGAAGTAATACTACTCGGAATTCTATTACTATCTGTTTTAAGAAAGTGTTTTATATCGGTGTGTGTTTTTGTTGTTTGCTGTTTCATAGACTTTCGATGGCCTTTACAGTTGCAACAACTTTGCAGGAAACTTTAAACAGGATGTTCAATTGAGTTCCTATCATAGTAAAATGATATTTTTATTCCCGTCTTCCCATAGTAGATGTATTAATTAACATACTATGAATATTTCCGTAACCAACTTAAAGGCAACAGGTGCTTATAACTTATTTGTGTTCGTTAAGTTGTCATCAATAATATACTCGTACATGAATACATAGATGAAAATTTAAAAGCTATACATCATTCTTAGTAATATGTCGCATATGAAATAATAACATTAAGTAACATGTGCCTTCGTTGATACGTGACTAATTAATTTATCACCAGGGTTAGAAATCCAACAGAAATGGGTTCGGTTCGGGGTCAGGTTGAGTAGTGTAAAAAAATTGGTTCAGGTTACATAAAAACATTTTTTATGAGGTTTGACAAGTTCGATTCGCATAAAAATAAAAGAGCGTTGATTACTAAAACCACACGAAAATAAAAAATTGGTAACTTGGGAATTATTTTTCAATTACACTTGTACGTTGTATTAATATAATAATTCAATTCCAAAAACGTCTGTTATTATAATACTGCGGTTTTGAACCAGCTTGTAAAAACATTTCGGTTCGGTTTTGATATCTGTTTTAAGACGGTGTCTGGTTTTCGTTCATGGGTAACAAATATGAAAAAATGGTCCTTTTTAAGTGCTACGTCAAATAAAAAAAAAAAAACTGGCGTATTCATGAAAAATCATCTACGTTTTTGTACAAATCGTTTTCTAGGTTTCTTTTGTTGTATTACTCAAACTCTGACATATTATTTAGACAGTCGTATCTACAGACAAAAAACAATTACACTTTATGAAAAAACGCCCTTAAACAACATCAAAAGGAAAATAGGGGTAGAATGTTTTTCAGTTCACAAAAACGTTCAGACTAGATTTTCCCTTGGGATTTGGGGGTGGAGATGCCGATGGCATAGTTCACCTTAGGGCGCCAGTTGCTGTTAGCTTGTCTAGGGCCGCCCCTTGTTACTATTATTGAAGTTTTCTTAGTTTAACTTTAAACATCTTGATGCATATTTTATTCTTAATCAAATCGTAAGACATTTAAAAAAATTGTTATTTAACTTTAATAACATAAATGATAAAATTTTCATAATAACCTGTACGCACTTTAAAAGGTAAAAATACTGGTTATAAGTTTCAATATTTACAGCAGTTAAAATTTTTAAGCAGTTTCATTTCGTCCGTTGTTAATTTAGAAAATTTTGTTTCAATTGCTTTAAAGATTGTAGTAATTGTGTTTATCGTTTGTTTCAAACATTTATACAGATTTTCAAGGTGTGAGGTTTAGCGACGTCAATAGTAGTATCATGACAATAATTTTATTTATTTTTGTCGTTTTTACTTTCGCCATACAGATACCCGTGTGCGTGTGTATGCCGTAAACAATATAATTGTATATTGTTGAGATAGGGTATCTCGGTTATTATCAAAGGTAGAAAAAACGGAGTACGCAGTCTCGATTTCTTTTTCGAGAGAAATTATTGCTGTAAAAAGATTTTTTGGAATATAACCAAAAACCGATTTTTGGCACTTTTCAAAAGTGTTAAATATCTCGCTTGAACGAAAAGATAGAGAAAAACTTTACAGACATTTTTGGTTTGATTTTTTGTCCTTAATACGATAGCAATAGTATTTTTTTTTACTCATCTAAATATCGATATATTACACCTGGCTTTCTTATTTTAAATGGCAACCATAAACAAATTATATATTTTGAAACGCCCAAAAAGTAAGCTTTCGATTTATGTCAAAGCCAACTATGGTTGCCATTTAAAATAAGAAAGTTAGGTGTAATATATCAATATTTGTATGAGTAAAAAAAATTGAACATCGTTATCTTATTAAGGACAAAAAACCTTGCCAAAAATGTTTTTAAAGTTTTTCTTTATCTTTTCGTTTAAGCGAGATATCTAACATTTTTGAAGTGCCCAAAATCGCTTTTTGGTTATATGTATTTCGAAAATCAAAAATCTGTTTACGGCAATGGATTTCTCTCGAAAAAAAGAAATTGAGGCTACGCACATAATTTTTTCTATCTCTGATAATAACCGAGATTAAATAATAAATAATATATGGCGGATATCAAAGTTTTTACTTTAACCAAAATTACCGATAATAGTTATTTATGTATCAAGGCCTAAACGTGTAACTTTTTCGGCCTCGTCTCGTTTAGTCGAAGCCAGCAAACAGGCAAGGAAGAAAAAGTACGTTTTGGCCGAGGTGCATATTACATTTTTTGTGCGATCGAATTAAAAACAATTTAAATTTTTAGTATTTTTCAAAAATAGAGGTTAGAAACTACGTGACATTCTGTCACTGACAGATGACGGCGTATGCTGTTAGCGGTGGAAACGTACTTGCATAATTCTGTACATAAATTTAAATAACCTTTTTTTGTGCGATTGTAATGTTGTATTCATAAATTTAATATTATATAAATATATAAATTACTTTAACGTAGAACATACGTATATCAGCACTAATTTTTTATTCAGTATTCAGTAACAGTATCAACACGAAAATATTAGGTTATAAACTACCTGACAGTTAACAACCTAAAGACCTCTACGTCACTATCCTTAGCGGGGAAGCCATATCTCAGAGAACTTATATTTAGACACGCACATGCGCTTTCCGCTTAAAAAGCAAATGCTAAAAATTTAAAAGCTGCTTGCTTAGAGACAATTTATTGTAAGAACTTAAAACAATGCATTATAACCTAATGGACATTATTTTATTAACTTTTTACCCGTAAAATTCTACGCTTGTTTTTTAATCTGCTTTTATAAATTTATCCGAATGCAAAATTAGTTTCTAAACACTACAGTTACTTTTAATATATTTGGTTAAATAGGAAGAGGTAAATGTAGCACAGTAAACACCTATTATTATTAAGGTAGTAACAAATGAAATTATCATTAACTACATAAACAGAACGTTGATATTTGAATTCGCGTTGGCTGCGTTGTAATGCATAATAGCAACGCCTGTTCGTATAATAACTTACCGGTTGACCTAACCTTATGTTATCATTACTTACATATTTAACATGTACGTACAAATAAATTAAATAAACGTTAATATCCTCTTGTAGAGTTGCGGCTTATTAACCAAGTACATAACTGTATACATTACTGAAAAAAATTGGTAGAATTATATAAATAATATCTGATATCCTGCCGCTAATAATCAGTAATCAACAGAAATGTGTTGTTATTTGTTAGTAAATAAATATTAAAATGTTACATAACGTTGCACTCCAGAAAAAAAGGATGAAATCAATATGCGTTCAGAACTTTTTTATTTACGTGTTTTTTGTGTCTAATTTGATGTTTATTATCCTTACGTCTTATGGACTATATTATAGGTCTTTCGGAAATGTCATGTTCTATTTAGTGGAAAATTTACAGTTTATTGTGATCACATTTCTATGTTCAGAATAATTCTAATAAATGACGATTAAATTAAATAGAAACATACTTGGGGAATCTGATTTATTTGTATGGTTTTCTAAACAACTAACCTCACTTTAAAACATAGTTATGTTTTCAAATATTTATGTATGTAGGAACGAAAACTAAAAAAAAGGATCTATTTGACTATTTCATTGCTAAATGGTAGTCAATTTACTATATACAGTGACAGAAATATATCGTTTTGTGCGAAATAAAGTATTCGAAAATATGATTTTAATAAACAAATAAAACACGGTTTATTTCAACAAATTGTATTGGTTTTTTAAAAATTGATTTTATAAAGCTGTACCTATTAAGAATTTCAAAATAGTTTGGCGCTAAACTATGGCAAAGAAAAATTACTGATTCAGAATTTTTATTATCTGTTGTTAATCTTAATACTGCATAGTATCAAAAAAATATATATTAAAAACAATTTCTTAGTAATGACAAAAATCATTTTAATTCCCATTTACAGTAAATGTATTTAGAAAAATTTAATATTCAAACTATTAATTTTTTAAACAAATGAATGTCGTCCCTTACAGATGTATAAAAAATATGTAGAACTCCTTCTTTAACAATTTTTTTCTACCAACCTCTGCACCAGAGGCAATTTATATTTAAAAAATTGGCTAATTATAAATTTTTATTCCACTTTTTTGATTATAATGTGATTTACAAGCTGTGAATAGTGAGTCGCAAATTTTGGTCACTATATGTACAGCATTTGTTTTAGGTAGAAACAAAAAAATAACAACCAGATACGAAAACTGTACGAATGACGTAAATTTGATATACATATGTGTGTGAATGTGAATAATGAATTTCCATTTAAACCAATTTATTATATTAATTTTAAAGAAACGTAATTTGGTTAATAGTTTTATTATCTCTTTTTTGTTTCTAAAAATGTAATCAACATTTTGTAAATTTAATTATATTATTAATATGTCCGAGAAAAAAAAAGTTGGTAGGTAGGTATTTGTAATATTAACTATTTTATGTGTGTAATATTAATGACTCTCAACTTATCGTTTGTAATTTGGTGTGAAACTTTTGGTGTGCATGTCTGAGAAGTTCATTGCGTAAATCGTTTTTATATTAGATTAGTAATGACACACTGAAAATCCGTGTTAATTAGATGTTATGCAACATCCACTCTCACGAACCTTTCTGAATTTAGTCATCCAATTGTGTTGCTAAATATGTATGTGCCTAGATCTTAAAACGACCGAGCCCGTAAAAAGAATACTTTTTATTGTATTATCAAGATTGAAATCTGATTTAAAATTAGGTTGTATAAGTTTAAGATGTCATTGTAGAAAGTGGCTCTTACAAAGAAAAGTGAGCCTGTAGTTTTATTATTATAATGTGGCAGAATCTAGGAGGAATAATAAGTGTACCATCAACTATGTTATTGTGCAATTACAAAGGAATTTTTTTGTGTATGAATTAAGCAATACACACGTCATATAGTAGGTTGGGTAGTTTTTTGTCAATAATTGAACATGGAAACTGAAATTTTTTATTCAAATGAAATCTTGTAAATTTTATCCAATTCAGTTTGCAATTTGATTATTTTTATAAATCATCAGAAATATTCAAAACTATCAAAATTTTAGGCATATATGGTAAAAAACCTTTAATTTCATTTGCAAGTAGTTAAAGTAAATACAAAATAATGATAAGAAAAGGCAAAAAAAAAATAAAAATAATTGGCAATATTTGGCAATAAGTCAGCCTTTTTACGATTGATTCAAAAAACGCTGTATGACATGCAATAACTAGCAAATGAAAATAATGTTCTGTAAAGCGAGTTACTTTTGTTTTTTAACTTAAACTTACAATATTGTCACAAGAATGTTTAGTAGCTGGGTTTCGTTAAATTGGAATACATTATTTTACGTGTCCGGAACATTCTTCGCCCACAATTCTTCGACCACAATTCTTCGCCCACAATTCTTCACCCACAATTCTTCGCCCACAATTCTTCGCCTACACAATTCTTCGCCGCCACAATTTATCGCCGCATACAAGCATATCACAGATTTTATTTGTAAATGTGATTGATTTTATTTATAACGTAATTTTTACAGATTATTTTACATTAGGTTAAGTTAGGTCATGCCAGGTTAGGTTAAATTAAGTTTTATTCATAGTACTATAATAACATAAACAAGATTAAAAATAACAACATACGCTATTTATGTAGCAATTTTTAAACATAATATTAAAAGAAGAAGTATTAATATACAAGAAACAATTTAGGCTAATGTAAAATAATCTGTAAAAATAACGTTATAAATATAAACAATCACATTTACAAATACAATTTGTGATATGCTTGTATGCGGCGAAAAATTGTGGCGGCGAAGAATTGTGTAGGCGAAGAATGTTCCTAGACCCATTATTTGAAGAGTGTATAGTAACATTTTAAAGCCTCTGCACATTTATTTTGTAAAAAATTTATGCGACTCAGTACAATATTTTATGCAATAATTTTGCGTAGAATAAAGCATAACACCATACAGACCTAATTTTTTCGGATATAAAGAAAATTTGTCGCTTTAGAATAAATTTGTATTAGTTAATTGTTTTTGTTAATTAGGTCATGTTCAGTACATTTGCTAAAGTAAACAATTTTTTAAATTGCTTTGATTTTCATGTTTCAATCAAATTAGTTACTGAGAATAGATAAAACACAACAATTATGAATAAAAATTAAAAATGAAAAATAGTTTATGATACATATTTTTTGTGATTAATTTCTTTTGTAATACACACTTGAAGATATGTAAGTTTAACATAAAATTTTGCAAATAAAAGGTGCTCATGTATTACTAATTTATTAATTCCATAGTATAGAGATAATCGTGTAATTGTTGTTTCCGACTTTAAAGATATTGTATATTAGTCATGTTTTATACTTTTTCTGAGCCAACGACAACCTTCACAGTCTCCATACACCTGTTACGGCTACGGCTGGCAACCTGCACCACTTTAAGCTGTATCAAGGAGAGCTAACTGCGATTTGCCTTTTAAATGATTCACAAGTCGAATTGTGCAAAGTGAACAGTTACTTTAAAGAGATTTATCTTCAAATTAATTGAATGTTAAACGAATAAGAAATAAATAAGGCTATGTGAGTCACGTTGGCTCCTCGCCGTCGAATTCGAAAACAATCCAACAATAGAAATCAGTTACAATACCTTACAACATTCGCAACAAACGCCAATAAATTTGTTATACTAATGTAGGGTATTGTAAGCGGACATGTCGAGAACAAAATGGAATTAATTATGAACGCTTTATCGATTACGAAACCCCTAATTAACAAATGTTTGTGTAATTAGAAAAGTAGATCACGAGAAGATAATAATCGCGAATACTTATTAAACAGTGAAGCAATTAATTTCGAAGTTCACAAGGAATACGTAACCGGTGTCAGTAAAAGTGTCCAGAGACGACCCTGATCTGTTTTGGAAGATTTATCGATAATGGTTTTGTAATTTTTAATTACAACAGTAAAACCTGTTAAACTAAGACATTTTTAATAGAGTAGGAAGTACAATGAAAAATCAAAAAAAAGTTATAGCTATGCCCATTTCGGTTCCTATAACACCGAGGCGGTACCTATCGCTGATCGCCGCCCCATTGTACACCGAAAAAGTTGTTAGTGCAAATATTGGGAGAAATTGAGGAAGAGAAATATATGGGCACAAGCATTTCTCAGCAGTACTAGACAAATTTTACTAAAATCTGTAGTAGTAGTATTTTATTTTCCCAAATTTTTCAATTTTTAATTATTAATTGTTATTAAACATGCCTTTCGGCATTAATTTTTTTAAATATAAGATGTTAAGTGTAGACGCAGTAAAAATTTACATTGAAATCAGGGCTGCGGTAAAAAAAAATCGACTCCGACTCCGACTACTGATAATTTTAGTAGTTCGACTACGACTCCGACAAAAATAAATACTAAGACATGTTATGGTGTTTGTAATATAAAAAAGAAAAATCAAAACGAAATGATTTAAAATTTGAGTTTAAATTTTGTGGAAAAGGACCACCTCGCAATTTTTTGCTGTACTCGGAGTCGGTACATTTTTGCCGACACCGACTCCTACTCCACTGACCAGAAATTTCTTTTAAACTCCGACTCCGACTCCGACAAAATTAAATACTACCTAGGGAGGGTTACAATACGTTGTCGCTAGAATTCTAAGGCTGTGTTTATTGCACCAAGGACATCAAAACTAAAGGTTTTGCAGTTATACGTGCCACTGGCCATTTCCTCCGAAAAAATAGGGGAAAAACTGAAAAATTGGTATAAAAAGGTCATTTTTGCGATCGCGTTAGCCATGAAACCGTCAGAGACAAAATCGAAATTCTTCTATTTACCAATACGCGCATCCTTTGCATGTAAAATGGTGCAAAGTTTTTAAAAAAATCTTGAACGGTTCCGGAGAAAAACGTCAAAAACGAAGCCCCTGCATAAGCGCTATGATTTGAGAAGTTGTGATGTAGGTATCTGTAGGTATAATTCTATAATTACATAAAAATCTATGCGACTTGCATAAGTGTTTAACATAGGGTAAACCGTTTTTACAAAGGCCTCGTTTTTCGCGTTTTTCTACGGAACCATTTAAAATTTTTTCAAAAACTTTGCACCATTTTACTTACAAAGGATGTCTGCATTGGTAAACAGAAAAATTTAGATTTTGTCTCTGACGGTTTCATGGTCAACGCGATCGCAAAAATTACTTTTACTACTCAGATTTTTAGTTTTTCCTATATTTTTCCGGAGAAAATGGCCAGTGGCAGGTATAACTCTGCAAAACATTTAGTTTTGATGTTCTTGATGCAATAAACACAGCCTTAATCAAATTCTAGCGACAACGTATCATGACCTTCCCAGCAAAGACATTTTATGGTGTGTTTAATATAAAAAAGAAAAATAAATACAACGAAATTATTTCAAATTTGAGTTTTAATTTTGCGGCATAAGACCACCTCGCAATGGTTTATGCGGCAGGAGAGTCCAACAAAACGTATGGTGAGATATTATGTTAGAATTCTCAAATTTTAAGTGGTATTTATTAATTGCTGTTTTGAGATAATTTAATTAGAAAAGTTTTTCTCCCAAACGATATGATGGCACAAAGCTCTGTAAAACTTTAACGGTCGATTGACTCTCGGCGACTAAGCTACATTATTGTTGTAGGTAGAAAAACAACATTTGACGCTCTGTTAACTTTTAACTGAGTTTTGTGCAATCTGATTTTAATGTATGTATTTACTATTCTCTTCCAGTTCCATCATAGAATTACTTGCTTTAGAAACAGATAGACTTTAGGTTGGGCAGTGACTGTTCATCTTTATTGCCTAAAGATTTTTTGCTCTCTTGATATTGTTTTGTGGACGATTTATTTTTCGTGGTTTCTTTTTGTTCTAAAATGGGTCATTTTCATCGCACTTTAAGAATGAATCGTAATGAGCTCCAACACTATTAGATCTTTAAAGGCATTCGACACCTAAATATCGTAGTGATTAAAAAAGCAAATCTGAAAATGCCCAACGATGATCTTTGCGATCTTAATTGTCTTAACAGTCTCTAGTCTCGTATGTGGTGGTTATTGCATTTCATCCCGAAACTTCTTAAACCACACCTGGTATTTTTTTGTTGTTGTTGCATCCTTTTTGCCCAAATTCTATATGTGATTACATGATTACATCGGTAACTACCGAAGTTAGCGAAATTCTTATTTAGGTTTCTGGGGTTATTTTTTCGAGATAGTCAATGTGTTATTAGATATGAAGTAGCACTGTTCGTTTTTTATTTTCTATAGGTATCTACATGAAAATTGAAATTTTTACGTTGTTAGCAATTGACTATAACTTTAGTTTTAAATGTTAATCGGTGTTACTAATTTTTGTAAGCTTTATTTAATACATTTACCAAATAACCGTGCCCAAGGGTAGTGCAGCTTAATTGTATTAATTTTATTATCATGTTAAAATATCATCTAGATTTTACTTTTTTTTTGCAGGTGAAATGTAGTTTGCCGTCTTAAATAACCGTAATTACAATATATTATCAAAACATAATCTTTTGCTCAACGTAGTATATGAGATGATAATATTTTAAAGGTTTATTAGCAATCTTGTTAAGTTAATTACAAGCTCAAACGTTGAAATGGTTAGCGAATTTGTGATAAGGACTTCGATACACAATTGCTGTCAATAACTTACATTACAAACGAATGTTAATTTCTTTATTGATATCAACTGATTAACGATAATGCGTTTGCAAACAAGCTTAATCTGTACAACGGCTAGGTTTCTAATTTTATCATTTATTATGGTTATTGCAACGCATGTCGCATAGGTTAAATTACGATGATTGTTGTAGTACAGTACTTTTATAAAATCATACATAATCAATGTTACAAACGGCCACGGTTGTACATTGTTGGAACAAAAAGGCGAAAAGCTGCGTCCAGAACTGGTAATTCTGACAGCAATATGATTACGAACGACTTAGTTTCCTTGTGTGACACATATCACGCGAAATGTTATGTAGTTACTTATAAATATACTTAAGGACATTTCTGGAATCATTAGAAATTTAAATTAGCGGCCAAACGAAATAGTTCCTAGACTGATCTGTATCTGCATTTAATTTGTATTTGGTACTTTAAAAACAAGTAGAAATATTTTAAAACCTGTATTACACATCGCATACAATTTTGTACAGATTGTGTTTTATATCGTGTCTTTTTACGTACAAAATTTTCTTAATTAAATTGCTTTTACATGCATTTTATGTCTTCATGTACAATTTTAATAGCTCAAATGACATTTCGTAGCATGCATGTAACAAGAAACTGTTAAATTTTATTTTTATAAATCGGATACACGATGGTCTAACTGTTAGACCATTGTTAGACTAACAAACAGTAAAATTTAAACGTAAGCGAATTTTTGTTCATAATTCTTTATAAATAAATATGCTTTGCCTCAGATTGTCTTATGCGTATGAGATTTCAGAAATAATTTAGAAATAATACAATCTTGGTTTCCGGGTTTGGAACCGCGTCTTCTATATTTAGAAGTAGTTGACGTTTCGACCATTGTGTCTTGGTCTTTTTAAAAACGACTAATTTGTGAGGGATGTTGCTGGGTTTATATATCCAGCTTGTGGAGGCGTGGCGTTCCGCTTGATGGATTTGTTCTGCCTGAGTGATTTTGTGATGACTGGTTTCCAGATGTTTGGGAGTTGTATGCCTGTGTCTCTGTTGTAGTTGTTTGGGTTCTTGATGATTTCCAATGATTCTCGATATAATCTTGGCCAGAAATGGTTTGCGCGGGCCAGTAGTTTTGTTTCTCTGAAGAGGATGTTGTGTCCTGTACCCTGGGCGTGTTCTGCTACCGCTGATTTATCGACTTGTTTTCTTGTTGTTTGTCCTTCGTGTTCTTTGAGACGCGTTTGTATACTCCTGCCAGTTTGTCCTATGTATACTTTTCCACAGGAGCAAGGTATGCTATATATTACCGCGTGGTGTACCACTTCAAGATTTTCTAACACACCTGAACAACCTACACAAGAACATAAAATTTACGATGGAGGAAGAGAAGAATAGCGCGTTACCCTTTCTGGACATACTAGTCAAAAGAGAAGCAAACGGAACACTTAGCCACAGCGTTTACCGTAAACCGACCCATACCAACCGCGAAAGCCTCAAGAATAAAATTTAGAAATAGTTTACTGCTGTATAAAGCAAAGCAGACTGTTACTAAGGAGATAGTTCGTTTTATTTTAGGGCCATATAAGTTAAGTTTGGATGTACTGATAAAATATGTTATGCGATTTATTTGGCATTTCCCGCTGTTCATTTAAACGTAAACTTAAGACACTTGTATAAGGCGTTGCATAAAAATAGTGACTATTAAAGATGGTGTTTTATTAATCAGAAAATGTGTTACACTTTATGGGAACACGTATGTGTATAGTGTATACTTGCATTGTTATGCTTCATGTTAATTCAAAAATGAGTTTCGAACGTGAAAATATAAATGTTGGTATTATTTTCAAATACATTTGTGTAAGCGATCAGTGACAAAAGTTTATTGCTTGGGTTTGTTGAATTATAATTATATAAATATTATAGATCTACAAAGTTATCGCAAAAGTATCATGTTTTCATTAGATTATAAATAATGTTAAAAATATTTTTAAAAAAATTATTACTCAATATGTTTTATACAGTAATCATCCGTCTATTGCTTTATCATCACTTTATTTTAATTAATGAAATATTATACTGTATACTGTATGCTACTATTCGAATTATGAAGATACGTTTTTATTATTATACCCATGCTGTATCCTTTTAATAGAAATAAAATATAATCTTCATTTATTATCTACGGTTCTGAAGCAACAATCAGCAGCAAGTGGTTTTATATAACAATGGTAATAAATTCCTGCGTCATACAGCGATCAAAATTACAGAATCTCTGCTAAGAATTTCTCATGGAATATAGTCTATAGATGGCGTAAATAGCGATAGAGCAGGCTGAGTTACAAAGAGGAGCGCCAGTCCATTGTTCCCGCTTTAAATGTAAATCAGAACACATCAAAAGTCAATTTGGAAATGTCAAAGCTGTTGAGATTTGTATAGACAAATGGTTTAGTAATAACTGAACTGTTTGATTGGCGTATCTCATAATTAACAACCGAATTGTATACCATATTCACAAAAAATGTTATTTGTCCCTACGATGTTTATTTAATTTAGTAAATCGTGATAACAATCAGTTTTTGTAAATTTCTGAAGCAAATACAATGAATTGTTAGTGTAGAAAACGCATCTAATTTAAACAATCACATATATTTACATGCATTACTTACTCTATCTATTTATTCTTGCATTTATCATATCATAGAAGTTAGATAAAGATACGTCATAATTAATTTTTATAGTACTTTGTTATTTTTTTGGTGTTATAAATAAGAAGTCAAAAAATACTTTATATGGCCTATAAATTTGATGGGGTTATTGAATTACTTGAAAATGCGCGAGCTTGATTTCCATGAATGTTTTAAAAATCATTCCTTACCAATTTTACTTGTAAAGACTGGCCTTCGTGTCTAAATTAAACTAACGTTTCCCAAAAACTTTATAGGTACTCATTTCGTCTCTTTTTAATTTTTAAGGCAGTGTCCAATATTTAACGACTTGTGTTTTGTTGGTTTGTTTATCCTTTCTTATGCTTTATTAAAATTTTAAATTACAACTACTCACAATTTAATAAGTGAAGCACTACAGTTTAAAATTAAATTTTTTATGTTCTATTGTCTGCTAGATTCTACCTGTACAGTTTAATATCTGATTACAATGTAGATAGATTCCTGTAAGTTAATAGGTGTGAAGAAATTCGTATTTACTGGTATAAGATGAAACGTTTCGGTTGAGCAAACATTCCAATTACTAATTATTATAATTTTCTTTTGTTCAATCGATAATAAACAATTTTTATATTAAATGGCCAATTACACGTAAAATCAGAAATTATCAAGTCGAAAAAGTGGTAATTCGCTTTCAAAAGCATTACAAGCTACATTATTTCCAAATTCCAGTTTACAATGGAGCGTTCTTCCGAACAAAAGAGTCTTTGTTTACATGCGACCTAGATCTGGCTGCAATTTTTCCTTTTTTTAAACGATCCAACACCTTGAATATAAAAGAACACCATTTAGACACGATTATAAGGGTTTTTATGAGCTACTGGATAGACGTGCGCAGCTGATGTCGATTATAACCTATCATCCATATAAAATAAGCCTTGCCGTGTGCTAGACCAGAAAATCAGCCATGTTATGAAATGAATATCACCGTAATAGTTGATTTGAACACATTTTGACGTACGCGTGTGATTATTTCAATTTATTTCCGTCTCTCATTTATATCCATAAAAAGAATTCGTTACCAGTTCGACCTTAACAATAGTGAAAGTCGAGTAAGTTGAACGGAACTTCAACCGGTTCAACCACAAATACCACGTCTTCAACTGTAACAATCGACATTATATCTCCATACCTCAGTAAAAATTGCCACGGTCTTACGACGCGGTTCGCATTTTAGCACGTTAATTAAAACGAGACTAGAAGCTAACGTGAAGAGAAATTATTATTATTCCAGCATACCTTCGCGTGGTTAAAAAAACAAAACTTATTTTGTTGCCTTTGTTTATCGGACTTAATAGCCTCGAATTATTATTTAATTGTTCATTATAAATGTCAATAGCAACAAAGTGATTTAAACGATTTTACCGACTGTTGCATAGATTTTTTTTACATTGCTTTGATTCGAATAATTTATATTTGCGATCTAATCACTTATTTGTGTAATAAATATATTTGTATAATATATGGCCATGCTTTGGGTTAATTGTTTTTATGTTAATTTCCTTATAGGTTGCAACTGATCAATTATTCAATGATTTTAAAATTTGATACAGATATAAAACTGAAAACATGCCACAAAAAATTAATTGCTTAACAGGTGACACTGCTTCTTGCGAAAATAGAGCACAATAAATTACATATGACAAAAAAATAGAAAGCGTTTAATCTTTTATCTATGTAATCGCGTATGCAATTACATTGTACTTTTGTTTTTGGAAGAATTAGATTTAGTTTTAAACATAATCTTAAAACTGGGTTTACATTAGTCATGTGAGTGGATCAACTCACATGAATTCATGTGACATGAACGCCAAATGACCGTCTAAACCTTGTAATTCATGTTAGTTGATCATTTGAACGGAATCATTTGAATAAATTTTATTATTGAAATATATGCTTTAACTTAGGTATTTGTAGATATTTCTTTATGTATTTAAAACAACATGCATGTAATAGATTTTGTAATTTTTTAAATAATTATTAAATTATAATGTGTATAAAAATAGCTGTAGCTATAATTTTTAAATGTCTTTCTTATTTTACATTATGTTACATAATACCTCGTTCTAATTTATAATTTTGGTTGAAATGTATCGAACAATTATAATAATGTCAGTGTCATATGAAAATGTGCTTCTGCAGTGGCTATGGCCTTTTAATTATCTGTTGACATTTTGCGTTAACAGCAGTTCCATGTATGTTTGGTGTCATTATCATTCCTACGCTCAACCTTTGCGATTTTGTTTGAGTGACAATGAAACAACAATAATTGTCCAAAAGAGATACAAACGTTTGGCAGATGTCGAAACTAGTTCACTTGTCTTATTCTATTGACAACATTCACTGCTCAAACGAGACAAGAGAAATCGAATCTGGAACAGTTTCATTTGATCTATATATCATGCACGGCTATATTATCTGTTACCTATATCTAAAGTCACATTTGCAAAGGTGGAATAATAATCTCAATTAATAATTAATTACTTACCAATCTTTTGCTAAAGTGACGTTGATATACATAGAAGTGTTACATAACCGATTATTTATAAACTGCATTAACTAAAACTGATAAACAAGACTTTAGCAAAACCGTTTGTCGCTTAAAGCTATTATGCAATTGATTTTTAAACTTTTAATATGGAGTTTTACACTAATGTAATCATGAATAATATTATTGTGTTTTAAAGCTATGAACCATAATTAAGTCATATGTTTTCGGTAAACAAGTTGATTTACGGACTCGTTCAATGGAACTTTATTTATTAAAGAGAAATATTTGATACATTACGGCTTCAAACACTCCTGATTATTTAATATTTTTAATAACACAGAACTGCAAAAATGCAACGATACTGCTTGCAAATCCTAAAATTTAATTTAATAATAAAATTGTTCTGTTTTAATTGTTTTTATGGTAGTTTATTCTTTTGTCTCCCACGGTTTCGTTGTTATGGTAACAAGCTTCGTTTTTCAAATGGCAACTAAACTTTTAATTTCAAAAGGTGTATTCTAAAATTCATAATTATTTAAACACAAAGTGGCACGATGAATTTCGAATTCACATTCTGGCTGCTTATGTGGCATTATTATTTTTTTATCACAACAATGCAAGTGATAAATGAATATATGATTTGAGCAAAATAGGATGTTATGGTGCCTGTACACCTGAGAGTAAAGTACTCTCGAGAGTAGCGTCGCCAAGGATACAGCCCCTGAGAGTAACTCGCGATTGGCTGTATCCTTGGCGACGCTACTCTCGAGAGTAATTTACTCTCAGGTGTACAGGCACCATTAGAATAGCTCATTGCCGAGAGCAAAGATGATTTATATTAAAATAATCTGCGGTATGTTAATAAGAAGGAGAGGATTTATTTAAGAGATGCCCCAAGTAAAACCGTGTGATCTCTTTCTGTTGGAATATTATTATGTTTGTGCAAATAATTATGTTGCTTTAAGAGCTAGATTCATTTTGGAAACTCGTCTTATTGACCACTTAAGCGTAACAAACACGACACTTCGGGTAAAGTTTCTTATAGACGCCAAATAATTATAATTATTCAAAATAATTGAAATATTAATGGAAAACAAAAAACAGTACACCATAAAGTAACAACTATTGTTTATTAAAGGTTGTTAAAACTGTAAGTTAAGGCATACAAGCATTTACTGTTGTGCTACTCTGTATGTGTATTTTTTATTTTTGTACAAATGCAGACTAGTTTGTTTCTGATGTTCTTATTCGTTTTTACATCCATTTTAGATATAGATACATCTTACGCTAATGATAAAAGCATAACAACGTGAAGTGGAGTTGTGTAACTGGACATGTGTCAGTGCTAACGATATATTGTGCAATATAAGTGATGTCTGATTTGAGATGTCTTCTTTTGTGTTACTGTTTAAATGTTAAGTTTTGCATCTGACAATTACTGTTCCCGTTTAGGACGTAAAAGAATGCTGTGTATATGTGGTAGACGTGATATGCACTTATAGAATATATTTCAGTTTTTGACAATCATCTGACGTAATGCAAAATTACAATTGGTAAAACACATTAATACATTTTAATCTGATTATGTTTTTAAATTCATATCCTAATTTATATAATTTGAAATATTTAATAAATAATTTCATATCACGCTTTGTTTTATTTAGCATAAAGATAGTACCGTTAGTAGCCGCCCCACAAAGCACACACTTGTTTATGCGACATGGTAACTTTATCTCTGTAGTAATCGGATAAATTCGAATGCAGTAATAAAGGTAAACACGAAAGTTGATGATTACACGATGCTTATAAATAAACCAATTTGGAAACAGACACATTTTAGTTAATTTAGTTGATTAGTTTATATTATTTCGAATTATGTCGGTAATGTTTTATTAATATTTTATTAATTACAACAAAAGTTACGGAGATTTTCGTGTTATTATAGTAAAAGTATTGTAAAAATAAGTTGAATGATTGGTCGTTCAAACGTAAAAAGAATTAGTCATGTCGAGTTTCAAATAATAGGAATCATCTAGGTTTAGTTTAAAATACTAAAAATGTATATATCCTTTGTTCTCCATTAGTTTGCACATTTACACTTTAACGTTTGAAATTATTACTCGTATTAAAGGAAAGAAAATTGACTGTGAAGAGCCTTACACTTTAATACTATTCAAGTTTTATCGTTATTACTTTGTGCACTTGCTGCAACTGACAGCTTTTTGAAATACAAAATATTAAAATATTGTATGATAAAACTGGCAATTATTATAGGTGACAGAAGACGTGAGCACTTGAATATTGTATTTCTCAGATGATAATATTTACCTTGTGCAACGTCTGGTACATTTTCTAATTACACATATAAATGGCTCATACTGTACGGGACATAAAATTATTTCGTGTAGTACCCACATCCTCGTGTAACAGGAAAATATCCTCCCTAAAATGATAATTCTGCTGTAAAGCTTAAATAAGCACAATGAAAATGGAAAATTATCTATCCGTGCGTATCTACATAATTGGTGGAATATCCCGTACGTGTCAGAAGCATTAACATTGCATGTGATGTCAGGCGATACGATCAGATATTCATTTCGGATGAAAGTTTTCGCAGTGAATTCATTTCATGAACAGCATAACGTTAAAAGTTGCATGCTCAGTTAATATTAAAGAATCTATTAAAAAGAAATTCTTCATTTTACCGACAACTTAGCTAGAGGTAATTATTACCCATTGATCTTGTAATACGCGAAGAATAAGTCTGACGACAATAGCGTAGTATAAAATGATGTAGAACAGTCGATGACAGAAAGGAAAACCTTAATATTTTTTTGTTATCTTGTTTTTTACCCTAGAATTAAATTACTTAGACCTTCAGTTTAACGTCTGCTTTGCTTGGAAGTGAGAATGTGTGAGGAATTACATAGGAACTCCTTTATAAAATGTACAGCTAAGAATTTGGATACTCTAACTCTTGCAGTAGATCCGCTATTAATTTAATTTAAGCACTAGAATGTTTATTAAGGTTTATTTTTTAAATGCAAACATCTTTCTGATGTCCTCTGTTGCTGCTAAAGTGTATACCTGTGTAGCTAAAACACATAAGAAACAAACACAAACATTTCCATTCATTATTGTGAGTAAAGTAATGTATGATGAAGTATTTATCTGTTTATGATGTACTTCCGTTTTTTTAAATTGGTGATCTACTTTAGTTTTTCTCGTTGTAAGTGTGCGACTGTAATTTATGTGCGGTTCGTTCATCTTAATAATAGCAAATTTCTGTTTTCATACCTAGCCTCCGGTTAGGTGGATCCCGTTGCTGTAGTAACGGTAAATTATTTCACTATTGTGTTTTTCTATAACTTGAATTAAACCGTGTACCTTCGTAACCGATATAATATTGTTTTTTTTTTACAGTTAGATTAATAGTGGACGAAAATTTACATGCTCCCATATTTTACACTCTACTAGTTTCTTTAGATATGCTTCAGTACTAACTTAAAAAACTAAATGGGTTTTGATTAAAATCTACGAAAATAATCGTGTATATGATACTTATTTAAATTTCGGCGATGTTTACGTGTGCGTAAAAGCAATAATTTATAAATGAAACTTACTACCAGTTGAACAACTTGAAAAATACGTCCCAACAGCATGTTCCTCAGGCCTCGACGTATAGTATTGTGGTTTACAATATTCCTGAGTTGTGTAAGCAAATATGTAGTGAATCCGGTTTTTGTAAAAGCAGCAGTGTCGTGTTTCAAGTTGTGTAATGTATTTTACATTTCAGTGACTAGATGTCGCTAGCCGTTTCAACAATAATTCACTTTCAGAGTTCCATGAATTATCGGCAATTCGAAATCTTTTAAATAGTGGAATCTGTTATATAGTATGGCCAGGGTTGGACTGAACAAGAAATAATAATGTGAAAATTTTGTTTGGATTTGCTTACGTTGAACCCCCATACATTTATTTGAAGTTAGCGGATTTTTCTACTACACGATTACATGGATATTTTTTTTAAAGTTTTGAAATTATATTTTGCAACATATCGTCGCCTTCCTTAGAGTTATTTTGTGCCATACGCCATTTTGGGGCAAACTGACTTATTCATACCAAGATTATGTTGAAAATGTTCCATATCCTTTAAGATAACTAAAATTTAAATTCGTTTAGTATTGACAAAGTTTTGAGTGTTAACTTTGTTCCATATCCAAAAATCTGAAGATGGATTGCGGGTTTATTTGTTCCATATCCATACATTACATGTTTTACGTTTTATTTGCTCCATATCCAAAAAAATAACCTCAATTCTTGTGTTATGATATCGTCGCCTTAGAGTTATTTTGTGCCATACGCCATTTTGGGGCATATTGACTTATTAATACCAAGATAATGTTGGAAATATTCCGTATCCTTTAACATAACTAAAATTTAAATTATTTCGGTATTGACAAAGTTGTGAGTGTTAACTTTGTTTCAAATCAGAATGACTCTGAATTGAATTAGAATGAAGTAGAAAAATGAATACTTAAAACTATGTACATGTCTAATTTAAAGAGATAATAGGAAAAGCTTAATTAAGTTGCCATTGGTCGGATACGCTACAGAAAGGTCACTGCACCTGCAATGTGCAATAAAGGAACTTGGAATATCCAAAATTACAGAAGGGGTTTATTTCCAAGAATACAAGAATTTGTAGATTTTGGACACAAAAATTTACTCTAACGGACGAAGAAAAAAAGGATATATTTTTTTTGTTAAAATATATGCCTGATGTTGACAAAGACTTTTATAATAAAATACTGATTTTTTTTCAGTTTTTATATTATTGTTTTACCTTTACCGCATTTTGTTACGAGAATGTTAAAATGTTTATGTTAAAGTTTTATTTTTTTTTACATAATTGTGTTCGGTTTACACAATAATTAACCAAAATAATTTACTTGTTTAGAATAATATTTCAGTTTTTATATTATTGTTTTACGGCATTTTGTACGAGAATCTTAAAATGTTTATGTTAAAGTTTTTTTTTTAATAATTGTGTTCGGTTTACATAATACTTAACCAAAATAATTTACTTGTTCAGAATAATATTTCAGTTTTTATATTATTATTTTACGGCACTTTGTTACGAGAATCTTAAAATGTTTATATTAATGTTTTTTTTTTAAATACCTAATTGTGTTCGGTTTACATAATACTTAACCAAAATAATTTACTTGTTCAGAATAATATTTCAGTTTTTATATTATTGTTTTACGGCATTTTGTTACGAGAATCTTAAAATGTTTATGTTAAAGTTTTTTTTTTTAATAATTGTGTTCGGTTTACATAATACTTAACCAAAATAATTTACTTGTTCAGAATAATATTTCAGTTTTTATAATATTATTTTACGGTACTTTGTTACGAGAATGTTAAAATGTTTCTTTTCAAGTTTAAATAAAAAAATGTTTTATAATTGTATTTTACATAATTTGGCATTTCGTATAATCAAATCAAAGCCAAATTTTCCTAAAATTCTTCCTAACAATTTGGTTATACTTATTTAAATTATTTTATTTTAATAAAATCAACTTTTCATTTAAAAACTATAAAAATACCATGCACATGGAACAAACTTATACAAAAATGTGCTAACCAGCTTAGGAGATTTTCCCATATCCATTTTCAAATTGGCAGTAACTCAAAATTTAATTAAAATTTCATAATTTTGAATTTATAAATTAGATACTGTATTACTTTCAAGTTCTTTCGGAAAAATTAAACGCATCAATATTTTTTTTACAGAGTAATAAAAACAGAAACTTTAAAGTCGATTTACTCAAAACTAACTAAATGGATATGGAACAAAACAACTCTAAGGCGACGATATTTTCTATAATTTTTTTAAAAATAAAATAAATTCCAAGTATTACTCAATATATAAATTGGCATTTAATTATTATACACATAAAATGGTTCCTTAAATCAAGATATTTCAAAATATACAAATATAATGTCTACATAGACTATGAACATTTAACAATAATAAATCAACACTACGTTTGTTGTTTTAGGTGGTATTATTTTATATACATAACAGTTTTAGCACCTGCAACTACTTAATAGTAATAATAATTGTATCGACTAATTTACTGTTTTCTTTAGTAGGAAGTCCTGTTCAGAAAAATCAAACGTCGATTGATAGTTTTGCACTGCCAGCGTCATTCGTGTCTTTCCAATAGCTTGAATCCACCACAGGCAAGGACAGCAGCGTTACTTTTCTTTTATTTGCTTTCTCATAAAATATTTTTGTAACGTAAATATGTTTGTATCAATTCTAATTATTTGCAAAGTTGAAGTACGAACTCCTTTATTACAGCGTTTAATTGTATTACTTGTGCTTTGTGCCAATATCAACAAATAGTAATTACCACGTAACTACACCAAAATTATAAAACTACATGTTTGCTTTAAAAATTATAGTCGCTTTGATTTATTCAAGTTTTTAATTTAAGCAAAGTTTGTTGTTTGGATATAGGATAGGTAGGTATATAATAATTTGTCTAAATGACACAATTTAGGATATGTTTTCTTAAAATTTGTTGAATACCACTACAACTAATTAATCGTTTATAAGTGAATTAAAGTAAATTGCCTAAAACTAGGATGAAAATGATTAAAATGAAAATTTTAAATCTCACACTATACATATTTGATGATTAAAGTGTTTTAGGATAATCTCTAAATGGTTACTAGTAGGTCAACAGTACAAATATAATAAGTTTATGTCATGTTTGGTTACGCTTATATTTTGTATGTTGTGGTTTATTTAAAGCAGTGATGTCCAAAGTGGTCGCTAGAAGATTCAAGGGGAGCTTTGGTGAAAAGGAGACGGCGTGTGGGCGATAGACTACTGGAATGGGGTAAGATAAACGGATAGCACGATCTTTAGTTTGAAAAAAAAAATCTGCCTTAAAAACAAATAATTGATTACAAATAACCAAAGTTTTTAATTTACAATTTTTGCTGTTTTGGCTTTATGCAGGGGTATGGATAAAATACACAGTGTGATCCACTTTAAAGCGGATCACCCCTATAAAAAGTTTATTTATGGTCCGATTTTCATGAATTTTTTTTAAACGATAAAACATCAAAAACTGTACCTTGGCACCCTATTTTAAAATTTAGTTTTCACTCACCAAGCGTACTATGATTTTTTTTCGATGTTAAAACTGGCAAAATTTGTTTAGCGATTTTTTAAATCTAAAATCTGACTACACCACTGGAATTGGGATGCCGTTAAATGGGTTTGTACCAAATTTCATGAAAACATATTTATTATATTTTCTTTGTATTTTTCTATTTTTTTCTTGTAAATGTAGTTGTTTACCCATCGAAAATTCAAAGTTGCGATTTTAATACTGATACGAATAAATTGTTGCTTATTTAAAGATCTTATGTCAAATAAATATTTTTTTTATGCCAACTCTAACTTTTATTTTTTATATAGCATAGACCATAGAACACTGCGTTGCCAATTTAATCACAAATATTAATAATTTATCTCTTAATAATAAATACTTTTTTATGAAATTTGGTACAAACCCATTTGAGGGCATCTTGAATTCAGTGATGTAGTCAGATTTAAGATAAAAAAATCGCAAAACATATTTTGCCAATTTTGACATAAAAAAATATCATAGTATGCTTTGTGAGTGTAAACTGAATTTAAAAATAGGATGCCAAAGTACAGTTTATGATGCTTTATCGTTTAAAAAAAATTCATGAAAATCGGACCATAAATAAACTTTTTATAGGGTTGATCAGCTTTAAAATGGGTCACACCGTATAAGGGGGGCGGTAGTCCGAAAAAGTTTGGGAAACACTGATTTAGAGTAATTTAGGTTTATACTTTTTTACTTATTGTTTTTTTTTCTATTACTTGGGCTGTAAAAATTTTAATTATATATCTTCGATGTATAATTTATTTTCAATATAATAAATGAATTAATGTACTGAAAGTAAAATATATAGGTGCAATTATAAGGTCAAAATAAACAAGGTTTGAAGAAAGCAAAAAAATCTTTTCATTATAGTACAGGGCTAGGAGAAAGTCCCGGAACGGTTGATTGTTTTAGTTATTTTCAAACTATTTTTTTTAAAAATTACACTTCAATGTATGGTCAGAAACAAAGATTTTTTTTCGGTTTAGCAGGATATGACCACAAATTAATTTTTTTAAAGTGTACTATAGCATTTTCGGTTGCAGAATAAAAAATTACATTCAGAAACATTATTATCAAGGGTTTCATTTTAAAACAAAATTAATAAAATAGTTAAAAAACTAAACAACACAAAATTAAGATGCATGTAACTATTGTTTTTTGTCAAATTTTATTGTTCATAAAACCGTTGCCGGGCATCAGACGGTGGGTCATCAAAATTAATAAAATTTGACAACAAACTGACAGTCGTTACATGCATCTTGATTTTGACTTTCGATTTTGTAATTTATTTATTAACTTTATTTTAAAGTAAAACCTAATAGTATGTAAGTAAGTAAGACGTTCAGTTTGAAGCATTTCGATTTAACATATTTGGTACCAAGTTTATTACATGTAGTGTGCTACAGTTTGACTATTATCTTAATAAATACTTAACACGCTCTATTTAACTGCAATTATATCACTTGATTTTACTTTTTTGGTTTCAAAAATTAATTTTTGAGCGGTTTGTTTTATTCGTTATTAAAAACAAAAGTTAAAAACACCAAGGTTTCAAATTTAGTACGCGTATCAATCAAAACTTGTCCAACTAGACCTACCGAAAAACTTCCATCCTAAATTTATTATGTAGCATTGTTCTATATTTCATAATTTAGGGCCACACAGACTAATTTTGTTCTTCTAAAATGAGGTTTTATGGGATTAATCAAATCGAATTAAATATAATATAGTCGGCCTTGAAATTAACTTATTTATTTCTTTCATCGACTTTAAACTTGTTTAATAAATACGTGCGTGTCAAGGAACGCCTAAACCGCACATTATGATCGGTTATTTAAGACGAAAAGAATTTAATATAGGATTAAAAAATAATTACCCGATTAAGCCAGTAGACACTTACAAATATGCGGTCCTTCTCTCAATTTGTACAAATTATACCTGGAATATTGTAAATGGGTGTTCGCTATTTTTATACCAACTTGCTTATGCAGAGGAGGTTTTTTTATTGGATAGGAAAGCGAATTAATCCTTGTTATTCGCATAACAGCGATTCTTTGAGTAGTTGAATCCTGTCTAAGGATAAGAATGAATGTATGTAGGTCTGCTATTCCGAGAATGATCTGTCTTAACAGCATGAAATTGGCCCAAGAGTTTACCTGCTCGTTTTGATTTACATTTAAATTAAAATATTTCGTAACAACTTTTTCCGTTTCTCATATGTTTCGTTTGCGTTCCACACAAAAAGGTTAACTCGTTCGCAGAAATTATGCTATAAATTTTGGTGGCTTCACCTATTCATTTTCGCCTTTAAAATGAAATATAATAACATTTTTTGTTTTGACTTTGCTATATTTCACAGAGACTGACAGAAAATATCGCACGAAAGAGGTAGTTGTCGTATATCGTAAACAGAAAGTCGTGTATGGTACAATTTAATTTTGAAATGTACATAAAAAGATAATTGTACTTTGATTCTTTTGCTTTGTTTTATAAATGTTATTAAGTTAATTTTTGTTGCATGGCAACGATTTGTTTGTACCATAAGAAATTGAGTTTTCTTACTTTTGTATATACGGTGATTTCATTATTAGATAGACATTTTTTATATCAGCAAAAGCTTTTTCAAAAGTTGATACCAGGAACAAGATTTAACGTAAATGGTTAAAATTCGTAGATTAGTTATATAATAATGTTTTTGCAGGTCATTTACAAGTTGGGTGACTGACTCTTGATTAGCCAATTCCGGGACATCGACCTAAAAAGCGGGACACAACCAAAAAAATCGGGATTTTAAATTTTTTAGCTCTACCTAAAAGTAATATTTTTTTATGGGTGCCAAAAAAAAAGATACACCCAGGTAGGTACCTACATAAATCTTCATTTAGCTTATCCTCAAAATTACAGTTCAAAGAAGACTAAAAATAAATCATAATTAGTCTAAAACTAGACTTGTAGGGGAAAAAATTGCATTTTAGAAAATACGTCTTCTTCACAATTTACTTCAAAAACACATTATAACTGATTTAATCGATAGAAGTTTTATAGCATTTGAACCTACAAATCTTATAAATTCGTCTGCAATCCTTTGTTCGGTCTTTAAAATTAGAAAGTATTTTAAATACTGTAGAACTTAGAATGTCTTTCTTTTCTTATAGTATAACTGTTTCAATAAACACTTTTTAAACATTGTGAAAAAAGACTAGATAATATTTTCAATTTCTGAATTATTTTTTAACAAAACTGTTGGACAGATTTCTTAAAGTAACATACAATTGCTTTTTAAAGATTAAAGTCTTTTTAAATTGCTGGGGTAAATAATAGGTTTTATAATATTTTAAGTTTTTGAAGAAACCGTTCAACACAAATATAAGTTATTGGTTTTGTTGATTCACTAAAAAATACTTTATTTAAATAACCGCATGTACCACACTACCGTTTTATTAAAAAAATGACTTTCCGTCATGAAACCGATTTCGCAGTCTTTAAAGCCGGTTTTTCGAACACTTATTGACATAAAAAAAAATAATTTAGGCAGGTCACGGCACACTTACCTAATTAAAAAAAAAATCGTCCAAAACTTATTTGTGGATATAAAAATTAACCAAAATGATGCAGTCGTATACAAAATTGCTTTTTCTTACCAAAAATGTAAAAATATACAGGGTGTTGCATTTGAAATAAACTTATTTATAGTAACGTTTTATACTGTAACTTCATCTTATCAGCTTTTTGCCAAGTCGATTCGGTTATGTTCCTAACCTTAACTTTCTTATTTTTTACAAGTGCAACATTTGGATTTTATCTAGCTTGGTAAAAAATTATTCTAATTTAAAAAATACTTATTCGATTATAACAGTGATTCGTAACCTAAAAACAGATAGGAAAAAAGTGAAAGAAAAAATTATTTATTAAAGCAAGTCACTAGTGTGAAACAGGACGGATGTAAAAAAAATTGGAGGACTTCCTTTAATCACCAAAATGTAAAACTGAATGGATTTTTCAAAACAAATGGAGGACTTCCTTTTTTAGTCGCCAGTGTGAAACAGAAGACGGGTTTTAAAATAATTTAAGGACCTTTTTCAGTAGTTTAAGGAGGTTGAGAAACATTGAATCAAAATATTTATTCATTTATTTAATCATAAGTCCCTCTACCGCCAGGGGTAGGACTATTGAGTTGTGTTGTGCTGACTTTTTTTTTACATCTTTTTGTCTTGTGCTAGGTTTTTAATCAAAATTTAGATCTTTTTTTTATAAACCAAACACTTTTAACCCTTCCTTTTTAATTTTTCTATCCGTTGCTGCTTTTTTTAACTTTGTCTTGCAAGGCTTTTTTGCAGTTTATCTCTTTTGTTTTTCCCTGTGGTCTTGCTTCATATGCTTTTCTGGTTAACCGTTCTTCATTCATTCTATAAATGTGTCCCAACCATCCCAGCTGTTTTTCTTGTATTTTTGTCTCAACTAATTTTATTTTTAATTGTTCTCTATATGCTTAATTTCTGATTCAATCTTTTTCAGTTTTTCCTTGGAATTTTCTTAGAAATCTCTTTTCTGTTGCATTGACACTTCTACTTTTTAAATTCTACTTCCTTGATAACTTTGTTTTTTCTTTTCTTTTCTTTAGCTCTTCGTTTTATCGTTTTAATAGTATTTACAATATTCAATCATTACCGTAATTGAAAGCTTTTTACTTAATCAATTTACTTTTGGAAGGAATCAAAATTTACCTACTTTGGGGAAAAAGTTGTCGTTGTTATTATTATTTAGTGTTAAAAAACGTATTATTTTTCAAATGGAACATCGTGCGATTCTTTTTTTATAACATTTGTAATGGAATCGTTAAAATTGCAGAAGGTTATTTTCAAAGATAAATGTCAAGCAAGAACAGAATATCTTTAGTAAAAATTTACATTTTTTAAAATAAATGATAATAAAGAAAAACAATATTGTGAAAAATAAAAGGTAATATTTAAGTTTTTTTGTGAAAGCTGTGTGTTATAGCAAGCGAGATGTTCATGTTGTGACACAAAATTCAATAACCTTGTATAATTTCCTGATTTTATGCATAAAAAAACTTCAAAGACTTTTATCCGGTGTTAGTTTTAAAATATTCGTTCAGTGTGACATCACTTGACTGTCACAGTAAATCTATTGCAATTTCCTCGTGGACTTGTACCAAAGTTGTAAAACTACCGTATAAAAAAGTTGCAGTGCAAATGCAAATGGCAGTATAATTATACAGTCCGTGCGCGTATGTAGCTTATTAAAGCGGACAGTCTATGTCCTGAAGGCTCGCCTGTCATCTCAGACTATAAAATTATTCTTGCGCGCGACTGGTTTTAAAAAGAGTTTTTGAATTAAAACACAATGAATAAAACGATGTTACAACTCATTACGGTGTGGCTTTGGTAACTTACTCTTCCGTGCCAAATTCTGTTTTGACTGACGTTGACATTTAGCGAATAACGTGAAAATATTTTGACCGAAAAATTTAATCTTGCCAATCTGTGTTTAAATTATTGCGCAGTTTTGTTTTTGTTACATTTTAAAAATGGATAAATGCTTTAAGGCTACAAATGGTTAAATTCACATATAATTTAACAAAGTGAGTTTATGTTTTTTTGAACGAATAATTTGTAAATTGTACAGTTTGGAAATATTTAAAGATTTAATTTTTATTTGAAACTGCTCAGGATTTTCAAAGCTAAATATTTTTTTAAAAGTAGGCTACTTGAAAACAATCAAATTTAAAACATTATTTTTATTTTTTTTGTAAATATTTACTAAATACATAAATGAAAATTGGTTTTAAAAAGTTCGATTTAATTTGTATTGTTTTATTACATTATTTTACTGTAAAACACAAATTGTGCTGTCAGTTTAAACATTAATAAAGCTAATATCTCTTAAATTTTAAAATAATTGAAAAAAACTAGGTATTTTTTTTGTAGAATGTTTGCCATATAATGGAGGTTATAATATTTTTGTTATCTCCAAATGTTTTTTTTTTGTGATAGCGGAGGCTTTTTTACGAATTTCATTTTAGATATATACGATAAAAATATGACATAACATTTTTCACACAACACTGTATCACATTATATCATTTTAGTAATTGAATATGTCAAAACTTGAAAATTTAAATTTTGTTTTTGATTTAGTAACCTGCTGATTTATAAAAAAATATTTTCAGTGTGAAAATATTAGTTATAGTGTTTACAATGTAACACTGCTTAAAGTAGTAAATTGTATTATACCGATCAAAAGTGTTGTTGCTTAGTCTTTATTGTATACAGGGTGTCCCAGATTACATTTCCAGCAAGGGGATCTTTACAGAAATTTATTAACAAAAAAAAAATTTCTAAAAATATTTGCTAATAAGTGAACAATGTTAATGAATTCCTAACATATTTATTAATACCTATTATTTTAATTAAATCCCTTTAATAGTAATTTCATGCGGTTTACTTACGTGCTTCCAAGGAAAAAGGGACAAAGACAGTTATTTACTATGCCGATTAGGATTTGTTTTAAATTAAATATTTGTTTTTGCCATTTTTAACAATTGTTTCAAAAAAGTTTTAAGTGTTATACATTGTCGAATTCAGAAAAAGATGCTCTACAAATTGGCTTTAAAATCAGATATAGCGTCCATAAGAAAAAATTGACCTGATGATGGTTTTAAAAAAACGAAACGTCGCACTGAAAACATAATTGGGGAATTTGATTCCTTGCAAAAAGTGACCATGAAAAAGTTTTTACACAAATTAAATTCGACATCAAATGAAAAAATTACGGGCAAAAAACAAAAATCCACTTTTTTACTTTTTTCCCTATATCTCAAAAACTAAAAGAGGTAGATAAGTTCTGTTTGCATCGAATTATTAAGCACCTGAATATACAACTTTGCCCTAATTTAACCGAAGTCGTAACTCTTCGGCACCCTCTATACTGCAAACTGCAACTAAAAAAGTAGCCAATTTAATTGTAGTCTATTTTGATTTCTGTGTACAGCGTCAAATTACTTCTAAAACTTTATTCCAGTAATGTGCGATATTTTGTTCTATTTCGTCTGTAATTAATAACTGAACTTTTATTATAGTTCCATAAAAAGAGGATGTCTTTGTAACGACTAATTGTGCTGTGCTTTGATAACTCAGAGCTACGAACTTAACCCACGCTAAACATACATATACCATTGTTGGATTCATATATGTAGCCACTTAAACTTCGCATTGCATATGTTCATCCATGAGTGGCAACATATGGGGACATGCGGCTTTATTGTTTGCAAAATATTGTGTAACAACACAGAGCTTAAAGGGTTCGCAAGTACTCAACCACAATCAATGCACGGGGAATATGGCGCCGTAATCATATCACGTAAAAAATGCACTAATGTTTGTGTTTCAGCTCACGGGAATAAAATGATGTAGGAGCATTGTGCTGGTAAAAAAATTAAAGAAGTATTTTATATTCTACAATACATTTAACGCAAACGAGTGTGGCGAAATTGTGTTTCCGTCATAACTGGGTACTCTGCATGTATTACATGCGCTTTGAGAGCATTATACTCGGTGTTGTCGTAGCAATAATAATGCAAAATGCAATAATGAAAATGTTAATTACTCGTCTGATTATAATTGTGTTTACACAGAATATGTGCGCGTTATTTAAAACTGAAAAACAAAGCCGTCGCTGAATATGCAGATGTGGAGAAACGCTCTCATACGAAAATAATTACGGACGGTTTGTTTATTTTGGAAATTAAGTTTAGATTTGGTTTTTTGACTGTGAGAATACTTTATTTAAATTAGACGATATCGGCTTGTAACAAACATACATTATTCAGCCTGTTACATTTTACTGCTTTGAAAATAACAGTTCAAAAAAAATATTGGGCGTTGTGTAAGCTGCAGTGGCGTAGCAACATATTCAGCGCCCTGGAGCAAGTAAGGTCGTTGCGCCCCCTTGTTTCTCGGAAGAGGTCTGCCGAAATTTGTTTTGAACATTTAATTTAAAAAATGTACGGATGGTTAGTTTCCCCATAAAAAACTTTTTTCTCGCTTTTTCATCGGTAAATCGGTCAATTATTTTCTCCAGCAACAAAAGTGCTGGCTGTTCATGATTCTTTTAGATATTACAATATCTGCTGTTTAAAAGACAGGAATTTTACTAAATTTCGCCTTGTGTAATAACTTTGAAGGGATATTTTAGAATTAAATGGGGTATGAGAATTCTGCCAAATAAATTTCATAATGTTTGATGATAGAAACTGCTGTTCACACACAAACTTGTGCTTTCGTTTCTCTTGTGGTTTGTGCGATGTGGGATGGATGGAGAAAACAAGCGAACATCAAATGGACGCTTGTCTCAAACGTTATTAACTTTTGGTATGTCATGAGCTTTGCAAGATTTGCTCTCCCATGAATTGTATTTTCAGCCAACAAGAATTTCGCAGTGTGCGTCATGAGTTTACTAGCGGTTTGTGTGTGCCATGCTGCTCTATACATATATTAGTTAAACTGATTAGTTTGACTAAAGCACAGTGGCGTTTCGACGTTTCTGTGTAACAGTGTAACCCTTCGAACTTCTTTGTATGTGAAATTGAGTTTGAAATTTCCAAGAATGAGGAATTCGTAGCAAAGTCAAGTTTGATAGTTTATTGTTTATGTATTAGAAGTTTACAGCTACTATTAGTTTTGATTGATTTATCCAAGCGATTACTTGTTTTACCTAAACGCGCCAGATAAGTTTTAGTTAAAGTTGGTTCACACAAAGAGTAGTTAGGTAACACTACTTAATGCAAGCTTTAATCCTTGAATGTTTGTGATAGTAGAGTTACAATATAGATCCACTACAAAATATAATGAAAGCAAGTTACTGTACAAAAAAGCAAAAACCTCTCCTCTTCAGGGACTAAAAACGAAAAATGCAATATTTCGTTTTCGTTCTTTACGTTCCCACCCATGACATTTCGTTTTCGTTTTTGTGCACCGAAATTTAATAAAGCTTAAAACCGGTTTTACCGTTTTTTTTAAGGTCATCAAGTCGAGGATCTATTTTTTTAAAGTCAGTTCTCTCTTTTTACAAAATTCAGAGCAGGGAACTTTTAAAAGAACGATTGCCAAATGTCAAAAGGACAGTGTTAGCAATTAGGGATTGTAATACGGGTAAACCGGTTTACCGGTAAATCGCAAAAAATACTCTTCAAATTTTACCGGTAATTTGCCAGTTTTTCACCGGTAATTCCGGTAATTTTACAATATCTTTCTAATCATGATAAAAATCTAAATCAAATAATCGAAAAAAAATTAACGTGTTTTCAAATAGAAAAAAAAGGGGAAATCATACAAATGGCATATGATTGTTTACTCACTACACGACTAGGGATTGTAATAAATCGCAAAAAATGCTCTTCAAATTTAAACGGTAATTTGCCAGTTTTTTACCGGTAATTCCAGTAATTTTACAATATTCTTCCAATCATGATAAAAATCTAAATCAAATAATCGAAAAAAAATTGACGTATTTTCAAAGAGAAAAAATAAGGGGAAAGCATACAAATGGCATATGATTGTTTGATTGTTTACTCACTACTCGAGCAACAAGTGTAGTAGAATCCGAAAAAGCTTTTTCAGCGGCTGGATTATTTTGTACAAAAATTAGGTCGCAATTAGGAGACGACAGTTAAAATAAATTATATTTTCTACGTGGTCAATTTTTAAGAAAAATTTAAAATAGAAAATATTGTCAATAGTTTGACAACATAGGTATATTATGTTAAATTATTTTATATTTTATGTTCTGAATAGTTTTATTTTCATGTGTTTTTTGTAATGCTGGATTATATTTTTTGTAATATTTTTATTTTATATATTATATATTGTCATTTTATATAGTGTTATATTAATATTACATAAAAATATATTAGATACGTTAATGGCTGTTAACTAATATATTGTATGAAACTAATTGGGATAGTTTAGGCTTCAATGTATATAAATATATTTATTTTTAATATGGTTTTCGGAGTTTATCCGGGTAATATTTAAATTGGCTCGACGTTTCAGCAAGCTCTCACTATAGGGGAGACGCGGATAAACTCCGAAAACTATATTAAAAATGTTAGTAACCGCAAAAAATCTAAAAAGAAACAGTATAATATAAATATATATAATAATATGGTTTACCGGTAAATTACCGGTAAACCGGTTTTGATTGACAGTTTTACCGAATTACCGGTAATTCAAAAAGTCGGTAAATTTACAATCCCTATTAGCAATCCTATTAATACGATGAAATCCCAATCAACTGAATATTCGATTATTCTAAAATTAAATATGGCGTGATTATCTTGCACATTTGGTAATAAAAGTGAGATATAAAATGTTTGTGATGAATTTTAAAATCCATTTACATTTTTCTTTTGTTTCTTAGCAATTGTTGGGGACTCGCTAAATTGTAAACACGGCGATATGTTACGTTTTGATCATTATGGACGGCATAATTTAGACTATCCTCTTGTTAATTTCCAATTCTTGTTGTCCAGTATTTTCAATTGTTTTGTTACTCCTAGGTAGTCGAAATATTGTAAGGTTTCTATTTTTTCTCCTTCAATTTCTATGTTTATGTTCTCGTTTTCTTCGTTTGTCGTCATCACTTTTGTTTTCTTGTGATTTATTTCCATTCCATTTTCTTCTAATACTCCTTTCCAAATTTCTATATTAGTTTTTAGATCCCGTTCATTCTTTGCCATAATGACTACATGGATGTATTGAGTTATAAATGCAGTTTTATTGAGTTATTTTGCTATTAATACAAATAATTTGTAGATTGTTGTAATAAACCTACGCATGTGTAGTTTTTATTTTATTTACGACAATTTTCATGTAGAAACACATTAGGATCATTTTATTATTATAAATTTACGAACATTTAATTAAACGTTCTATAAAATTGTAACTAAATGTGTAATTATACAATTTTTAATGTTGCCTGATTCGTTTAAACCTCCTGGAGTATTCACGAACCACAGGTTTTGCCTGCAAGTTTAACTCAATATTTGATGTAGAACTAATTTGTCTTGAATGCACTTTATGCATTAATACCTTACGCCCCTTACGGTCTTCAGTACTCTTCAGAAACAAGTTCCAACTATCGATTACATGCAGGATAATTATTATATTTGCTGATAAGAATTTCGTAAGAGATGGTAGTCGTCAAAGAAAATTGTTTTAAGCTGTTTTGTTTATGTAACACAATGGTTACTGACACAACCTAACATTTAAACAGGTGCATACGACTATATTACATCTAATTTGTATTTTCTCAAGCGTATGACAAACAACAAACAAGTATCTACATCTAAATTTATAATTAATAAATTTACATACATTATCATAAAACATTCACAATTTCGGAATTATCTCTAAACCGCGATCGCCTTCAAAGTTACATCGCTGAAAAAAAAAAACTAGCTTACAATTGCTGTCATTAGGATGTTAACTGATCGGTATTAACTGTTGCTTAACAACGGCCAACTTTTATAAGGGAAGCTATTTTCAACCCGATAAAATTGGCATAATTCAGGACAAAATTGGCATTTTTAGCGACAGGAAAATGTAATGCACGACAAAATATGTATTCTGACGATAAAAAATGTTAGTGAACGACAAAATATTTGTTCGAACGGCAAAAAATGTAAGTGAACGACAAAATATTAGTTATTGCGTCAAAAAATTTGAGTAAACGACCATAGACGAAGCTCAGGTTAAAGATTGATGAATTTTTTGTATCGTAATGAAAACAAACTTATTACCTTAATTGTCATTATTTATTTGAAAGCTTTATTTAATCTTAAATCTGACCGTTTACTACTGACCAAATGAATGAGGGTCAGGTTAAAAGTTGGTAAAAGGTTTTTAAAATGAAAACAAACGTATAAGTTAATATTATAATTTATATTAAATCTTTTTATGTTTGTTATATTTCTTCACAACTATATCTTTATAAATTATACTTTTTTTTGACATTATTTAGGCGTTTTATATGATTCTGTGATATATTACTATACTTGGATATACAATTACATCTGAGTGTTCATCCCAATTTTTATAGGTTACGATAAGTCATTTAATATAAAAACCTGTGTTTATTTTAAATTTTCTGTATTTATATTATAGCGTACAAAATTTGTACTTCAGATTTTATATTTTGTCATGCTTATAGCGTAATTTGTCGTGAAATATCTCCTTTATGTCGTGTTTATGTTTATCGTTAAATGTACCTATTTTGTCGTTCTAAATATTAATTTTGTCGTGACCTTATCAATTTTTGTGGTGCTATATTTGTCGTTCGAGATACTAACTTTACTAACATTAAAAATATAATACCCTTTTATAAGTACCTAGTATAAATATCGACACAATAATTATGCTTAGGTATGTCCTGTGACTATTATCAGAAACAACCCATTTACGGCTTCCTCAAAATAGCCACAAAAATTGGTTAAAAGATCATACATAACATCGCTCGTACTTAAGCTAGAAAGTATAAGCAAACTGTGTTTTATTATGATCAATAAGCTCTTAGATTTACAAAAATTTAAAATAAACCGATCGGTTGTTAAGGAAAATTAACTATAACTTTTAAAACTGTAGAATTTGTATGTAATTATTAAGAAAATAGTTGTTTTAATAAATTAATGTAATATTTCAATAACTTAATATGTACAACGGACGTCATTGCAAAAATGGTAAAAAAGTATACAGGGATCTCAAAATTTGTAAATCTACCGTTATCTTAACAATATGTTAACACATTGCTGATTTAATTTGCTATTATTTTTGTTTCTAGCTTTAAGCGTAAAAAACAGAATTTCATTTAATTGTGCAAGACTGGCTAAAAAAATTGCGTGTAAAAGCAAATGAAACAAAATCGGTACATGTTACGTTTACGATGAAAAGAGACAGTTGTCCACCAATAACGTTAAATAACCAAACGCTTCCGCAAGAAACCAGCGCAAAGTATCTTGGTATATACCGAGATCGAAGACTAACAAGGAAGTCCCACATCGTTGCCAATCGCAAACAATTTAATTTAAAGTTCAAACAGCTCTACTGGCTTCTTGGTCAAAATTCGCAAATGACCACAGAAAACAAGCTTCTGGTGTATAAAACTATACTTAAGCCCATCTGGACGTTTAGAATCCAGCTTTGGGGATCAACAAGTTCATCAAATACCTATTGAAATACTGCAAAGGTTTCAGTCAAAGACGCTACGCACTATAGCAAAAGCTCCGTGGTATGTATCGAACAAACTCATTCATAGTGACTTTAATATATGTACAGTGCGCGAAGAAATTACAAACTATAGTAAAAAATATCAACACCGTTTGGAAGTGCATCCTAATTTAAGTGCTTTAAATCTGCTAGACAATGGTAGTGAAGTGCGTCGGTTAAAACGTTTTAAACCATTGGATTTAAGTTTTAGCTTTACCTAATTCCAGTAATTTAAGTGACTTTTAACTAGTAACTAGCTCTAAACTATTAAGGTAGTAATAAGTTAGTTAAGTAAAATATATTAGGTTGCTGTCACTGGACAGTAAATCTTCTCATGTCTATATTGTCAAGAAATTTGCCTATTGCTTCATAGTAAGCAGATTGCAAAGATAACTTAAGAAGTTAAAAAAAAATAAAATAAAAAATAGTGCCAAAATGGCTTAAAATTATCTGGAACAGGATATAGACAACTTCGCTCATTAGTCATTACACATTAGGAATAGTCCTATTAGCATGGAAACAACGAAGGTAATATTGGTTATACGCAAATCGATTCTAATAGGGGCATTTACAAATGTTTGAATTGAATGTGGTCGAATCGTTTTGTTGCAATCTTCTAACCGAATGCGTTTCCCTGCAAACATATCTCCAAACTGATGAATTGACATCATTGTTGGCTAAATACATGCGGGTTTGGGACTGATAACAAATTATTGGCATTATTGTATAATTAGGGGAATTTTATGCAAAATAAATAATTGATCAACGGCATATCTTTGCACACCCTCAACAATCATTAAAACCTCCATTATATCGTTTGTATTTAGACGTAATCCCAATTAACTTTGTGTATTATAAAAAAAAAAAACTGCGACTAAAAGCAGACAAGTGTGTTCGAAATTTTGATGTGGGTTAAAAATTATCTATTGAATTTGTTTTAGTGGTAATTTTTGTAATTTAAGAGATGTACTTGCAACTTGCGACTTCTTATACAACATGGCATGTTTAAATTTCTGAAATTAGCTCTTTCTATAATTTCACAATCTTCTCATTCGATTACAGAAATTTAATTTAAAATTTAACCCGCAAAAAATTAAATTAAATTCGTAGAATCATGATATGAATATTACATTTGCCCTTTTGTTTATCGTTTTAAAGTAATCATTTTTCTCAACGGCTGTTTAGCGATCTTATGTAAAATATGGCCACTTCATTATCTTATTGTTTTTGTTACATAACTTTTATTTCTCGGTATAATACACGCGAACGTAACCTATTTTATACTATCTACATGCAACAGCAAATCATGCAAATATTTCTGAGTTTTAAAAACGTTTTGTTTTATGATATTGTACGGCAATATGTCTTTCAGTAATTTATTGGGTGTATGTTACGTGGTCATGTTTATTTATTTAATAAACAATACTTTGACACGTGTTTCGTCATAGGTATTCCGGTATATAATAATAATTATTGGAGAGTATGTATAGTAAAAACATCACTTGTTAATCATGCAAAAGTGTCGTAAATTAAATTGTCGTTTTATGTGACTCACAAAACGAAATATGTGTCCGTACTTGTTTTAAAAAATCTTTTATTTATATGTAATTTGTTTAGTTCCTATTATTTACGGTCATATATGATATGGAAATAAGTTTGTTTTTAAATTTTTGTAGGAGATAAACTGGTATGGAAATTGTTCTTAATAACGTATATTTAATGGTCAGTCGGTATAACTGCAAAAATGTCATGATAAAATACAGCTCTTAAAAAAATTTGGAATTTTTGATGGTTAATAGAAATTTTAACATTTTTAAATAGTAAGCCTTGGAAATGACAACAAACGCCGATATTAATAACTGCAAACCACTTTTATTGCGTTTGTCTGAAGTATCCATGAAAATGAAAAATCAAGAGTATTGAGACACGGATATTTTGAACTTATTTTATATTTGTGAAGAATGTCACAAGATTATTAAAACAACTTGCGGTCTATTCAGTGAGAGGTATCCTCGTTTGACTGTAACGACCAGACAGAAATTTCAATGAATAGAATCAATTTTTTTGCAATTTAGAAGAGTAAAATCTGCTAGTATTCGACCTAAGCGTGTGACAAATGATGAAACTAACGAAGTTAACATTCTGGAATACTTTAATGACCATCCTCAGCGGTCAATTCGATTGGCAGAGCAACACTCGGGTTTAACGTACTCTGCTGTACAAGCTACATGAAAAATGCACTATTCGTTTGCACTTTCAACAATCTTGTCATATTGTCTATGAATGCAAAATAAATTCAAAATAACCGTGTTTGAATACTCTTAATATTCCATTTTCAAGGATACTTCAGACAAACGTAATAAAAGTGCTTAACAGTTATTAATATTGGCATTTGTTGTTAATTCCAAGGCTTAATATTTAAAAATGTTGCAATTTCTCTTAACTTTATCAAAAATTCTTATTAACTCGAAAATTGTTGCAGATAGGTATAGGAAACGCTTGAATATTTTCAATAAACAGATCAGATGCTATTATAGTCATAACCAAAATTTCAGATCCATGTCCTTTTTCATTCTTCATATATTCTTAAGTCCCGGTCTCAATCAATCACCCTGTATAATAGAGTTTGACGAATTCATCACTACCAGTTACTTCGTATTTCTATTAGGAGCTGTCATTAAAATTTTCTACCAGCTCTATAGCGCTCTAAAACCTCATTATTTTGAAGGATTCGATAACTGACTTGTTAATCTATATGTCTTTTTTTTTATTAATGAACTTTAATTTGTTCGTCATATTTTTTTATTATTTCTGCTGATTGTATTTTATTTTTTGTAATACGTACCTAAAAGATGAAAATTAAAACAAAGTTATCAAGTTAGAGTTTTCTTTAAATCTTTCCTTTATTCAGAATAATTAAAAATGATTAAGTTCCTTGCTTATCAACTAATTCGCTTAACGACCTAGTCGTAGGAACGGAACTCGGTCGAGTTGAGGAGTACTTAGAATTAAGTAGGGAACAACACATGTTAAAACTTCGCGGTAATTTATACGCCTCCTGTTTATATAAAATCTAAATTTTACAGTTCATCAAGTTTTTAAACAGACATATATATGGCTAAAATCACGCTAACGTAAGATTCTCTGTATGTATTACTTAAGAAATATTTGTTTTTTGTTTACACGTTTTAATACAAATTACCAAAATAATACAAATGTACCGAGTATTTATACTCCTAGTAAAAAAAAAAACACTTGAAAACTTTTCAAAAATGTATCTACTGACATATACTTCATGTAGCTAGAACGGTTTATAGATCCTCGAATAAAGCCGTTTGTCAATAGATTAGTTTGCATATTTAAAATCTTTTTGAATAGCACAGTAAGAATGCATTTATTATTTTTTAGATATTGACAATGTAGCTGTAAAAATATTGGCATGATTAATTTGCGAATAAAAAGTCTTATAATGTTTCCAATAAATTTTAAAATTTGAATATATTCTTAATGCACATTTTTAGGCCACAAAGGTGTGTATAGATTTTATGATATTTAGGAGGTTATTGTATCTGAGATTAAAGTAATAAATCACAAATATTTTTGTATTATATTATGAAAGTTGAATAACCGTCGTGCGAAAGTTGCATGGTTGTTTATTTTTGAAAACATTAAGATTAATTTAAAAATAGAAAATTTATAACAGTGTAATGAGCATATTGGACTTATTATGTACTTTGCTAAACAATTATTTAAATGGTTCATCTATACTATTATGTAATTTGTTGCAATAGAATTTGATGAAAATCTGGTGGACGCACAACGTTTGTGAATAAAGTAAAAAATAATTTTTAATCATGTTGCTGTAACTCTGTAAATATTTAAGTCATTGAGTTTTGTAATACGTTCAACACTAATTTTGAGCAACATTACCTGTTATATAAATATAAATAAGCTTAAATAAAAATCATGTAGGATCTAATGTCGAAATGCAAAACCAGTTTCAAGACTCTCGTCTCTTCATTAATTGCTGTCTTAAATAAGACAAGAGTCTTGGAACTGGTATTGCATTTCGACAACAAATCTTTGTAAAAAGATAAGTAATTTATGATTAACCTTTTTTGCATTAATAAACGAATCGCTTATAATCCAACAATTTACCTGAAATGATTATTAATAATAAATTAAAAAGTGAAAACTTCACATTAACACTTTCAAGCAACTAATAAATTTTTTTGCCATAATTTTATTATTCATACGATCACATTAACAGTTTATTTTTAGCTATCTTATACAGATAAAACTATTTTAAACTCTTGTGTATTTAAGAGTTGCTAAATATTTATAAATCGATTAATTATGATTGCTTTGCTCCTGTATTCTGTGGTAAAAAATATCTGTAGCCAGTCCTACACTCATAGACAATGTCTGTGATTAAAAGGAAGTTGATATTAGTGCGTCACTTGGGATTTGAAATGATAATTGTCGCAATAATTTGAAGTTCTATCAACTGTGGTAATCTTTTCGTAGAAAAGTGGCTTAAAAACGTTTAAAATAGCAACCGTAACTCTGTGAAATGTTATCGTAACTTGACAAGTGAAACGATCCTATTATTAAAATTATACAAAATTGCACCCTTTATGTGAGGTTTTCAAGGAACGCATGCGTTTTGCTGATTTAATATTTTAATGTACAGTTTCCTTTTCTGTGGTTTAGTGAAATTGAATATAAAAAAGATTTAACTAATCTACACATTTTTCACTCTTCTATTCCAAAAAGTTGCTATATACGTCCGCAAATAAAGCGAATTCACGTACGCGTCTGATAATAAAATATAAAGCAATCAAACTTGTCCGAATTTGATTCGCGGGCGATGTATGTATTTCGAAAGTTTGATTACTTTTACTGCTTTATGGGCAGTCTTTTTAGAGGTGATTTTAGCCCGAAATGGGCTCATAGGCACGGGATCTACGAGCGAATGGGGTAATTCCCAGATATTGGAGTCATAAACAAGACTTGCGAATTCGGACAGCACTACCACACTAAGCAAATATGCTAAATTTTGGGTTGATGGTTCTTTGTTTCGCTAACAGCGTTGGCGGTACTTAATAAACCTAAAAGTTACAAAGTAAAGTAGATTATTAAAAAAAAATGTAATCCAATTAATTAGCAGGATAAAAAAAGCTTTATCGTGTTCAAATGATGAGAAGCTTATTAAATATGAAATTCTCGGTTCTTGTCTGTAAGGTACACGCAATATAATTTTGTTAGTAATGGTTGGAAATAAGATGGAAATTTCTAGGATGCATATAGCAAACTATCAATAAGCTGTAACTTCAAATGGAATACATATTTCTAAAGCTGCTGCATTGACTGGGTATACATCAAAGTTTAATATTTAGTAGTAACGTTCAACATACAGTTTTCTTGACGTTAAAAACTAAATAATTATTTGTTCATAGGAGTATAGTAATTGATTTTAAAAAAACATATACAGTCTGTTCTACAAAATGGGCCCAAGAGTTTTATGGCGAAACCGCATATATTCTACAACTTCTGTCGCAGTTAGGTTATGCAAGTCAATAGAGGCTACATTTTAAAAATATTTTCAAACATACAGGGTGCTCCAAAAAAGAGTTATACTTTTTCTTATGGAACACCCTGTATATTTTTACATTTTTGGATTCCTCTTTAAATTTAATTAAAAAAAAATTTAAGGTTATACGGGTCTAAAGTCAACCGTTCTCGTGAAAATTGCATTTTCATGAAAATACAGTATTTTCAAAAATTTTCAACATTTAAAAACTATGAGAAGTCTGAAGAAATTTGCTTGGAGATAAGATTGACAATAGATTATGTAACACTTTGCACCACCTACATTTTTAAAATATTATACAGGGCGTTTTTTACGCTTGGTCAAACTTGTGAAACTTTAAACATCGATAACTCATTTTTTTAAAATACAACACCCTATATTTTTTTACACCGTCTTATAGAAAATTTAATTCTCTTTCGCAAACATTAAGGCTGTTTTTCACCTAAAATTGATATTTTCCGAGATATTGCGATTTTATTGTTAATTATTAGGGCAAAGTAATATTTTCAAGTAGGCTATGAAGGTAGACAGCGGTAATTTGAAACAATTGAAAGAAAAAACAAGACACTTATAATTTTATAGTTTGACTACACACTTTTGACATATTTTTATAGGAAAGTTGTAGTTTTACCATACGTTTAAATAGAGATTTTTTAAAATTATTTATGCATTTATTGATTGGACCAGTGTTATAAGATAATTACTAAATCCTATAAACCATTTTTTGTCTATTTACGATACGATACTACCTACGACACTCTACCGAAAACAGTACCAATCATGTTTTTTTTTAAAAATGTAAAATTAGACAAATCATTATTACTTTTTTTTTAAAATCAGCGTTCCGTTCTCGTACCTAATACATTATCAATCGGTTTTTAGGACTTGGCAAACGATCAAACTCAATTATATGAAAAATATTGTGGCCCTGATGAGAAACCTATATTTAAACGTAAAAATGGTAAATCTACAACTTTCTTATAAAAAAATGTAAAAAAGTGTAGGCAACCGACAAAATTATAAGTGTCTTGTTTTTTCTTTCAATTGTTTCAAATTACCGCTGTCTACCTTCATAGCCTACTTGAAAATATTACTTTGCCTTAATAATTAACAATAAAATCGCAATATCTCGGAAAATATCAATTTTAGCTGAAAAACAGCCTTAATGTTTTCGAAAGAGAATTAAATTTTCTATAAGACGGTGTAAAAAAATATAGGGTGTTGTATTAAAAAAAAATGAGTTATCGATGTTTAAAGTTTCACAAGTATGACCAAGCGTAAAAAACGCCCTGTATAATATTTTAAAAATGTAGGTGGTGCAAAGTGTTACATAATCTATTGTCAATCTTATCTCCAAGCGAATTTCTTCAGACTTCTCAAAGTTTTAAAATGTTGAAAATTTTCATGAAAATGCAATTTTTACGAGAACGGTTGACTTTAGACCCGTATAACATTATACATTTTTTGAATTAAATTTAAAGAGGAATCCAAAAATGTAAAAATATATAGGGTGTTCCATAAGAAAAAGTATAACTTTGATAAGCCACTCTTTTTTGGAGCACCCTGTATGTTTGAAAATATTTTTAAAATGTAGCCTCTATTGACTTGCATAACTTTACTGCGACAGAAGTTGGAGAATATATATGCGGTTTCGCCATAAAACTCTTGGGCCCATTTTGTAGAACAGACATATTAATAATATTTATAGTCGACTTAATGAATTAAGGGACCTTTGAGTTGTGTTATTTTCGGAACATACATATACTATATTAACGAATAAAAATGTTTTCGTAATTTGACAACATGTGCAACGACTCTATTTTACTAAAGAGATAACGCTTTGCTATTATGCAATTTAACTACTGGATTTTGTTAATCATTACTCGAAATTAATTAAATTAGTTGGGAATGTTAGTGGTTGAACTGTAATTTGTGGTTTATGTTGATGGCTCAGCGCTGGGTATGCAGAATAGCATCGATAGCCGATATCCATTTATTGCAGTATTGTTGCTTAAAAACATTAATTCTTAATTAAACTTTAGAGAAACTGCCGCGTTTGTCGAAACGCTGTCGAATAGCTGGAAATAAGGAAAGCGTAAGCATTTTGCCGGAGTTTTATCGCTCCGGGCGCTTTAATTTTAAATTGTAGTGGCTTTCATTTTGACTTTTCGGTTGTAAAGCGAGTATGGCCACGTGCGATAACAATAATTTAATTTTAGTAATTATTTCTTCGTTTAAAAATGATTTAGTTACTTAATCATAAAACGGTTAAATACATTCTAGACTTTGGGATCTAGAGTCAGCAGTGGCGATTGCACGAGGTTGTGCAAGAAAAATTTACTTATTATTTTATTACCGAATCCTATTAGGGAAGTTCAAACTGATCTCTGTTACTTAAAAAGCATCTTTGCTACGTTAAAAACTAAAACTAAGTTATTACGTTAACCACAGCTCACTCCGAAAGGTTTTTCAGGAAACAATTTGTATAATTTTTTAATGATAATAAACGGATTACCTACTTACTTTGTCTGTCCAGTAATAATTTTACTTTTATTGATTTTTTTTAAATATGAAAAATATGTTGCGACTTTCTGCGTTTGTATACATATTTTATCATCGCTTCAGATCAAACAGTTTTGTACGACTATAAAAAATCTAGAGGTGTTAATATACTAAAAACGGATATGTAAACGTTCCATGTGTGCCAATCCATCACCTGTGACACAGCCTATTTAAAAACACTTAGTTTTATGTTAATTAACTCGTAGAGAATAGTCTGTTGTATGAGTAAAGCGAAGAAATAGAAAGCGGTTGCTCCATTTACTATAACCAAAATTGAGATATTTGCAACAGAACATTGTTAAATTGTATAGCAGAACATTTCCTGATTGTTGACTGTATAAGTGCGGTATTAAATTTTAGAAAATACTCAACTTATACAAGTGTAACATTTAGAAAATCCATTTGATCAATTTTAGAACAATTTAGTTGTAGTGTTTTACCTTAAACTTGTAGTTATAAAGTTTCATTATTGTTTATTTTAAACCCTTTTATTTTCTTCAAAGAACCCTATAACGTTGGCAGCAAAACGACTGTTGATGTTTACATAAGCAAATAAATGAATATTATAAATTGTACCCAATTAAGAATAATTATAAGTTTGAGTTTCAGTATGTTAGCCGCAAATTTATATGGTTCTATCAGCTTAATTAACAAACTATCAAGAAGTGTTTAAAAGAGCTATATGATTTCTTTTATTTAAATTTATTTAGTCCATTTTTTTTTCTTATTTTGAGATGGTTTTCAAATTATTTTCAGTGCTAGGTTTTTACAATTTTTCTACATTAAGTTTCCATTTAGTTTTGGAAATTTATAATTTTTCATTAAAAGCGTTTGTGTAGTTATCAAACAGTATATCAAATATTTATCAAATGTATGTAACAGTAATTTTTAAATTCATTCGGGGGTAATACCATAAGAGGTTAAAATTTGCCGGCCAAATTTTGTTTGACACGAGTTGTTGCTTAGTAACAATTAACGAGAATAAATTGAAAAGCAATAAAAAAAATAAAAATTTGGCATGGTAAAATTTTAACCTCGAATGGTATTTGTGGCGAAAATTCCACGACTGATAAGAATAACCTATACAAATATTTATTTAATTTTACGTTCTTTGTTTGCAGTACCAAATCTCTTTGCTGACTCGCACATTTTTAAATATATTAGTTATTATTTAAATTAAAGGCTGTTCAATTCAGTTTAAACTTTATGGTGCCTGTCCACGTGAGAGTAAACTACTCTCGATAGTAGCGTCGCCAAGGATACAGCCCCTGAGAGTAACTCGCGATTGGCTGTATCCTTGGCGACGCTGCTATCGAGAGTTGTTTACTCTCACGTGGAAAGGCACCATTAAACAATAAAACACACATTGAAAACGTTTGACGTAATTCTAAACGTTGCTAAGGTGAAGTAAACAAAGATTCTAAAATTTTATTGCGTTGCTATGGTGAAGTAAACAAAGATTCTAAAATTTTATGCGTTGCCATGGTGAAGGTAAACAATAGTTATTTACACAACAAGTGAGCAAAGTACTTCTTTTCTCGTGAGACTGCCAATTGCACGCACGAGCCGTAGGCGAGTGCGGCCACGGCAGTTGAACGAGAAAAGGTACTTTGCTCACGAGTTGTGTATTACATTTTTCTCACAACCGTTGAAAAATGCGACTAAAACATGAAAAGAAAAAACCTTAATATTACACATAACCTTAAAATGTCAGTTGTGTATTTGACATGAATGACAGTTTCGCTGTCTAAAATAGTTATTTATGTATCAAGGCCAAAAAGTGTAACTTTTTCGACCGCGTCTGGTTTACAAACAGTCAAGGCCGAAAAAGTACGTTTTGGCCAAGGTGCATATTAAATTTTTTGTGCGATCGAATTAAAAACAAAAATTATAGGTTAGAAACTACGTGACATTCTGTCACTGACAGATTACGGCGTATGTACTGTATTACCGGCCCTCTCCTTAGCAACGGCCGTAAAAGTTACTTTTTCGGCCGTTGCTAAGGGTAACGGCCTGAAAAGTAACTTTTACGGCCGTTGCTAAGGATAGGGCCGGTAATGCAGTACTTAATGGTTGCTAACGCGTCCGTCAAACAGCTGTTTCTAGTACGATCGCACAAAAACGCTATTACACGACGTTACCATGACAATTCAACAAATTTTGCTCACTAGGGAGCAAAGTAATCACTTTTGCTCACTAGAGAGTAAAATGTCGTTTTGCTCACTATTTTTGATAAGGTAATGACAACATTTTTCAACGGTTGTGAGAAAAAATTTATCCGATTGCAAATAGTAAGGATCCTATTTATCCGCTAGCAAATGTGATAAATCGTATGCATTTGCATTGACATTAATGACAGTAGTTCAGTAGTGGAATTATCGGATATTAAACAACAAAATGTTTGATTTGAATTAAGTTGTTTTTATTTTTTTAAATAGAAAATTACAGTTTAATGTTTTCAGATGTTTAATATCTAAATTATTATTATAATTCACTTCACTAGTTTCACATGTTTTCGTTTCCTCGCGTTAATCGTTAAGTTAACAATTAGTTTTAGATAGTTTAAAATTTAAATATTGCTCTGTCAAAAATTAAACTTTTGATTTTGTAAATGTATTAGGTATAATATATAAATGTATGTTCAAATTGAAGGTCTTTGGCAACTATTAATGGTTTAATATAATATACGAGGGTGAAGCTGAATTTATAGTGAATAAAAAAGTAAATATTGTCTAAGATTTTATTTTTAACATGTTCAAAGTTATTCCTTTTAGCATTAATACACTTCACCATTCTTTTTTTTATTTCTTAAGTGTTCCCAACCAATATTTATTTGAAATGCTTGCAAAATAACTCTGAACGGCAGTAGCAATCGCCTCCTCTATCCTGCATTTTTCTTAAGTCAAAAAATAACTGAAAGTCGCATTGCCAAGACAGATGAGTACGATGGTTGCACTACTACTTTTTTTTCGGCCAAAAACCGGAGAGCTGGAAAGATGCATTATCGTAATGGTGCATAATCCTCTTCTCTAAAATTATACTGATTACTTCAGGCAAACGCTTTTCTGTGTATCACTTCACTATAACTGTATTGTGTGCATCTAGCTTAATTACATTGACTACGCCCGTACTCCTGAAGAAAACTACCATTACATATACTACTTTGTTCTTTGCTACATACTTTTTGATCATCGTACGAGTTTGCACGCCTTTGTGAATCTATACACAACACTCTTAGCGGGTAGGCATATCGAAAAAGGGAATGTAAGTTTCGTGCCCGCCATCATTGAAAAGAAAAAAGTTTAGGCTTAAAGAGTTGTAGATTTATTTTTTACAGCCTACTCTCAATAAATTTAGTTTGGTTCTCGAATATATAATGTCGGTAAATAATGTAATTTTTATAGAGGAACTTGTTATGCTGTTCCTTTTAATAAAATTAGTGGCACACTGGATATGATCAACACCTGAAATTAGTTAATATTGTAAAACTTGAATAACTTCGGTACGTACGTTAATTAAAAAAAACATTTGGAAAAGAAAAGCTGTAGATATTTTTAGGCCGTATTAAATCCCAATGATATTTTTTTTTTGACATTTGTTTAGGAAAAAATGTGCCTGAAATATAAATTTATCGATTGTAGTTTTCAAAATAATCGTTTTTGTTTCGACCGATAATTGTGTTTTATAAATATCTATTTTTTTATGTTTAACATTGTAATGGTAACAAAATTAACTAAGAAATTGTGCTGAACACGTAGGTACTTATATTTTGTTTCGTTTTTGTGAACTTAATAGCCGCAAAAGATTTATTTTTTAATGTTATTAAGATAAGATGCTATGTTTCATCTTATACAAAATTCTGTCACGTCAGTTATATTTTTAATCGAAAATTTAATGGAATATTGCTATTTTCTTGTCGATTATTTGCAACGTGTACACGTGGCGTCTTTCGTGTTAGGAATCTTACGTGGTAGGTGTCTATACAGAGCAGTGTTATTGATTTTTGAAATTTATGGCATATCGATTACTAAGTGCAATATAAAGTGGAACGTTTCTAGAGCAATTTTTCTGTTTTATTTCCCTGCTGTCGCTTGCGGTGGCGATAACAAAGTGGTCCAACTCGAACTCTTAGCTTGCACTCTAAATAGGCCCAATAAAGCAAACTGCGTTAAAAAAGTATCATCCAACGAAGTAATAACATTATTAATATATTTAAGATTTTATTACCCAAGTCATTTAATTATTAATTTAATTAGCTGCCATTCTTTTAATGATTACCGAATAAATCGTGACGATACTGGATAATAATGATTTTCATTTGTTAACAATAACGTCTGCAATCCTAGCTCATTCCATAAATGACATTATACTGTTCAAATGTCAGTAAATGCCAAGGGATGGCGTTATAATGACCTAATCAATTTGAGGGAAGTTCACAGCAATTCACAATGCATCTATTTTAAAGTCTAATTGACAAGTATACACCTAAACATTTTACATTTGTTATTATGCGTAAGTTGTTTTATTAGACACAAAAATAAAATGTAGATTGTTGGGTTGTACAGACTAACTATTACTTAAATTATCTTGGATAGTTCGAAAGTCGTGTAGACTTTAAATCACGGATTGTGTGACGACAATTTTTCATGATTTCCGTAATAAGAAATGCAAAAGCCGCAATTTAGTTTGATTAATTGCGATAAGCTACACTATGAACCTCTATTAAATAATGAAGTAAGTGAAAGCTTTTTTGTGTCGCAACCCGCAACCAAAATAGCATCACAAAAGAGCTCTCTCTACATGACTGGAATATTGTAATATTTAGCATCGTATTTCACTTCAAAATATTTATACTGGAAATTTACTACACTTGAGTTATTTACGCTGATGAATCTTTAATTAAATTTAGCTGACGTTGTTTATAAAAGAGTGGCAATCAAGTTGCTTATCAAAGTACAATAACCTTATGTGTTTTAGACACTAAAGCTTGAATATTAAAAAAGTTTTATTAAAAAATGTGGATTAAATTTTCTTAACACGTTTTGAAATTTAGAATTTGTGAAAACAAATTTGTTTTTCCTCAATAGTTTGCAGTGCAGGCATAGAGGATAATAAATAAATTTTTAAAAACGTTTTGTCATCTAGTATAAACATGTTAATATTATAAAAGGTGTACAATCATTATAAGTGCTACGTATATCGTTAAATGGAGAAATTGGTGCTATATTAAAAGCATATTTCTAATTTCTATTTAATAAGAAAAAAATACATATTTGTTTATTGTCCCTTATTATGAAATTTGCGTAATTAAAATTTTTCGTCATGTTACTAAAATTTTGCTTCTACATATACTCTACAGTTACCGTAATACAAATTACAACATTGTTTTTTAAATAGTCATTCTATTTGTGTTTTATAATTAATATGATGACGTCCGAATATTTACCGATAAAAAAAAAACACAAAAGGTTGAACAATATATTTTAGGACTAATAAATTACATAAGCTTTGGCAACTTCTATTTTTCTTAAAACAAAAATGTGATATTTGCCAATATTTAAAGTCAAATGATAAAAGAAATATTATAGAGATAATCAGGCAGATGTTATATTTATTCTCGTTACTTAGTAAGTATACAGGGATGCGTAAAAGTATGGAAACAGACAAATATCTAGATTACTATTGCAGATATAACAATTAAATTTTGTATCTGAGCGTTATAGTATTTTACGGATTCAATGAAAATATTAAGATTGCAATACGATTTCCGGTTCTACCGGAAACGGACTCAAACTTTGAAATTTTAAATAAAACACCCTCTATGTTTTTACATTTTTCGATTCCTCTTAAAATTTACTTTGAAAATTGTATGAAGTTATATGGGTCTAAAGTCATGCGTTTTCGTAAAATTTACATTATTTTTTGAGCGATACAGAACTTTCATTTTTTTTTAACATTTAAGTTATTTAAAAAGTCAGTAGAATTTCGTTTGAAAATTAGATTAGCAATTAATTAATTAACAACTTGCGCTGGCTACATTTGTAAAATATTATACAGGGTGTTTTTTACGCTTGTTTAAACTCGTGAAATTTTAAACATCGATAACTAAATTTTCTGAGATACAACACCATATATGTTTTTACATAGTCTTGTAAAAAAATTGATTGTCTTTTAAATATATTAACAATGTTTCATGCCTAAAACTAATATTTTACGAGATATCGCAATTTTATTGTAAATTATTAGGGCAACGTAATATTTTCAAGTAGGCTATGAAGGTAGACAGCGGTAATTTTGAAACAATTGAAAAATAAAAACAAGAAAGTTGTAATACTATCTTTACATTTCGAATTGTCGAAGTTTTTTATAATATAGATGTAATTTTGAAACAATTGAAAGATAAAAACTAGATCGGTTTTTAAGACTTTGCAAACTATCAAAATCAATTATATGCAAAATATTGTGCCTCTGATAAAAAATCAACATTATAAAAAACTTCGACAATTCGAAAGGTAAAGATAATATTACAACTTTCTTTTATTTTTATCTTTCAATTGTTTAAAAATTGCCGCTGTCTACCTTCATAGCCTACTTGAAAATATTACGTTGCCCTAATAATTTACAATAAAATTGCGATATCTCGCAAAATATTTGTTTGGGGTATGAAACATGGTAAATGTTTTTGAAAGACAATCAAATTTTCTAAAAGACTATTCAAAAACAAATAGGATGATCTATTTAAAAAAATTGAGTTATCGATGTTTAAAGTTTCACAAGTTTGACCAAACGAAAAAACACACTGTATAATATTTTAAAAATGTAGCTAGCGCAAAGTGTTGAATAATCTATAATCAATCTAATTTTTAAACAAAATTCTACTGCCTTTTTAAAGAACTTACATGTTAAAAAAATGAAAATTGCTATATCGCTCAAAATTTTCATAAAAATGTAAATTTTGCGAAAACTATTGGCTAGACCCATAGAACCTTCTACATTTTTTAAAGTGAATTTTAAAAGAAATCCAAAAATGTAGTAATATACACAATATACAGGGTGTTCTATTTAAAATTTCAAAGTTTGAGTTCGTTTCCGGTTGAACCGGAAGTCGTATTGCTACCTTAATATTTTCATCGAATCCGAAAAATACCATAACGCTCAGATATAAAATTTCATTGTTATATCTTCAATAATATTCTAGATATTTATTTGTCTGTTTCCATACTTTTGCGCAATCCTGCATAACATACATTTGAAAGAATATTATGAATATAAAAATTATCAGAACTTAAAATTTAAAATTAAAATAATTGTTTACTTATAGTTTATATGTAAAACCACCTTAAGTTACAAATAGAATATCTATAAAACTTCTGTCTAAAACCATTTGAAAAAACACCCTTGGAAATAAAATGTTGTAGATGGAGTCAAAAGATTGTAGCTAATTTTTAAAAATCTCAGTATTACCTCAACTGATTGTATATAAACATCAATAAACGTTGTAAATTTTAATAAGTTATTTCTAGGAACAGGAAAATTAATATAACATTATATAAAACTCAGACTCTCTGAAACAACGTTTTATTCAGTAAAAAAAGCAAAACAAAATACGACCATAGTAAAAAGAGAAGTAATTAAAATTTCAATAAACCTAAACTAGTTTATAGTATTTAAATTATTTATATGTCGATAACAGCTTAGTTAGTAGCAGATAATAATTTTTATAGCTAATTTAAATTGAACCTATTTACATAAAAATACATTGTAATCCTGGACCCAAGTGTCCCAAACTGTAGATTTGTTCTGACGTCATATTCCCTACTTAATGATAACATTTCCATTAAGTAAAAGTTGGTATAATTTACGGTTTTTATACTTACTTAAGTGTCTTTAAAACTAACGCTATAAACTTAAAGTAGCAGACCGGAAGCGTAATAAGAATGTAATAAAAAACCAACTAGTAGGTATGTATTTTACGACTTGATAAACACCGCCGTAATTATGCAATATCGTTATGTTAAAACACTTTTAAAGTGCTGCTTTTGAATTTCATTACGACTTTTTTTATTTAAAGAAAAAGTTATTTATAGCTTCAGACCTATATTTAAAAGTTGGACAAGTAAGGTGTAAAAGGAAGTGGAACAGTGTTATTATAAATTAGGTTAACGCGAGAAATAAAAACGTTTTAAATATATTTTTTATGGAATGTGGATTACAAGAGGAATCAAACTGCTAAATAATTTTCAGAAGTTTTCTATTGATAGGTTCAGACGGTATGTATATTAAAAAGTGCATAATTGGAAAACAAAAATTAATATCTATACAGTAAGTCGTTCCAAAACAACAAAAAGGTTTTAAACACTTGTATGACGATTGAAATAAAAAATTTATCAAAAAAAAAAATTAAAGCCTCATTAAACCAGCCCGCAGGAAATTAAAAATTGCTTTAAGAAACGGTCTCCTTTGTTTTTTTTTTATAACTTCTGATCTAAAACAGCATAGTATTTTTTTTCAGATTTGAATTTAGCGTGAAATTAAATTTAAGAAAATGCACAGGCTCATATTAATTGTTAAGTATGGTATTCTAAATTTTGTAAAACGATAAACAGACAATCAAGTCGAGTTAAGGAAAAGGTAGTTCAAAAATGATATGAAAAGTAAAAGTTTTATTTCCAGAGTAGGTACGCATTTCATACTTTCAAGAATGATTAAAATTTAAAGAGCTCGTGTTGAATAATTGCTTGAAGGTTTTATAATTTTTTTATTTAAATGCACGTAATCAAGCAAACTTACCGACACGCCCCTGTCAAATTGATATAATTATTATGTAATTTATTACTGCAGCATAACTTTCTCTTCATTAATTAGTTTGTTCTAGTAATGACAGCTTGCAGCAGTGTAACATTATTTCTTGTACGTATTTATTAACGCATACGTTACGTAGGCACGGTAATTAGGTGTTTAATTTTGAAAATGATGGAATAAGTACAAAACGAAAAATATGAGACGGGACCACAACCGTTTATGCGGTTTGTTATTGACTACAAACTCAATCTAGCAACATTTGCATTGTCATTAATAATTAATAAATGACATTGGATATAAATTTATTGTTTTTCCTAGTCTAATAAAACAATGGGTAAGCTACGGAGTAAACCAGTTCCATTTATAAAAAACCTATAACCGTAATGTAATTAGCAAAAGTGTACACATATTAAAATTAAACAACAGTGTTTTGATTCTTCAAAACCGGACTAAAACATGGCGTAATTCAAGTAAATTTGAAACTGTAATAATTGAAATGTAATGATATTTACAATTTAATAATTATGAGAATGGTTCAAGTTTATTTGTGGCCCAAAATCAAAAATATTGGTTTATTGAATAAAAAATAATTAAATTATTATTGTAATAATAATTAAAAATATTTGCTAGTAAATTAACATACCTTTAAATTCAGAGAAATGTGTGCAAATTATGGACTTTATCAGTATTTTTAAATCGACTGAAATGCAAATCCTTAAATATTTTGATACGAAGATCACTTTAATAATTAACGGTCTATACTTAAATTTTAAGATCGTTTAGTTCCTATTTAAATATGTTAGTGTTGTGTCATACATACGACCTTTTTTTTAATTGCAAGGGATTGGCAAAAACAGTGGCAAAAACAAGGCAAAAATGCGTCGCAGTAGAATTTTTTTTTTGAATTTTAAAAGTTTAAACGTGCTTTAATGCAATGTTAAATAATGTTAAGTACTTTACCATCAATCAAAATTACAGATTTATGACAGAACCTTTTCTGTTTTTTTTTTAATGCAAATTGCCCCCACCCCCTACAAAATAATTTGTAAAGGTAAAAACCTTTACTAATAATTATTTCCATTTAGGTTAAAGTACGATAAACATAATATTAACATAATTTTTTTAAAAGTAACATATTTCAGTCAAAAATTTAATAAAAACGAAAAACATAAGCTTGTGCTTTAAATTTATTTATTGTTGCTTGTTCAAACAGCTCAAAAGTTTTCATTAAAAAAAGCGTATATTAATTCGAGAGGTGATTTCTAATCGAAAATTAAGGGGGGTCTTTTGTAATATAAATTTTTTTCCTTAGACGTCTCCTTTCGGAGTTACACCTCCCTAAAGGTGAGCAGTAAAATTAGGTTTTTAATTTATTTCTCAAATTCGGATAAATGTAGTAGAATGATATTTCGTAGATGTTTTATAATTATTAAAAGGTTTTCCATAGTAATATTCTTATTCCTCTCCTACCTTCACAGGGGGCTGAAAAGTGTGACCCGTTTTGGTTTTTTCATCAGAACTTTTTGGAGGCTTAAAATTTTGCAATTAAAAATATTTCTTTTGAAAGCTTGATTTATTTAGAAACTTTCTTTATTCTTTAACTTTTCTCGTAAACCTACAGTTTTTGAGTAAAAAATAATAGATAAATGAATATGCACCATAAAATATTCCAATATAAAACGATTTATTTTGGTGGTTACCATGGTTTGTCTATGTTCATATTGGATGGAATTGACGGGCCTAATTCATTTTCACGTTTACGCGGCGACAACGCTAAAACGCCCGTCAATTCTACCCAATATGAACATAAACAAACCATGGTAACCACCAAAATAAATCGTTTTATATTGGAATATTAATTTAATGGTGCATGTTTACTTATTTTATTTTTTACTCAAAAACGGTAGGTTTTACGAAAAAACTACAGAATAAAAAAAGTTTCTTGATAAATTAAGCTTACAAAAAAACAAATTTTAATTGCAAAATTTCAAACCTCCAAAAAGTTCTGATAAAAAAACCAAAAGGGGTCACATTTTTCAGCCCCCTGTGAAGGTGGGAGATGATTGAAAATATTACTATGGAAAACCTTTTAATAAGCATAAAACATCTACCAAATATCATCTCCTACATTTATTCAATTTTGAGAAATAAAATAAAAACCTAATTTTTCCTCGCCCCTTTAGGGGGGTGTAACTCCGAAAGGAGACGTCTAAGGAAAAAAATTTATATGGAAGACCCTTCTTAATTTTCGATTAGAAATCACTTTCTCATTTTCTTCGCATTTCTTACGAAACACTCTGTATAATGTCAAATTGATCAAGGTACTCTTCTAATAAACAGTGAATAATTTGTGATAGCTTTATAACATTGTTTTTATTGTCGCCCGACGCGTAATTTATGCTTATGCATAATTATTTTGGACGTGTTTGTTATTTTAATTTGCTAAGATATTAATTGTAGAAGTAATAATGCAACAGCTGTCAAACTTTGGCAAACGACTCGATGAATCAGAATTATTAGATTGGAGAATCTCAAATAACTAAATAAACTACTCCTATTATTATATCTTTATTAGAAAGTAAATCTAGTAATTTTGGTAATATTTTCATTGCAATACGAGTTTTGTATCATATAAAATTAATTAATTAACAACCATAACTTTGATAGCAATTGTTTTATTTTTATTTTTAGACCATTGTTTTAAGAAACTTCAGAGTTTAATTATCTATTTTGCATAAATTCTTTTACATTGTTTATTATTTGTATTAAATTAAATAGTTGTTTCAAATTCTGTTATTGAAAAACGTTTCATAGCAATCATCAGCTTTACTAATGATAAAACTTTATGACTTGTTCTTTCGCCATACGTGGTATGAAGAAAATAGTTTACCATGATGTATTTTGTAAATTTGAAGTTACTAGTAATTTGCCGTAAGTAAATGAAACTGACAATATAATGCAGTTCGATTAGTTCTAATCACCTATTACTAAGTAATGGGTTTCATAGTTTAATACAAATACGTTTCTTTAATTATCCACAGACCATTTCAATTGCAACTTATAAAATTCATACATGTTACATCGATGCAAAACTATTACATTGAACGTAATAAGAGACAGACCTAGCCAGTACAACATATACATTAGTTGATTTGTTGCTAACATTGTTTAATGATTAAATAATCGGTTCCGATTGTTACTGACATTTGAAAATGAATACTAGACCATGTTTTAAATATTCGCAGTTCGTGTATTTGATCTTTTCGTAATTATACCGAAATAACAGTTTATACATCTGTAATAGAAGTAACATTTTCTCCGTGGCTTAGCTTCAAGTTATTACGTGAAACTCAGGATGGAAAAAGCTGTATTCTAGGATAAAACCAGTGTATTGCCCAAGAAACTTTTTTTTAACTTGTATGAACGTTTAAGAAAATGTTTAAAAATAAATAAATTTAGGGCAGAAATATAGGTTTACAAAATGTGTATATGAAAAGCTCACCTTCTTAATGATGAAAAAAATCACAAAGCAGTTTTTTAATCAGTTTTATTTAAAATTTTGAATTTTATATACCATGTTGTAGTTTTACAAAAAAAAAAAAAAAACAGTAGTTGAGGTAGGTGTGCTAAAAGGTTGTAATTATCAGCTTGTGCAAATATGCCATATAATTTTTTTCTTAATAGTTAATAGTCTTTTCGCAACTGTCTGCGTCATTTCCAACTTACGATTCCCTCTATTGGTTGTGGTTGCAAACCCTTGAAAAAGTTTATTTGGTTGTCGTTTGGCTTCAGGATATCGCATAAAAAATAGGTTACAGTACAGTGGGTATCTACAGTACGTGGTAAGGACAACAAATGGAAGGAGCTGGTTTTTGATTTAGGTTAAGATCGCGTTTTTATCTTCGTTTTGTAAACATTTCAGCAATAGGTTTGTTTGCAATTCAAAGCATTTCGGTCAATTTCTTAAAACAAATTTAACCAGCACATTTACATGTATGAGTTACATATTTGCAATTGATTATGTTGCAAATTTTGTTTTTATAAGGTTTGCGACTTGCCAGATAAATTAACTCCTGAAATTCGGGTAAAACATTTTATTTTAATGATCTTTGTTATAAGTTTAATGTGGATATTATACCGGGTTAGGAAAAAGTCCCAGGCTATCGATTATCTTAGTTATCTTCAAACCTTTTTTTAAAATTTGGCTTGATATATGGCAGAAAACAAAAAATGTATTGATATTTTAATTTTTTTTCCATTTCCGGTTTAGCAGGAAATTACACCAACTTAAATTTTTTATATGGATCATCCTGTATGTTTTTACATTTTCGCATGCAGAATAAAAAACTAAACAACACAAAATCAATAAACATGTAACTACTGTCAGGTCTGGTGCCCAGCAATACTCTTATGAACAACATTATTTGACAACAAACTGACTGTAGTTTTTTGTATCTTGATTTTGTGTAAGTTAGTTTTTAATTATTTTATAAACTTTATATTGATCTCTTGATGATGCTCTCTCTACAAGCAGTTTTTTATTCTGCATCCGAAAATGTAAAAATATACAAGGTGTGCCGTTTAAAATAATTAAGTTGAGATCATTTACTGTTAAATCAGAGATGCAAAAAAATTGAACATAATATCATCAATAAATTCTTTGTTTTTGACCATATAGTCAAGCCAAATTTAAAAAACTAAGACAATTAACCGTTCCGGGACTTTCTCCTAACCCTGTACTATAATGAGAAGAAACTTTTTTGCTAATTTATTAGACAGTGGTGGATAAAAACTTTCTATTTTGAATATTGTTGGGGTTGAGGTTATTCATGTACATACGTAGTACACATGCTCGTTCGAGATATTATTAGCTTGATTGAGCAAAACAGAGTGCAGTCTAGGGAATAACAAACAAGGCAGCCCAGTTAAGTAAACCAGTTCGATTAACAATCGGGATCTATCATAACTCATGCATCATACACACGCAGTCGTTGCATCAAGCATCAGGGAAACAAATATTGATAACCGCTAAAAGCCTTCTGGGATTTCGATAATACACGATATTGTATCAATACTAGACTTTCAGTTGTCATTTAGAGCTCTTGATCGTTTTGCATATCCCCCCTGGTAATGCGTACAACTTCCTAATTATCGAACTCTTCGCTAACCAAACCGTCCCGACCTATCTGCTTCACTTGGGAACATTTTGATTGTTCATTGCTAAATTTGCTATAAATCAAATTATGGATGATTAAACCTTCAAGACGCTTATACCCGTTTAATTATATTAATGAATTCGTTGAAAGAACAACAATATTTCGTAATTTAGAAGTCAAATGGTGATTGATAGCGCAACTATTACACTCCCGATATATATTCATGATATGAAAATTACGTAGAAACGTAAACAGAAAAATTTTAAGATTTAAAAACTTGATTAAGATAATGATCCAATTATATTTAATCGAACAAAAAATTGATTAAACCCGTGATTCATTGTACCATTTTTAAACGCCTACTTTGTTATTTACTGTGATGTTAATGCTTGAGTTTTGTACGGTAATACAATGGAATTTAATACAAACTTTCGGTTTAGTTGATGAGCAGAGCAGTTCAAATCGAGTCGCATAAATTTTAATAGAAGGTTGTTTGCGGTCGCATATATCATTATCTTTTGGCACAAAATTACTAAAATTACCTGTTTTGAGAGGTGCAAGCTGACCGCTTGGCGTACAGTATCGAGATTTATGTAACTATAAATTATTATTTATTGATATCAATGTGTCTATAAGCATCATCCTTATAGTTTGTGCAACATGAATATGTTCCATCAGTAAAGGGGCTTGAGGGATTTGGTCCGTCAGCGTTGCAGCTCCAAACGTCATTTTTTTGTGCTAGGATTATGAGTCCCCGAGAAGTAATGGATTTTGAAACCATTTTCGCTTCTATGATCTACTTCTACAACAAGGGATTATCATGAAAATTTGATAGTTTAATAGCGAGTCAAAAATAACGTGGGAGTCTTGCAGTCTTCCTTGATAAAGATTTAATTTAAATACTATGTAGGATTTGAGAGTTAAATAAGGAAGTTCATTTATCTTCCATATGTAAGCAATACTAACTTACATTTATGCACAGTTGTTTTATTGTCAAAGTAATTTCTTGTAAAAAATTAAGCAAATATAGAATTGTTAACATGATTGGAAGTTTACCAGATTTTAATTAAAAACCATACGACTGCATTTAAAGAAACTCTTGAATAGCGCCCATTTAAAGCACCAACCAGTGTCAAATATATTTATGTGTTTCTAATTTTATACAGTTTTTTTCGTATTTTAATACTGATTGTGAGCAAGGTGTTTTAAAGCCAATTACAGCCACAAATGGCATAGTCGACATAATAACGATCTCTGAGACATACGATTTATGTTTAATATTCACGATACCCACACATGCAAAGATTATTTTAAGCTGTAAACCAGTGGTTTACAACCTGTGGGGCGCACCCTCCTAGGGTGGCGCCAAATATCTGAAGAGGTCGCTGAGAAATGAAAGGGAAAACTTTTTCATAAAACATGTCACCAGTGTGAAATACAACGGATAACGAATGTAAAACAATTAGAGGACTTTTTTTTTAGTCACCACTGCATAAAAGGATTAAAAGGGGAGCGCAATAAAAATATATATGAAAAGAAGGGCGCAAGTTTAAACGTTGAGAAAAAATGCTGTAAAAATACTTTCATAAATCTGAAAAGTTCATTAGTTCTCAATTTCGATACGTCTTCATTAGATAATGTTTGATGTAGGTATGATATGTGTTTAAAAAGTGTATTCTTAATGTTAAGACCTTTTAAATCCTATAAGGAACTAAACAAATAACAAAAGTAACAAGTAGATACCGAAGGTAAATAGAACATGTCTCTATTAGGTACATTACAAAGTACAATAATATTTCTGTATGGCAAGTGTTTTTTAAATAAATTAGTTTATAGATACTCTTTAGTTAAATGTTGTGGAAACATGTGAATAAAGAGTAGTAATTAAACGTTTATATGCTTCATGGTGCACATGTCCATGCACCAAATTCAGCGGGTTTATTATTTTTATGGCTAGCGCATATAAATTACTAATTATAGGCGGATTCGCCAGGAGAACTCACAGCCACCCAGACACGCTGCATACTTTACCGACCTTGACAGATGACTGGCAGACGAAATAAAGTTCTCACCTGAATGTTTTAATTAGTTTCTGGTGCTTTGTAATATTTAATGTAGATTTGGATTATTTTTGACTTTTAATTAAACCGAGCGAGATTTTAAATATAAACTACCTAGTCAACTCGATATTTAGTTGCCGTTTATAAATTAAGATGCAGGGCAAATTAGCAGGTAGTCGGTCCAACTAAATGTTTAAGTAATGTAGTCGTTTTATAGCAACACAAGCAAATAATAAGTAAAATATGCTTAGGTGTATAGGCAAATTAAACGAATGTGTCATAACAAATATTAAAACTTCATTAGTTTTGTTTTCATTGTTTTTATTTAATCAATTTTATTTCAATGGTAGGGACGTTTAATCGATTGCAAGTCTCGTGTGAATAATGAGCAGAGTATAATATGACAATTTAAATTTAATTCTAAAGTCAAAGATTTGATTAAAAATAACCATTATTGGGATCTTAAAATGATAACATCTACTTAATGGGTCAATCGTAAAACAAAAGTTTAGGCGCGGCATAAATATGCTTATTTTTTTTTTGTAAATAACTCTAAATATTCGAAAAAAAAACTAAACGTAAACCAATTTTTCAACAGTTAAATATGTCTTTTAAGATATAACTTTTGTGAAATAATGATTAAATAAGACTAATTTCGTGTTTACTTTAAATTCTTCTTTGTCTTTTACTTGTTTTTATGTTTTTTATTGTTTTGATAACGAACCTAGTTTTTTATTTTGTAATGGAAATTTGTTTTTGTTTTAAATAGGAAATATAATTTTCTTTGCTTTAGTATAATTTTTCATATTATTACATACAAAAATATTCAGTAAAAATCTAAAAATTATTCTTTTCTAAAATTATTTTCTCATCTTATTATTTCCAACAAATTATATTGTATTGTTTTTTACGTAGAAGCACATTTTTTTTTCTTAATTGCTGTGCAAATTCAAGAATGCGTACTAAACATAGACTTTACCTTTAATGTCAGTTATTTTGGTTAATTTAATTAATTTAAATTTTGGCAGTATATGGCATAATGTGAATATACCTTTTTTTATGCTATTTAGTTAGTTTACTGAAATAGTTTGTCGATTTTTATTAAATCATAAAGTTTCGTGCAATAAATTCCTAACAAAGCCACAGTTCGGTAAATTTTTATGTTTATAAAAAATTATAACGAACAGTTACGTTGACACCGAAAAAAGGTTTTGTAGCAAAAAAATTATAAAATGCAAGAGAAACACAAAAATACAAAAAATAGATGAACGTCTTTTACTATAAACTTCCTTTTATTAAGAATCTATGCAAAAATAAAAACTTAAGTAATTACTCAATAATATATTTATATCTTTAACTGATAAATTTTTTAATAAAATTTGGTTGTTTTCATTGCTTCCTGCTTCTTATTTACTAAATTAAATCGTAACATTTAAAGGACGTAAAATCCAATACAATTTTCGGGCAAGTCTGTATTAGCGATGTATAAATTTTTTAGTGAAGTAACCAGGTCGTTTTCCAATCTCCTTAAAAGGAAATCGTATTAGTTGGGATCATTGCAAATACTGCACAAAAAACCCAGCGATCTTCTTTTTTCTCAACGAAAGCGAAACTAATTTATCAGGAGTAAACGAAAATATGCTATTTAGTAGACCTTAGTAAAGGTCTATTTCATTATTAGTAACTAATGTTAGGTAAATTATAAAAGTATTTTTTACTAAGTACATGTTTTAGATAAATATACATTTTTCAGTAAATTTGATCATCTACAGTACAGCCATAAAACTAGTACTTTTGTGCAGTTTTGCAGTGTGAACTTTTTTTGTGATTCAGATAAATTAAACAAACAAATATAAACCAACATATATTGTTATATGAAAGTTAAAACTCTCTACAAAATAATGTTTATTTGATGATTGTGATAATATGTAATAAAATAGTCCTAGTAAAGAAATAATTTTTAATTTTATCTATCATTAAATCTAATTGTAGAAATCTTGCAAAGCACAACCACTTTTGATCTAGATCAACTATTACTCATAAAATACTTGTAAAAACCATTCGTTTCCATATTGTCCTTGCTCATCTTTTCGTGAAAACGTGACTTTAATTTTGACCTCCTTTGTAAATAGAACGAAAAGTCTTTACTTGGCAAAAAGGAGAACTCGACGTTCTTTTTTGCAGTAGTAAATTCAAAAATTTTAATTGAGGAATATAACTTTAAAGCATGTGTTTGTTTTTGAACGGGTACCCTTGAGTGGAAACATATGTGTTTTAATCAAAACCGTTTTTAATGAAGAATAAATCAAACCGAACGGGCGCGCATAACTCAAAGGTGGCATTTAAAATTGCAACCACTGCTCTATTTAATAGTTGTTTCAACGGAGCTCTAAATCATAACAGATACGGATGATCTACGTATATTTTTCCGACAAGATCATTGAGATCTTAATTAACTGGTTTATAATTTATTGCATTGTTTAATTTAAATTACTTTTGATTAATAGTTTCGTTTATACGCTAATAATCGGTATTTTCCTTAAGTATTCGATACAGCGTTAACTAAATTCCTAAACATTTTTTGAAGCGGTCTATTTATAGGCATACTATGGCAATGTTATATTACATGACAGGTCGAAAGTGAAATTAAACATAGTACTAACCTACTTCTTAAGCACGTTAACGAAGTTGACGTTAAATGTTTTGTATCCATAAAAAGATAAATCTTTTGTATTCCGTTTAAGTTCACCTTCAGCACGTTAATATATTACGACAGCCAGTCAAACCGAAAGGAAAACACCGGGAACATAAATTAAAATAAAAACTTGGTGATGGATATAAATTTGGTTTTGTAATTAATATGTTGTAGTGCTTCAATCAATCCAACATTTTTCTGCTGTAGGTTACATTTTGTATAGACTGACAACTGTCAGTTGTTTTAGTTTTCTCCTTAGCTCTAAGGTACACTAATTAATGGATGGACAATAGTTTTAGGATATTATTTAAAAAATGCGATTTAAGTTCAGGGCTGCCTTTGTTATTATTAAGTTGTAGTTCGTTAAATAGGGAATGCAATATTGTTTCAAGAGTTTCTTAAAAGCATGCATTTGTTTCTAATGTGTCTAAGATTTCGAAAGCTGAAAATAAAACTTGCATTTTAATTAGGTTGGCAATTCCTTATTTATGATTATTTACTGAGATTTTTTTCATTTATACGCAAAATGCGCAAAAGTATGGAAACAGACAAATATCTAAAAGATCATTAAAGATACTATAATAAAATATGGCATCTAAGCGTTATCGTATTTTTTGGATTCGATGAAAATACTGAGGTTGCAATACGACTTCCGGTTCAAGCGGACACGAACCTTGATTTAAACGAAAGATTGATAAAATTACAACTTTATTGTTTTTATCTTTCAATTGTTCCAAAATTACCGCTGTCTACCTTCATAGCCTACTCGAAAATATTACGTTACACTAATATTTTACAACAATATCTCAATCAGTTTCAGGTATAAAACATTGTTAATATTTTTGAAAGACAAGCAAATTTTTTACTGTAAAAACATAGAGGGTGTTGTATTTAAGAAAACTGTATCGATGTTTAAAGTTTCACAAGTTTGACCAAGCTTAAAAACACCCTGTGTAATATATTATAAATGTAGCTAGCGCAAAGTGTTAATTAATTTATTGTCAATCCAATTTTCAAACAAAATTCTACTGCCTGTTTAAATAAGTTAAATGTAAAAAAAATTCATATAGGTAAATGTAAATTTTACGAAAACGGTTGACATTAGACCCATATAACTTCATACTGTTTTTAAAGTAAATTTGAAGGAGAATCCAAAAATGTAAAAATATACAGGGTGTTCCATTTAAAATTTCAAAGTTTAAGTCCGTTTTCCGTTGAACCGGAAGTCGTATTGCAACCTTAGTATTTTCATCGAATCTGAAAAATACGATAACGCTTAGATACCAAATTTCATTCTAATATCTGCAATAGTATTCTAGATATTTGTCTGTTTCCATACTTTTGCGCGTCATTGTACATAAATGTGTTCGTGACATTATTAATTTTTTCCAGATGGACGTTGTGTGATTTTCACAGTTTTACATACATTTTAATTTTTGCTTTAAGAAACTCATAAAGTAGTTTCAGTACATATCTACATAAAACTTGAATCATTGAAGCTAATTATTTAAGATGGAATTTTGTGAAATTCACGGGATATAATATTTTTTGTTTGTATCTAATGTAAAGGATTTTTGAGTGGGTGGAAATACCTCAATTCCATATTTGCCTCTGTTTGTTGTTCGTAATAAATTAATTTGGCGCTAAATTATATTTTAGACAATAAATGGCTATTAATGTTTGAATTTATGATATAATTATCATAAGTGGTCTTTGGAATTTCCGTTTCTGTTTCTACACAGCTTTAATAGCTTGTAATTGCGTTATTTGTCTGTTATTGTTGTATGCAAGTATGCTTTGTCGGTTATTTGACTGATACGTGCACTTTATGGTGATTACGTTTTGGTCAAGTAATTTTTTTAAAGCAAAATATTTTGAACGATATAAAAATCAAGCACTCGCTAAACAAATGTTTCTTTAAGTTCTTTTTGTGTTTTATAAGCTCCAAAAATGTTTCAAAAGATAATTAAATAACACATTCAAAACAATTGTTTAAATAATGTGGTAATAATATAGTTATTATGACTAATGATAGTCCACTGCATTTATTATCTTTTATTACTGTTTTGGATCAGTTAACCGTTTAAAACAATATTTTAATTCGATTAACATAATTTTGCCTAAATTAAAAGTGAAACGTCGGGGATAGACATCTATTAAAAATGAAGTTTTCCCCTAACGTGCAGCATAACGGGTTTTATTTAAGGTTTAATATGCACACGGCATGAACACATTCGTACTGATTAAGTTTAATACCGGTTAGTGGTATCTAACATCTTGATAATAGTCGATTAACCAATGTGGGGGAGCTTTTTAGCTATTCTATATTAAAATTAAAACAGCTTATCAGCTGCAATATTGTCAGACTACTTAAATGTACTATAGGAAATATCGCAGGAACGTTTGTACAGACCGATGCAAAAGTAATTCAACACTTTCAAAAATTCGTACTCTATAGCTAACCTTAAAAAAGTACGCATAAAATTTTCAGTTGTACAATTTTTATCAGATTTTGTTTATTAGGGGCACACCAGCGGTGATCATATTGACAAAAATAAAAAACGTTTCGTGCGTTGGTGTTTGCTAATTTTAGTTTTGCAACTGCAGTACTACAAAGGTTATTTCATACAATAAACCTCTACCAAATTATGTAACATTTATCGATGGTACAGACAGTCGGAGCAGAGTGTCTGGTTGCGGAAATCTCGAAATAAATTAAAAATTACATCTCCTGTTTATAATCCAGCTATCCAGTAGTAAATTTCTTAAGTGTTTAGTTCTATTTCATACACCAGTGGATGTCGCTTTACTTTAAAGATACAGTCGTTTAAATTGAAGAAAACTTGGCGAAATTTAGATAGGAAAACAAAATTACCATATTACCGAAAATAAAATTAAAAAGAAGAATATTTTGATTATTTGCTTTATTACCTTTGTTTTTAAGATATCCAAACTTTTTATTTTGTATACGACGATAAATTCCTTAATCCATTTTGTACATTTATAAACTTTGCCATTTCGTCTTAGATTTTTGTCCTGAATCTTGGAAATAAAAATTCCAAATACAATGATATCCTAAGAATTTTTTTAAAAATAATCGCAAAATTTAAAAATGGTGTTATTTTATGAGATAAATTAAGTAAATACTGTAAAATTTAGGACATAACTTAAATTTTTTTGAGGTTTAAGGCAGATATCAAAAGTTTAACTTGGTACTTGGACTCATTTTCAAATCACGAGGTAGTATGTATGTTTATGAAATTAGTGATTCGATTTAAATAAATTTGTATAAAAACAAACGTGTTAGTTATGCTGATGAAAACCAAACGCGTTAATTGTGAAAGGAAATGTCTGTAATTAAAATTATTGTAATAGCGTATTCGCTGCGTGAAGTAACATATACCATAATTACAGGAGATGAGTGAGTGCATTGATTAGCAATAATTGCATTAAATATGTGCTGCAATTACATTAAATTGGTCAAATAACCACAAAAATGGAGTATACTCGTATTTATAACAGGGACTAAAAACGAAAAAAATTCCGTTCGTTTCTGTTCGGAACGAAAACGAAATTTATCGTTTTCGTTCTTTTCGTTCTAATCGAAAAAATTCTTTTTTCGTTTTCGTGAACCGAAATAATAACGGTTAAAACCGGTTTTACAATATTTTTTTGTCGTCAAAAAATCAATTTTTTTTCTAAGCACAACCCTCTATAAAAACGATAACAATATTTGCGTCTCAACTAAAATATAAAAGATGACTATGGGTTTGATGCTCACGGACAGCATATTTTAGACTGGCGAACCATCGCCATATTAAATTTACCAAATCGTTAAACACATTAACATTTAACCATTTTATTAAGTTTAACACCCGTAAGGTGCAAAAACACAATGTGATTAGGTTAAATTAGACACACGATCTTTATCTAAAAATATGAAAATATAGCAAGTGCTGTTTTAAATTTGTTTTAGTACTAAAAATCTATGCATTTGAATTAAATAAGATCCTGCTGTAATTATTTAAAAAGACAAAAGAATGAATTCAAGTGGATAATTTACTAAATGTTATAAATAAAAAAGATATTAAAAAAAACTTATATTAACTTGAAATATACTTTAACTTTATAGTTTGTACATACCATACAATATAGGTACATTTTCACATTATGTTAAATCTTACTAGCAACACATCTTCCAATAAATCTTCTTTTAAATTAGTCCTTTGCGAAGTAAGAATAAATTTTACCATTATTATGTCTAAACGCAAATAAAACATACACATTGATAATATATATCCAATCAAGTGTATATTCTATATTGATGATCTAAAAAACAAATTAGAAATAGAGAATATCTGTACCGTTAATTGTGTTACACGAAATTGCAAGTATAAACAATAAAGTTGTTAATACATATTCATGTAAATATATGGAGAAAAGTGAAGCTCACTTATTTCAAGTGAGATTTTTTACTGCCTCGTGGAGTCTCCCCAGCATAGAAGGTAAATTCGCGTTTGTGTTTAACAAATAAAATTGAAATAGTGACAAAACCGGTTAAAACCGGTTAAAACCGGTTTTGGAAAATATTTATTTCGTTTTCGTTCAATAATAATTTCGTTTTCGGTTTCGTTTTCGTTCTTAAAAAAATTTCGGTTAATTTCGTTTAACGTTTTCGTTTTCGTTCCGTTCTCAGTCCCTGATTTATAATGTTGTTGCCACTAATATTTGAGATTTTATCATCAGGGTGCTAACATCTTCATGAAAAAAGTATATCTTTGATTATATTTTATAATATAACACACTCCTAAGCAGGGACTAAAAACGAAAAAACTTTCGTTCGTTTCTGTTCGGAACGAAAACGAAATATATCGTTTTCGTTCTTTTCGTTCTAACCGAAAAAATTCCTTTTTCGTTTTCGTAAACCGAAATAATAACGGTTAAAACCGGTTTTCCAATTTTTTTTGTCGTCAAAAAATCAAGGACTTTAATTTTTTTTCGAGTCACTACAACCCTCTATAAACACGATAACAATATTTGCTTCTCCACTAAATTATAAACGACGACGATGGGTTTTGATGCTCACGGACAGCATATTATAGACTGGCGAACAGCCGCCATATTAAATTTACCAAATCGTTAAACACATTAACATTTAACCATGTAAGGTGCAAAAATACAACTTGATTAGTTTAAACTGTACACTCGATTTTTATTTAAAAATATAAAAATGTATCAGTGCTGTTTTAAGTTTGTTTTAGTACTAAAAATCTATGAATTTGATTTAAATTAGCTCCTGCTATAATTACTTAAAAAGACAAAATAATTAATTCAAGTGCATAGTTCACTAAATGTTCCCATGAATGTTATAAATAAAAAATATATTAAAAGAAAACTTATATTAACTCTAAACGCAAATAAAACATACACATTAATAATATATAAAAAATTAACTTGAAATATACTTTAACTTAATAGTTTGTACATAATGCACAATATACATTTTCACAATCCATTCAATCTTACTAGCAACACTTCAGACAATAAATCTTCTTTTACATTAGTCCTTTTCGAAGTAAGAGTAAATTTTACTTTTATTAACTCTATAAACGCAAATAAAACATACACATTAATAATATATATCCAATCAAGTGTCCAGAGAATATCTGTACCGTTTCTTGTGTTACATGAAACTGCAAGTATAAACAATAAATTGTTAAAACATATCATGTATATGGAGAAAAGTGAAGCTCACTTATTTCAAGTGAGATTTTTTACTGCCTCGTGGAGTCTCCCCAGCATAGAAGGTGAATTCGCGTTTGTGTTTAACAAATAAAATTTAAATAGTGATAAAACCGGTTTTGGAAAATATTTATTTAGTTTTCGTTTTCGTTTTCGTTCTTAAATAAATTTCGGTTAATTTCGTTTAACGTTTTCGTTTTCGTTCCGTTCTCAGTCCCTGCTCATAAGTATAGCTACAAAATTTAATATTAAAATCAATATGTTTTTGAATAATCGTTTTTGAATAATCGTTTTTGAATATCCTGCCATCCTGAAATATGTGCAAGGATTTTATGTATCTGCCGTTTGTGGGATTTCGAGCAATACCATCATGCTTTCTTGTAATTTGATTTGTTTATTTTTTTTTGCATTAGTATTTCTAAGCAGTATATCTACCTGGAGTAAAATTAAACATCAATAGTATCAATTAATTATTGTTAAATCAATATTGCTTTAAAAAAGGATTTCTTGGAGAAATGGTGACTTGTTTCAAAAACGCCGCCGTCTTTTCGCCGAAAGCATTTTTTTAAAATTCAGTTAATTTTAATTTTAGTTTAATATTTTTATGTTAATACATGAATCACTTGCATAGTTTAAGAATCTATATAAATGATTTAGATTAAAAATTAAGTTAGGGCAAACGTTGTGCCCACAATAGTTTAGCAAAAAAATGTAAGAAGAAAAATTACAGCTTTGAATAAAGACGGTTGGCTTTTTGTTCTATAACTGTTTGTACATATTAGCTTTATAAATTTCACAATTGTTTTTCGTCACTACATTTTTTATTCTTGAAACGTGTTTCCAAAGGTTTTAGAAGGTTGTCATATAAAGGAGAGAAGGAATAGTAAAATACGAATTTAAAAGTAAGAAATGTTTTTTTACTTGCAAACCTTAAAATTTTGATCAATACATTTTCTCAATATCTAAGTGGTTAAAATATTCGCTTTAATTAAAGTAAAATGTTACTTAGTAATCTCAGTTTTTTTAGTTTTTATTTGCTCACATATTCGGAAGATATATAAAATGGCAAATTTTTGCTACAGTGAATAAGTCATGTTTTGTAAATACCCTTGAGAAATTAAAACGCGCTAATGGATCGCTTTTACAGACTGCACTAAAGTTGTTGGAGATCCTGATGCAACGGCACAAGGGAATTTTATATAATCGCATTACTAACGTATACCTACGTATACGATTACAGGATTAATTGAAATAAAGTAGGTACAGCACTCTGGGTTACATCTATTTAGTTTTTTTTGTGGTTAGACGGAATGATCTGTTGTTATTTTATAGAGTACTATTTAGTTCGAGTTGACTGAAAAAAAAAACAGCTCTAAAGAGTCAGTTCAAAGAAAGTTTAAAATAAGTGCTTTAAACCTCATAAAAGTTATTGCAGTTCAGTAATATTGTTCTTATTTCTCCTTATTTGCAAGATCTTTTGGCTTTGATCATGTGCTTAACCTCTGCTACTGTTTTAATAATAAAATTGCTAATATAAGTTAATGCGTAGGTTTAACGTTTTTATTAAAACAAAGATAATATTAATAAGACGTTAGAGCTAGCAAGCTAGCAAAAAAGGACATGTGATTCAAGTAAAGCTCAAAAATATTATTGTTGTTTACAAAAAACTCTTAATTTTTTAAATTTAAAATTTAAACAAATTTCTTTACAGCCCAATAAAACGTTTATCGTACTTAAGTCAAACATTTTATTTTAGAATAGACTAGTTAATAAATAATTTTAATTATGATTTGACGTTTATATCTTGTCATCAACTTTATTTTTAAGACTATACTTTTGTAGAACTTCTCTATTATTACCGTTTTCTTGTGCTGCCGTATTTATTACGGCCAGGATGCCCGGGGTTCGACATTAATTGTACTTTATAACCGAAGATCTATAAAGCGGAAATACATTTTATTACAAAGTTAATTATATAATTGTCGTTACCTTTGAATACGATTATAGTCTGTTGCATGTTAAAGGGCTCAGCAGTGAAACCTGAATATTAGTTTTCTTTTGACGGATGCATAATAGACATAGTTGTAGTAAGTTATAATTATGAAATTCCACTGGAATTATATTAACCTGGGATATCTCCTACATGATATTAATATGTCCTATAATAATTATGTTAGAAAATAGTACCATAAGAAGCCTATCATTGCTCGGCTATTGTTGGTTTTGTGCACGGGGGGCCAAAATAGTGGACTTTTAAATGAGTTTGTTGTATAGTTTGGATATGTGCACATATTCTTATAGGATCATGTATATCTAAGCAGATAAAAATATGTTGTCAAATTGTCATAACTGTTTCAACCTGGTGGAATGGCATGTTTAAAACAGGAATCTCAAAAATTGAACCTAAGAAAAATTTCGGTCTTAAAAACCGGGCTTTAATGTAAATATTTACTTTTAAATGTTGATTAAACATTAAAATTTTGAGTTGTCTCTGTAAACAGATTTAACAGACGTTAACGAAATTGTGCCTTTTCCCCATCTTATTTTTTACGTTCATTAAATCGTCTGTTATTGCGTTTAAACTTATAATTGTGTCTGAAGTATTTGGGAAAGCGTAAAAAAAAATGTAATTTCAACGTTAATTATAACAAATTGCATCACATTTTACGACAGAAAGATTAAACAAGGTCCTTAACAGTTTTCGTTACGGTCGTAACATAATATTGGCTATTAATTTTTACGTCTTCTACGTGGTTTTCAACAACATTATAGTTTAGTATGTCATACCTGCTTCAGCAAATACAAAAAGTACGAAGTGTATGATTTTTTTAATCAGCGAAGCCATGTTTAAAATAGCCGTTGTCTCTCTTTAGCTTTATAATTTTTCATTAAATTTCGGACGCAGAAATATAATATTACTTACTACAGAAAAAGAGTTAAATGATGTCTGAATGTATGTGAGTCGCTGGTGGTTATCATTTCCTAGAAAATAAATACTCCTAATATAATACAGTAGTGTGCGAATAAATGTGAACAGAGTAACATTTCTCTATTTATCGTGGTGTGAGCTTAGGAGCTGTAAATAAAATTTTGAAGCAAAAAAAGGAAACTTGGTCTATTGAGGTGAAGAGAAAAAGAAAATGTGGAAGAGAGAGGAAAATATGTGCAAGAGATGTAGCCTTTCTCATCTGGGAGAGTAAAATACACCCTAGAAAAACTAGCTTTGAGCAAGATTTAGCACACCCTGGAGTAATAATTCACGACTCCACCGTACGAAGAAGGCTTATTGAAGGTGGGAGGAAACCATAAGACCCCAGAGAAAACAATTATTATCTCCTACAATGATGAAAAAAAATATATCTTTGGGCCAAAAAGTATGCGAGCTGGACTGTTAAGGATTGGAGAAAAGTGTTGTTCTCGGACAAAACACACTTTTTGGTACATGGACAACGATCTCGCTATGTGAGGAAAAGTGGAAATGAAAAATTTACAACAGTCCATATCGGTCAAACTGTTAAACACTCCCAGAAAACGATTTTGGGACTATTTTTCTTATGTAGGAACTGGAACTCTTGTACCAATCGAAGGCATGATGAATACCCAAAAATACAAAGATTTATTAGAACGAAGACTAGTAGCAGAACTGTGTAAAGTTGATAGCAACGGTGATATCTTCCAACAAGATTCAACACCATACATGTGTCAAAGATCACGATGAAATATTTCAAGGATAAGAAGATCTCATGCCTTGAGTGGCCTTAATCCAATTGAAAATTTTTGGGCCATTGTAAAAGCTAGACTTGCATCGTAGACTGCACAACAAACATAAATCTAATTGAAGCTGTAATTCATATTTGGTTTTACGACGAGAAAATATTAAAAAATTGCAGTAAACTTGTTGACTTTATGCCAAAACGTGTTGAAGAGGTCATATGTTGTATTAAAATAATGCAAATTCATTATATATATGGATTTAACATATTATAAATAAATTATTATTTTAAAATTATCATTTGTGTTCACATGAATTCGCACACTACTGTATTTGTTAAATGTTATATCATTTAATTAATATCTACTTTTAGTTCGCGCCAACATGTAAATTTACTTAAGTGTCCATCCATAATGCGTTTAATTCTTCTAATGTTTTGACAGGGCATGGCCTATGATTAATGGTGAGACAGTCACAAAATCGCATATAAAATTATAGTAATAGTAATTTGTTGAATTTTTATTGTCGTGGTATAAACAGACTGAGGTCTGTATTAAAAGTGCACTAATAGTATTATCATTATCCCGATTTTGTGTCTTAAGTATAAGGCTTGAAGTCTCATTAACACAATATGCGTCGGGGCAGCTACAAGCTACGAATCTTCATCGCTGTCGTTTTATCTAGGCTGGTAAGACAGTACTGCCGTGCCAACGGGTAATCATTGCCACAGTACTGTCACATTGCTTCTGACACGTTACTGAGTAATAGATTTTTCTATGCTGTGCCTACTGCTTAGTCCCAAAGTCCCAAAAGCGTTTTAATTGCCACTTTGAGCTTGTGTAGGCCCAAAAATTGTAAAAAGTTGACTATCTTATTTGGAAAACAAGCAATTTGTATTAATTACAACATCACCATGCAGTTAACACCTTTGCATAAACTGTGAACAAAAAATTTAAAACTTATGCTATTGATTATAAAAATGTTACAAATTAAACATTAAACTGTAGTTTTGCTGATATTTCAGTATATTTTAAAATCGTTTTTCGTTAATATCATTGCAAAGAACGTGAAAACGTATTTCTTTGCTAATTTAACCATGCTTTTATCTCTAAAGGTATCCGAGATTTCTGTTTTTTTTTTATGATTCGTAAAAAATCCAATAAAGTAAAAGTTTTGAGTAGGAAACGAACATTTGGTGTCGCGTAAACTTTCAGTCGTAACAGTTTACTATCGCAAACGTTGGTTGTAAAATTGTCATGAATGTACTGCCACCTTGTAAACATGTAAACGAACCTTTATTGTATTATTTCAGGATGATTTGTACGTTGCCTTTCTTAGATAATATGTTGAATGAACATTATTATTTTGTTCTACAATTTATACGTTTTTACTGCATTTTTATCTAAGTAAAAACATCTTTGTAGCTTTCTTGGCAAAGTTTCAAACTCACGTTTCTTGAAAATATAAATTGAGATGTCACCAACCTGTGGCACCAGACACGATCTCACGCAAAGAGCCAACTGTTTAGGAAGAATGTGTGTGATTAATATTGCAGCATTTAACTGATTTGTAAAAGCTGTTAGTAAAAGTGTTGTGAAATGTATGATTATAGTTAATAACAAGTTTTTTTAAATAATATCTTAGAGCATTAGATGTTCACGTATTAGTTGGCCGTAATATTGAACAAGTTAGTTTTTTACTTTCTTAACTTTTAATCACACATTAACATAACCTTGAACCTAGCTTGCCTCGTTGTGTTTGATTAATGACACTGAAGAATCCAGTTTTACTGTAATTTGGCTTTTATATACATCACCAGCTTAAGATGTCACGTACAACGGCGCTATATTACACTTGGCACTGCTGTCTAAGTAATTTGTCTTATAGATAGTCTAATATAACAGTTTTCTTTTTGTGTATTTTGATTTATTATGGATGGCATAGCTAAAAAATGCAAATAAATCATTAATCACTAAATTAACTACCTCACCTAGGTGTGTAATTTTTTTGTAATTCATTTCAGTTATGTTCAATTAATGTCGGATATTATTAGCATTTTTGAATTTTAAGCTGTATTTGTTGCTCTCTAAGTGAATGTGGTGGTAACTGACTTTATGGCAATTACCGGAACTGCCGATCGAAGCGACAAAATCCTCGCTTAGATCGGTTTTAGAAATGCGTATGTTCCAAATTTAAGTTTCTTTTATTATTATACCATGATTGTATCAAAATGTCGCCGATTTTTTTAAAGCACGTGGTTTGTAGGAGCTACAGAAACGAATTATAGGGTGAAAACAGTAATAACAAATGCTATTTAGCTACTCTTTGAAAGTAAACTTTTAAGATGACTGATGTAAAATATGATCATAGTTCTACTTCTTAAACATTTAGCTATGTAACAGATTTTCCGATTGAATATTTTTGACCTTACTTTGTTTCACTTCACGTCACGTCTAAATTGGCTGTATTCACTCATAATATGTGTAGTAGCCCCAGTAGCACAAAATATTGGGCCAATATTGGCTAAAAATTGACATACAATACTGGGAAAATATAGATTTGTCAACATTTTTAAATATTGGTGCAATATTTTAAATTAATATTAATCCAATAACATTTTTTATAAAGGATATATATTATTAAATAATATTAGATTAATATACCGTATCAATATTGGTGAAATGTATACTATACATGTATAGTATACAGTATACACAATTAAAACTATATTTAACCAATATTATTCACCCTGCTTGGTACAATGTAACATATGCACAAATCTCCTTTATGTTTTTATGGTTTAGAAATGTTAATATCCAATAAAAATCCAGTAAAGCTGTATAAATGGTTTATTTATCATATAGTTTACATGTCTCAAATTTAATTGATGCTGTAATTTACTTTCACTAATAAATGTGAAATTATAAAATATACCACTTTCTTAACACGTTCACGACGACACGTAATCTAGGTGGCATGCCCTAGAGCCGAAAACATTTTTTTGTGCAATTATTAATTAAAATTAGTTTTTTTTTTAAATGATGCATTTTGGTGATCAAATTATTGTTTTTTCTTAACTTTCGACCTTTTTTATTGTGTACCACCGGTGGTACACGACGGCTCCAGTGAATTATTATCGTTAAAGCAATGGTGTACCACCGGTGGACACAAGAGTAAATCGCTAGTGTTATGTTATTTTGTTGGCAGTAATATAGTTTAGAAGGCAACACGGTAAGTTGGTATTACTCGCGCATGTCCAGTGTTCGCAAAAATAGCCAAAACATGGGTTCCAGAACAAAAAAAATTATTTCTTTGGTTTGTAAAATCCACAATTATGGCCGAGTGCGCAACCGGTGGTACATTAATTAGCATACACCATTTCTATAACCGTATACCGAATATTGAAGACATTCGTGAAAAACGGGAGATTTTATTTTGCGTAGCAGTGCGGAAAACAAATGTACCACGGGTGGCCACCAACGGCTACAAGTGAAATACGCAATGTACCACCGGTGTACCACGTCGTCGTGAACGTGTTAATTCCGGAAAATAGGGGCTAAATATTATTTAATCACTCTCTCTCACTATTTCACCATCATGCAATCTTTTCTTTCTTCCTCCATCTCTGTCTGCAGCAGTTGCCAAAACTAGCCCTATGGCTTTGAATATATTTGTATCAGTAGCAGTTTTATGTCGTATACGAACAGCATCTTAAAAATAAACAATAATATAATTACAAATACAAAATATCGACATTGTTTTACCTATCACGACGGAACATAACTTGAGCGAAGAAAAATTTTTTTTCCCCTTTTTTCCTTTACTGGAATATTGGATTGCTAACTGTTTGGTGAACAATTTTTTTATAATGTTAAGTACCACTTTGTGTTCGGTTTCGCCCCCCACCAAAGAAAGTTCATTTGCCTAAAATTTAGAATAATGTAAAAAACAAACACCAAAGCAAAACTAATAATGTACATTAACACCATATTTACCAATTTTTGCTTCTTTGTCTGATCTTGTAGTACATTTTCGATGTTTGTTACATCATCTGCAGTATTCAAGGGAAGGCTAAACGGTGATTCTGCTAATACTGATAGATGTCGATCACCTGCCACTAATTTATCTAACAATGCTTTTAAGGATGTTATATCTTTTTTTATAATAACTTGATTTATCTTTATTTCTTCCAACTCCAGTATTCTCAGCATACAGTTTTCTACACCAAATGTTTTCTTGTTATAAACAAATTATGAACAGAATAAAACCTTAAACAATTTACCTGGTACAGATGCATTTTTCTTGTCTTCATTTACCAGATCGACTGACATTGGTTCTTCATCCTGTTTACTTTCTTCGCCACTGTCCTCTGTCACAGAGGACGCAAACTGGAATTTTTTGCACAAATGTTCTGCTTCTTTAACAGTGTAAACAGTTTTTTTAAATGTTGCTGGGCTTTCCTTCCAATTCCCTTTGGTGGTAGGTTTTTCACAAGCATCAACCATTTGTTTGATTTTTGTTTTATTTGTAATATGAGTTGGCCAAACATATAGGGTTTTGACTTTATTGCCCCACGATGAGGGGACATAATCGACACAATTGCTCCAAAAAATAATGTCCCAAGACATTTTTCTACAAATATGTTTCTTCAGAAATAAACCAAAAATTACAAACACAACCTTTACCTTTTTGTTCCACTTTTGGTAATACCAAAAAAAGCAGTAATTGGCACCTGTTCAATCTTAAATAGATATTAATGTTCGTAATTAATAAAATTGTACACATCAATCATACAAAGGAACACATGTAACATCTAAGTATAGTAAATATTATTTGGTACCCATTAATTTTGTGTCTAAAAAAGCTAGACCAGGTAATACAAAAACAAAATTCAATGACAAATTAAATACAGTAGCAATCATAGAAATCTACTCAGATATTGTTTTCACCATTCTAATTTATTTTAATAAGATGAAGAATAATTATGTAGACTTAAATTCAAACTAAAACTTACTTCATTGCACTTCAAATTCATCCTATTGGACATCAAATTCAACCTTTTATTGAAAAATTAGAAGTGTATAATTCAACGATTATTACTCCTATTATTTGAATAATATTTAAAAATTTGGAAAAATATAACAAAGAAGCGAAAAGTTGAATTTGATTTTCAAAAGGGTGGATTTGATTTGCCAAAGGTTGAATTTGATTTGCAAAAAGTTGAATTTGAAGTACAAACCCTCTAAATTTTATAAACAAATGACGTCTAAATCTATAGTTTGAATAACGACAGGATCTTACACATACATTTTAATATAGGTATATTACAAATGTTGAGAATAATATTATATTTTGCAAAAATTTGGATTAATAATAATGCTACAAAAACTCTATATTACTTTAATTTAAAAAACTAAAACAATTTGTTAAATTACGAATCGTGTAGAAGCCCAACTGCAATAAAATCATCATCTTTGTATGGCAGCACCATACATTTTACAAGAACATCTTCTAAAAAACAATCAAATTTAAATGAAGTTAGTTTACTGACTTTAAAAAAATTTAGATCTTCAGAATTCATAGGCTGTTCATAAAATGGAAAAGTTTTTTGAAAAATTGGACCAGATATTTTAAAAGTATCACCAACACTTACTATATCTTTTATTTGCATTACTTTTTTATCTTTCAATACAATAAAACTGTCTTTATCTTGTCCTAAATCAAAACAAGTAAATTTGTAATAAAGTTTTTTTATTTTTCCATTTTTATACACTGGTTTGACTGTAGATGCCTGTTTATAAACAGCTTCATCTGGTATTTGATTTTTTTCATAAATTCTTTTTATTAGTTGTTCCAATGGTTTTTTTGGACCTCTTAAAATTCTTACCAACTGACCCAAATACGATTCAAATGGAAAACAACTTATTTCATGCAAATGTTCAGTTCTTGTCAATGAGTCTTCAGCCATGTGTATTACCGAATGTACATTATAAACAACTTCTTGTTGTCCATATATTAATGATATTTTTTTTGAAAACCGTACCATAAGATCACAAGCTTTATTTTTTGAATCAAGCTTTGATTGTGGTGCACATAATATTCGCATGGCACAATGAAAATCAAGAAAATTTTTGAATTTTTCACAACTTAACATTTCCTTTAAAATAACAGGTCCAATGTACAACATTATTAAACGATATTCAGTGGCTTTAAATCTATCTAACTCATTTAATTTTCGAGGTTTTCGATTGAATTCAACAGGGATATGAGCAGAAAATTTTTGTAAATTATGGGAAAGTACTCTTCTTTGAGAAGCTGATAATCGGTTTGGAATGTTACCTTTGACCCACATATTCAGTAATTTTTTCATTACACCTAAGCATGCCATATGCATGTAGTCTAAAGTGAAACCTGTTACTAACCCAAAATTCCTAATTTTTAATAAAGGTGACAAACCGGTATGATGCAATTCATCAGTCTGATCGGCAAATGATTTATCGGTTCTTCGATCACTGTCAGTAGTTAAAAAAACTAATCGATGATTAATTCTTTCACCTCGATCAACACATTTTTCACAGCCGCTAAAACCCGTATGACCTTTAATGCATTTTAGATATGCCCTAGCAGGGGCATCACATATAAAACCGTTAAATGATATTTTATAGTTCTTATTTTCAAAACAAATGCCATCACTTATGAGTTGATTAAGTTCTTCAATAAATTGCTTACAAAACTCATCTACAGATTGAGGTTTACTATTTCCATAATAAACTGCAATAATAAAAGGTTTAATTATGAAGCCATGTTTTACTGCCTTCCCTAAAATTGGCCAAAACTGCATCGATGTACTTTTATGTATGGGAATGCCATCAATGTTACAAATAATTTTGACAACTTCATTTTCATCAAATACTTTATCTAACCCGTTTCTGAACTGAATGCATAAACTTTCTGAAATGCCAAAATAATAAAATTGGCCATTATCACCTCTACACGACATCATAGTTTCTGTGCCTACTGAACGTAAAGTATGAAGAAGTGTTCTACCAGAGTTTGGTAAATCGGGATGATAACATTTCAAAATTACTAAAAGTGAATCTAATTGTTTATGTGTTACATGATCATTTATGGCCCAGTATTTTAAATCAGTGGCTAGATTGTTACATTGTGTATCATTTGTATGAACAGATTGAGATGTACGATATTCCAACGAATTTAATTCAGTATGCCAATTAACATTTTCTTCAGGTGAAAAAAACTGAGCAACTTCCAATTCATGACTTGTTGAGTGATTTACCTTTGTTTGCTTGAGTATATCTAATACTTTTCTTGCACGTCTTTTCTTCGAATGGCAAATCGCCGATCGACTAGTCATACCCTAACAACGAAAAACATTAACAATTCGAGTTGTTCAGTTCAGAGTGCTGTTATAGGCCGTTTACACTTACGGTTTTGCATGTGGTTATGATCGTGTGTGTGAATCTAGCATTGCTAATTTGCTAGATTCACTTGTGCTTAGTTTTAGCGTTTACACACACGATCATAAACATATGCAAAACCAAGTCAGCTAAACCACGTGCCTATTAGAGAGGCCGTTTACACTTAATAGTTTTGCCGACTTGGTTTTGTATGTGGCTATGATCGTGTGTGAACGCTAAAACCACGCCATTTTATTGACCTTGGTTTGCACAAGTGAATCTAGCGCTGTTAGATTTTAAAACCACGTGCAAAACAGTAAGTTTAGCCCTGGGGGGCAGTACGGAAGTGGCCCCAACAAATGAACTGGGTACTTACCAATAAGAAAAATAATGCACGACGCACAACATACGAACGCAAGCTACGAACGCAAGTCACTACAGCTATTACCTTGAGACATTCTCTCCGCGGCACTATCCCCACTCTCGGTCCGTTTTAGCCTCGATGCCAACGCGCGGCAAATTCAAATTTATATTATTCAGCTATAACGTGCAAATGTCGTTTCAAATGTAATTTTCAATTGCAAAATCGCCAAATTTAATGCCAATCGCCACACATCCAATTGACACGCCGAATAAGTGCCACGAGTAGCCAAAATGGTGATAAATCACCAAATCTGGCAACTATGGCTATTAGTTAAAGTGAACCGCGGTGTGTAAAGAGAGGGGACGGCGGTTGAAATTTAAACTTTTTTAAAAACGTTGAGTTTTAGTGGACGAGTTACAGTCCACTTTAAATTAAAACTGCTTTAGCAACGCCGACCCTTCGTCTTACAATTAAAACTTTTGTAGGTACACTCAATGCTTTAGCATTGCATGCAGATGTAACAACTGTTTTTTGTTTATATCTAGCCAATAAAAATAAAATGGCCATCAAACGATATAAACATATTGGACCAATAACATATTAACATTCAGTTGTACAATATTGGCTGTTTATCAAAAAACTTGAAAAAGCCTATATTGGCTAAATGTTGCTAGACAGTATAGGGTAAATATATTTTGCTTATGTCTAGCCAATAAAAATAAAATGGAAATAACCATCAAAAGATATAAACATATTGGACCAATAACATATTAACATTCAGTTGTACAATATTGGCAGTTTATTTAAAAACTTGAAAAAGCCTATATTGGCTAAATGTTGCTAGACAATATAGGGTAAATATATTTTGCTTATGTCTAGCCAATAAAAATAAAATGGAAATAACCATCAAAAGATATAAACATATTGGACCAATAACATATTAACATTGAGTTTTACAATATTGGCTGTTTATTAAAAAACTTGAAAAAGCCTATATTGGCTAAATGTTGCTAGACAATATAGGGTAAATATATTTTGTGTATGTCTAGCCAATAAAAATAAACTGGAAATAATCATCAAAAGATATAAACATATTGGACCAATAACATATTAACATTGAATTTTTCGATATTGGCTGTTCATTAAAAAACTAGAAAAAGCCTATATTGGCTTAATGTTGCCAATATTGGGCCAGCGTAACAATATTTTGCCAATATTGGGCCAATATTATTGTGCTACTTGGGAGGTATTATTTACCATTTTACGTTTGTAGTTACGAAATGTTTTTCTCATCTTAAACTTTAACAAAACTAATTGAAAAGCATGCGATCTGCTGGAGGTAGATAGTCTACTTGGTTTTATTTTTTATATTTGACGATACGAGTGTTATAAAACAAAAATCTAAACATGGTGTCTCTTTGTTAATTCATTTTCAATCTTGCAAATTATCATTTCTTTTCTTTTAATCTTCCTTTTTGGTACTTATCTACTTTCTTACATAGGTACAGGTACAATTTTCCGACACTCTTGGTTGCAAAGCCTTACCGGATTACTCGTTTTGCCGGACCAACTGTAAGGCCAGGGGTATGATTAAATTAAAGCAAAATAAGTTAAGAATTTAACAAAATTGCATTATTACCACCAAGTGCAGTGTAAAACAGCGCGTCCTACACAACGCCATCTGTGACCGTCCAGTAAACTAATCTGGTGGCCGCGGAAATGTCAATTTCTATTTCGTAATTTTGTGCGGACTAAGGAAGTGCCGAATTATCAGTTGCCGAAAAATTAAAATCGAACCTAATCTTACAAACTCTCTTTTTTTGTGTGACTATTATACAGTGATGCGTAAAAGTATGGAAACAGCATATATCAAAAACATCATTAAAGATACTACAATAAAATTTTGTATCCAAGCGATATCGTATTTTTCGGATTCGATGAAAATATTCAGGTTGCAATAGGACTTCTGGTTCAAGTGGAAACGGACTCAAACTTTAAAATTTTATATGGTGAGGAAAAAAAAGTATAACTTTCATGTTTTTAATCTTTCAATTACTCCAAAATTACTACCGTCTACCTTTATAGCATCTCGACAATATTACGTTGCTCTAATAATCTACAATAAAATATCGATATCTCGAAAAATATCAGTTTTAGGTTTAAAACATGGTTAATGTTTTTAAAATTCAATCAAATTTTCTACAAGGCTATGTAAAAACACAAGTTTGACCAAGCGTAAAAAACTGAATAGTATTTAAAAAATGTAGCTAGCGCAAAGTGTTAATTAATGTATTGTCAATCTAATTTTCAAACGATATTCTACAGCCTATTTAAAGAACTTAAATGTTGAAAATTTTCATAAAAATGTAAATATCACAAAAAGTTTGAATTAGACCCATAAAACCCCATACATTTTTAAAGTAAATTTTAAGAGGAATCCAAAAAAATAAAAATATACAGGGTGTTCTATTTAAAATTTATAAGTTTGGGTCCGTTTCCGGTTGAACCGGAAGTCTTATTGCATCCTCAGTATTTTCATCGAATCCGAAAAATACGATAACACTTGGGTACTAAATTTCATTGTAATATCTGCAATAGTTTTCTGGATATTTATGTTTCCATACTTTTGCGGATCACTTAATAATTTTACCCCATTTCACCAACTTAAAACTTAATATACGATATTAAGTCGATATTTGGTGTGCGCGATGACGAGATTGTACATTTATATTATAAGGGCTAACGAAGGACAAACAAAAACCCGCTGCACTATAATTTATCTACAATGCAGTAAAAAAATCATAGTTGGACGCAATGTTAGAAACACATAAATTTAATTCGTAACAAGTTGTGCAACAAAATCTGTATGCCATGTATAATTTCATTTTCCATTGTTTACGGCATTTCCAGTCTTACACTTAATAATGCATGGTGTTAATTTTCAAAACAGTAATCATATATGTAAACATAATGTTTGACAGTTTTACAACTGGTTTCCGTATGACCGTTTGTAATAGGTTTTCTGATAATATTACCTGAAATAAGAGTCCTCTTCAGCTGTAACTAATTTTTCAATTTACGTAATGTACCATTTAAAATTTTATAGGTACCATGATTTGAAACGCACTTCAACCTTGGAAGAAGAAATTTTAATCATAAACAAGCGAATATTAGTAAAATAGTATACAGGGTGTAATTTTAACGGTAAAGTTGTATACAGGGTGGTGCTTTTTTCGATGCTCACCATTGCTATCTTGGAAACGGTAACAGATACAAGGTCGGTTAAATTAGAGAAAAGTTGCACATTTTTATGGCCATTGAGATTCTGAAAATAAATCGTGGATATTTTGATTCGTTTTTGATTTATTACAAAAAAAGTGAAAAATGTGATTTTAGAAAAATATTATCTTCCCTACCATTGGTACCTACCATGTTTTTGACCGTCCTGGGTTTGATGACGTCAACAGAAATTTTCTAAGCCTTCTATATTTCAAGTTGCCATAGTCAACTTTTTTATTTCTTATGGCCGCCATATTGGATTTTTACACCATCAGACAGACAAAAAAATTAGCTTTTCAGTTTCAAGTTTTTTGAAAGAAAAAAGGTATGTTGGGTACCAATCTAAAACGCAAATTTTTTTGTCTGTCTGATGGTGTAAAAATCCAATATGGCGGTCATAAGAAATAAAAAAGTTGACTATCGCAACTTGAAATCTAGAAGGCTTAGAAAATTTCTGTTGACGTCATCAAACCCGGGACGGTCAAAAACCTAACCAAGTTTAAATGAAATAGCGTCAATGGTAGAGAAGATAATAATATTTTTCTAAAATCACATTTTTCACTTTTTTTCTAATAAATTAAAAACGAATCAAAATATCCAGGATTTATTTTCAGATTCTTAATCGCCATAAAAATGTGCAACTTTTCTCTAATTTAACCGACCTTGTATCTGTTACCGTTTCCAAGATAGCAATGGTGAGCATCGAAAAAAGCACCACCCTGTATCTCCCCTAATTTTTTAAGAAAAAAAGTACCTTTAGGTTTTTGTAAAAAAGAATAATCTGTGTCTCCAAATGTAATCAATATTACTTTTTAATTTTCCAATAACTGAACTTTGAGAAAAATGCAAATGCCGTTTGACAGAAATCAGTAGTGCTTTGAAATTATGCTGTGATAACGTATGTTCTGTGGTGGTAACCTGTGGTGGTAACTGCCCAGCCTAATGTCACATACTGTCACTCTGAGGCGAAATTTATTTTAATTTTCGTTTATATTTTATCAAACTTTGATTTTATACAATTCATTATGTTTTTATTAGAATGAAATCATAATCTTGTTAAAATAATACAAATTTACGAAGATTACAATAAAACTTCACGTCAAAGTGACAGTATAAGTGACATTCGGTTGGGCAGTTGTCATAATTTTAACCCCTTACTGCATGACTTTTTAAATTTTCAGTTATAATATATTAAGGGAACATTATTTTGCCGGTAAAATTATTGACAAAAGTTTGTTACTTTGGTAACATCCTGAGACAAAAGACATGACAAAATCCTGAGCCGAAGGCGAGGGATTTTGTCATTCATTTTGTCGAGGGATGTTACCTATAAGTAACAAACTTGAGTTAAAATTTTTCCTGCAAAATAATGTTCCGAAATATATTTGATTAGACTATTTCCCAAATAAGATACCAAAAATAATTACAATTTTCGTTTATTATTTGTTAACATTTTCGATAGCGTACCAACCTCTGTAGCGCATTTAAATCGTAACTCCTTTCCTTGCAAAAATTTTCAAATTGTTTCCATATTGACATTTTGGATGCAACAGTATTTTTGGGAGTTATATTTGCAACAGTTTTTTGTATTTCTTCTATGGAAGTTATTCCGAAACGGCTCATGTCAAATAATATATTTTACAACTGTCAAACATCTGTAAACAAACAACCAGGTTGCTAAGGATATAATTGACATGACAACGGGATGTTTTCGCTATTTTGGAGGTGAAAAAAGCCCTAGGGCTTTTATCGCTTAAAAATGAACGTGATTGGTCAAAACATTAAGGCGTGACTATAATTTGACAAAGTGATTGGTTTATATCAGTTTATATGACCATGAGGGGAATAGTCAAATAAATTTTTTTGAATGTGTACAATATATTACAGAATGCTAAAAAAATGTTAAAAAAATTTTATTTTTATTCTAAGACGAAATTTTTTACCTTTTCTGTTTTTTTTTCTAATATGTAATACCATGCATATATACTACATACATAATTTTTATTCATAAAAATTAAATGATTTGGCACAAAGGATTTAGACGTTATTATAGTAAAAAAAAATTACACGTCGAATTTATAATGTAAATAAATAAAATGCAATAACATAAATTTACCCAATTTGCATAAATGGCGGTAGTAGGCGGGAAATGTTAAGCTCTTTGACGTTTTTTAATGTATATTTTCTGTAGTTCAACATAGATGGCGCAATTTTTCAAATATTACGCGTGAAACTGTATATTATTAGTATAGTACACTGTAGAAGGCGCTACTATATGAGAACTATGACTAATATCGCTTTATATGGTACGTATCATATCTGATACAATATGCGGTAAGGGGTTAAGGCACTACAAATTTTTGTCAAAACGGCGTTTTGTAATTTTCTTAATTTCCAGTCATTGCAAAACTAAAAATTAATATTGATTACATTTGTAGACACAATTTTTTTCTTTACAAAAACCTGAATGCAACTTTTAAAATTTTACGTTACTATGTTGCGTGAGTTAATTCTACACCCTGTGTACAGAAATAGAAACAGTGAAAAATATTTGATATTATGTAGCTTAACCCTAGAAGCACAATCTACGTCATTTTGACGTACACATATTCGCGATTTCTTTCGCACGCTTGCTTAGATCGCCGTGACCATCCGAGCCAACTTGGTACATGCCCAGAGCTAACAGGAGACAGCAGTCTCGCTTTGATAAGTGCCGCCATTTTGTTGTTATCGCAATGTTACACGTCGTTATGACGTATGTTTGGGCTTTGTTAACTTTTGCACTTTTCGAATTTTCTGAATTATATTTGACTTAACTGATTTATGTTTGATAAGAGTTGATTAGTTTTTCATAAAAAAATATAAATAGTTAATTTTTGTAAACAATTTGTAGTATATAAGAAAAAATTACAAGGATCTCAGTTTTCGTGCCATTTTTTGTATGTTTAATTAAAGTGAACATTTCAGAGTTTAAATAAACAATATTTTTTCTAAATTTCTGTTTTTTTTATTTACATGGAAAGTATTTTACATAAACCATACAAAAAACTATAATTTGCAGTAAAGTTTATTTAGATAGAGCTCTTTTATAATTGTACGTCGTTTTAACGTATGATTGGGCTTTATAGTCTCAAAAATATGATTGGGTTAAAAAATGAAATCATCTTGACACTAAAATATCTATTGATAGGTACCTATGTTATGTAAAATACCTAAATTACATCGACATACCATAAAAACTGATTTTATTTTCACTTTAGATATCTGTGATTTCTGTCTTGAACATGAAGCTTTTATTTAAAACAATAATATTTATATTTTTTTAATATACAAAATGTCATTTGTCGTTTAGAAAATTAAAAAAAAGCCTTCTGTTAAAATTTTGAAATTCTTTGATATTTTCATAAAATTCTTGTAAATACCGTATTTGAAATATTTTAGGAAAACGATTAAAACGTTAAATCCTGAAGTGAAATTGTTTGTCTTAAATAAGTGTTTTCTAACTGGTGTATTTTTGTTCTCTGGTCTTCAGATTTAACAGCATATTATATTATTTTAAATCTCGGGTAGATACTATTAAAATATTGAAAAAAATTTCCTATTATTTATTTTATTTGCAAGTTATTTAGTGCACTAATCTGTAGGAATTTGATTTTATAAATTTAAAAAAAAAAAAAATTAATATAATGCAACTTTAATTTTCGTGCATTTATTAAAATAGTTCGATTTCTCTAGTTCTATAGTCATGTAAATTTTATTTCGTTTATATGCACCCTGTCGTAATAAAACAGTTAAAGTCAGTTATTGTTTTTTCCACGGCAACGTTAATTTTTATCTTATATTTGGCTATTTATTGAGTTAATTCGCTTATTTTTAATTTTAATCATTGTTCAAAGAAAAAAATAATCTTTATATCTAAGTCATCATCTACTACGACTGCCATTAAAAAAAAAAATGTTTCATTAAATATCTCGCACGGTAGTTTATGACTTAAAATTTGATGATCACCATTTTACAGCAAAATTTTTTCTTTTCGAGTTTTTGTGTATAAGCAACTATAGCCGAGATATTTGAGTTTAATAATTTTGATCGATTTCGGTTTCTTTGTCATATAACGCAAGCCATGACATTTTAAAACAAAACAATATCTTGCTTAAAATATCCTCATAAATAACCTACTTTTATACCATTTAACCAACCTTGTATTTTCAATATTTACGTAGATAGCAATAGTGCCACCTGAATAAATGAAACACCCTGTATATAATTTAGAACAGTTGATCACTACTTATATATATATTTTTTAATACTACATAAACCAGCTTTGAAAAGAGTTAATACAAAAAGCGTGAAAAGCTTTGATAATACGGGACAATTATTGACAACCAAATACACGATATGCAATGAATTCTATTCCCGGGAGATTTTTTGTTTGTGATTGAAGCACCAATTGCGCTTATTTAAGGGTAAAAAGTATTGATGGTATTATCAAGTAGATAAATATTTTTATTTATTTACTGTCTGTGTAATTTTGTACGATTAAAGTTTGTTTTCTTGTAGAAAGTTTTTTAAACTTTATAATCATACATGTGCAATATTTTGTTTGTTTCAGTTTTAAATAACGGTTTTCCATTATAAATTTCATTTGTCCTAAGAAATTGCTAATAAGCACAAATTTAAGGAAAAAATGAAGTTGAAATTGGATGTAGTAAAGTTATTACATTTGTTAGTAAATTTCATTAAATTTAAATATTTGTTCGCACGTATTATCATAACTTTTAGTAAAAAAGATAATTCATGGTGATATACTTAAAAATTTATAAACCCATTAAAAAGTTACTTAACATGGTGTTTTATGTGATTCATTATAAATTAATAAAATATGAACATATTTTAAGGTGCTTGAAATGCTGTTACACGAAAATATTGGATTAAACACAGAATTTTTTTTAAAATTTAATTTAATATGCTGTGTTATTTCACAATCTCCTTAAGACTTTGTTGCTTTTGTATTTTAAAAGTAATTAAAAGTGCAGCAAAGTGATTTAAACAATACGGTATATTTTATTGTCCTTATGTTTTTGTTTTGTTTACCAGAATCATGGCACTGATGATGCGTTATTGTTTTACGCTCCATGTATACAATTATTGGTTTCATGCTTTTAGTGGCACATAAATAATATCGATAATTGAGCACTATATGAAACTTTGCCACAAAGTAATTTTTTTGTGTAAATGAATTTCTTTTCGTTCAGAATTTTCAAATTTCGTTTTGCTTTATATTATTCAGTCATGGCTGGTCGCGATTGCTATCACATGCAGTGGTGGTGTTATAGAATGCACAGAGCGGCCATTACATTTAATGCATGTAATTAAATTGGACACCTCTGGGTGAAACTGAAATATCGCTCATTGTTCCCCCTCTAACTAAAATGACGACTTTTAACTACTTATTTAGCTGATTTATACGTTAATTTATGTTTTCATCGAGTTATAATTAAGGTTTAAATGATAAACTGCTTCAAGTTTAAAATCAACGAATTGTTTGGACTTGCTTGTTAACTGACTGGGAACTTTTAAGAACAAAAACATTTTAAGACAGTATAAAACTCACTAAACATAATTAATGGTGTGAAAAAGGTTTTTGATACGTGATATCAAATACTAACTATTAATTAAATTAAGCTAAATTAAACTTGTGGTGAACAGGGATTTCAGTTTGCGTGTATTTTTTAGATTTATATATTTTATTTGCTTTGTAGTAGGGGAGTCACAATTTGTATCTTCAACAATTACACCTCTAGGTTGTGCTATAACACAGAACAAAAGTATTTTTTTTAAATAAATAGTGCTTTTCGAAAAATTACTACGACACTTTTGATTAATTATGTTTTTAAAGAAAATTAATGATTAAGTATTAGGGTGTATTTTTTCTTTAAATAATGTAATAAATCTGTTTGTAAAATTGTTGTTATTAATGTATATTTATTGCCAAATGATACCGTGATTTTTTAATCTTTGCACATTTTGTCGCAATTGCGAACGATAATAATTTTTTAGACAAATTATCGTATGCTTTGTCTTTCTGATTTGAGTATGAAAAAATGCTCATTTTTTAATATGTAATGTGCTGCGTTCTGTAAGGTTGTTGTGAACAGAATTTGGTTAATAGAACATAAATAAGAATGCTGTCATAATTGGCTAATTCACTACAAACTAAGGCTAATTTAACATAATAAAGCTAGTAGTTAGGTAATTATTTTTAAAATCTCACTTAATTTTTGTTATAACTTTGATCTCAGTAATTCTATTAACGTAGTTGCTATAATTTAACAATGTGCTGTTTTAAAGTGCGTATATTTACAAATGCAAAAATAATATTCAACAAAGAAACTTAATAAGTAAAAGTTTAAGTTGCGTGATTTGCAGATTATAAAAACAATATTCAAATGCTGCTAAAAGAAATGGAATGAGCAATGGGCTACAAGTAATTGTATAACAATTAATCGTAGCGGTGCAACTGTGTTTGACATGTAGGTACTGAACATCATTTGTACAGTTGAACGGTGTTTAGCAGATCGCACACTAATATTTCTCATTTTGCATTTCATTATAAAAACAGAATATAATTTATCATAAAAATAATTCTTGCATAAATTAGGTATCAAATTATTTTGTCATCATTTTAAAACATTTTTTGTACACACAGATGCTTATACTGGTGTGGTTAAATGGTCTGATTTAAGTTTTAAGCCGTGCATAAAGCTTAGTGAACACTTGATGAAGCCAGAGGCGGATTTAACGGCCCCGACTACTAAAGGGTCCCGAAAAACCCCAACTTTTTAAAAAAAATATGGTTTACATGTATTTTTATTTTCCCTGTCTCTCTCTTTTTTTTTTAGGGGCCCAATATTTTCTTCTGCGCCCGGGGCCTCAAACGACTTGAATCCGCCTCTGGATGAAGCATTAAACATTGGTTTTAGAGTAGCAACAATAATATTCAACAGTATAGCAATATTAAATACATATTTTTTGGACCACAAGACGCACCTTTTTACGTTGAAAAATCGAATCAGAATTGGGGTGCGTCTCAAGGTCCGAAGGTAGATAATACCGGGTAAGTTTGGGATTTTCACGTTTTCGATGCTAGTCAAACACGTGTCTCGCTGGATATGTGGGAATCCCCGAATTACGTCCGAAAACCTTACTGGCGTTAATAGTAGTTAGTGAGCGAGCGTATGCTGTCTTAAACGGTAAATTAGGATTACGGCAACAATAATTATTATTATGAAATTTATGGTAAATATCTTAATATATTAATATATTTTTTCTAAAAATTGTCTATTAAGTTTGGTGTGGGTCTTATAGTCTGGTGCATCTTATCGTCCGAAAAATACGGCAAACATTTTTAGAAACTAATAGGAGTATTTAGGTAGGGAAACATATTACGTCTTGAGAGAACTAATACTACGGCTTTATTCCAACAAGCGATTTGAAACCAATTTATGAATAAGTACATGAACTGGTTTATTCGCATGCGTGAACTATGTATGTATGTATGTATTGGCCAGTATTAGCCGTTGTTGGAACGCTTTTACGACTGGTTTAACTGTAAATGACATTTGCGTCTATTAGGTTTATAGAAATGAGCGCATCGTAAGGGTAAACACCTTAATAATCCAGTACTTATTGGGATTTAGAGGGCAATGCATAGCTACTAGGGGTGATAATATATCGATATCGATATATCGATATTCGATATCGCCCACCCCTAATAGAGCTACCAGAGCTCACGTTTGTTATGAAAAGCGCATGCGTATAAAATTCAAGCGTTAGTACATGCCTTCATTCACGTACTATTTTGACCGTACACCGACTAGTTCATGGTTCGTATTAATTTGATAACAGTTGAAACAGCCGACTAACCGTCCGGTGAACTATCAGAGACTGTGATGGAACGCGATATTGATACTACGCAGAATCCTGATAGTACATTGGATCGTACCATGCTGGAATAAACCTTAAGTTAGTCGCACTATGAAAGTCCTTTAGTTGCTAAACAGCATTTTTTTAGGGAAATTTAAAAGTGCTCAATTGTGCGAATTTAAAATAAAATATTGAAAACTGAGTTTTTTTTCCAAATGTTTATAAAAAAACCTTATTTAGTGCATACAATAAGTTTTTGTTAAAAAATATTGCCAAATGAATCGTGTACATAAAAATATTTTGCGCAAATAAACGTTTGACAAATTTGCATTATATTGGTCCAATTCGATTAGGACTGTTTGGGAGTGACAAAGTAACAAGTGTAATTGCATTCCTCTGGTTGCATTGGAACGAGAGGACCGCGCCGAGACCAACAGCGATTTGTAAAACGTTCCGCAAATATTTAACCAGTCCTTCAGTTCACACATGCACACCAATCAACCGGTAAGTTTCCTTTAGTGAAACAATTTCAATTACAAATTGCAACGAGTGTCTCTCGGACAGCGAACATTTCACAAACTTTACATATGCATCCAGCATTTAACTAAAATTTACTGTAAAACAAGTGTTACATGTATAAGCTGCCCAACAATATTAACTGCGGCCATTTGTAATCCCTGAAAAGTCCCCTATAACAATATTTTCATGTTTAGTATGAAACTGACATTTAATCTTTTTACGAAGTATTAAAAACAGATTAAATAAATAATGGTGCGTTAGTGTCATACTGAAAAATAAATACGAAAATATGTTGTAGAACAAGTTAATTTACTGTGTGCATAGTAACGTAGGTATTATTAATTTCGATGTTTCGCGTACTTTGGTGAACATAATCATCCTAATTGCAAAACTTACGACTAAATAGAAAACCATAGTGGATAAAATGAAATAAATATATTGTACAATAAAAAATTGTAGAGTACAGGTTCGTTGCAAAATAAAATAATAACATTTGTTTAATTTTATGTTAAACAGGATGTCAAAATTATTTTTCGTGGTTAGTTGAGAAATGTTGTCCGAGCAGCCACTACTACAAATATAACGTAGCCATACGTATTTGTTGTTCTTTTTGTTAACAAACGGTAAAATTAAAACTAAATTATCTTTCATTACAAAACTTTAGTAGGTACGTAGGTATTTATACTCTCCCTCTCAGAATTTTGTAGAAACCTGCCATAAAGTGATAATTTATTAATTTGAGAAGGTGCAAAGCTGACACAAACTTTTAAGCTCAAAATCCAGAATTCTAAACTGTCAGCTAAAAGTGTAAATGTGTTGAGGGCTAAAACTTGTTTCAAACACGGATTAGCTATTTTGAAACACAGAAATCGTTTGTAGATACGGCTGAAAAGTTTACAAAGTTAGGGATTACTTTTACCTTCGAGTTTTTTAATGTTAGTTCTCAACATCCTTTAACTTCAAGCATTTCATAAAATCGTAACGTAAATTACAGACTTTTATATCCACGACTTTAAAGATACAAACACCAATATTGTGAGAAGTACAACGATTTTGTAAAAGAATTGCCACCTTAAACTAAAATAAACCAGGAATTAATTTTTATTTTAAGGATAATTGTATAAAAGTACAATATAACGGCGTATGAATAACTTTACAGCACTAAAAATGATAAGCTTAAAGGATAGCAAGATGTAAATTATACGTAATCAACACAAAACTCTTGCAAAATAATTGGTTTGTAATTAAAAAATTGGGATTGCTACATGACTTTTTAAAACGCAATAAAATCCAGCATTTTAATAAATATATATTAATGTTTACAAAATGTCTTTGTGGAAAATCGTAACTATTGCTGAAATATCATTGGAAAAATAAACGGTTTATTTGTGTATTTAGTGGAATATGAAAGACGTGATTTGTAATTTTCTCCTGTTGACGATGACGATCAATCTGGTTTATATTATTTTATTTACCGCAGCTTTACGTAGTTCTCCTGATGCCATCCCTGTCCATTGCCTTAAGTTTTTTTTAAGCAAAAAAATAGTTTTTTTCTGCGTCCTATTATATCTTAAACTTTCGTCTTTATTTTTATTTGTAAGGGTTCACATTTTTAATACGCATGACGTGGCTGAAGTATTTTTTTTTACTGTATGAGCTACTTTTTCTCTTTGGCTAGATTGTCTAAAATGAATTTTTTTTTGCAACATTATGCACCCATCAAGATATTAACATCTGAACATTCATCGTTCGAATGCACTTAGTTTTGTAGCTTCTTCAATAATTGTCCGTTGCAACTCTATATAATAACACTAAAAAATGGTACACCATAATATTTTCACTCGTATTTAATTGTATCTTGCCACAATTTTTTCAGGTTACGAAACGAATGTCGAGCCCTTATATGCTTGATTTTTTCTGTGGGGTACCATTTTTTATCATTAAGGGTGTATCCAAGATACATGTTATTTGAAACTGTATCTAGCGTGTTTTGTCCAATATATTGCTAAGATTTTGTGAAAAATAATAAATAATTTCTTAACTCACTTTTCCAATTTTTTTTTGTATGTGTATTTTTTTAATGAATGATCAAATTAAGAATTTATTTTCTTTAACAATAAATTTAAAAATTTATATCATTAAAAAAAGACCGCTAGTCTTATATATTTCATTGTAGAAAAAACATTTTTACATGATGTTATAAAGAATTTCCTGCTATTTACAAAAATGTAAGGTTTATACGGGTTGGGTTACCTCTTAAAATCACAAAGTTACAGGCAGGCAAACTGAATGACCTGGTTTAGTTGTTTGATCTATCTCGAAATTATATCTTATTCGCCACTTTTTGTTTTCCTGTATAGTATATAAATGGCATTTTCTCGACTTTGTTTGCGATAGTTCATACCTGACATTGTGACATTCATACTCATAGGTTACAACGAAACGAATCAGAGTTTTGTAAATAATTTACTTTGAATCACGTCCAACAACTAGAAAGTTTATTATATTTTGTACAATATAATTTCCTGCAATTATCCTACCTTGTATTGCCTTTATGTGATTATTTTGATTATTCAACTTTTGCCCCAGAAATGTGAATTCGTATTCTACTTTTAAGTTCATGTCATTGATTGTAACGCTTTGTCCAAGCTTCCTGTTAAAACACAAGAAAGGAAGCTTAGATTTGTTTACATTTACTTCCATTCTTACTACTTAAGCTTATTCTGCCATTTTTGTGATTATATCTTTAACGGCTAGTAGGGATCGGTCTATGTTGATATCATCACATAAACCAACTACAAATACATTAGTTGAATATAACTTGTTTAACCATTGTTAAATACTTATTTGTCTTATCCGGCACTGACTGCTTCTCAAAGTAAAAAAAATCTTGATATCGGTAATAGTGGGGTGGCGACTAATGGTACTGTCTCGGTATTTTAAATAATATAGAGTTTTTAAAAGGATTAAAAACTTTTTTTATTAAGTTAATTCGCTTTCAACATTCAAGCTACATTATTTTAGATTACATATTGTTCGTTTCTGTTTTGTTATTTAAATCGGGAGCTTGAATTTTGAATCGCGCTTTTGTGTTAGTCATTTATCTGTATTTGCTCTAGTTCGCTCACTAATGTCGATAGCTGTGCCAAACTTGGAGAGACAATGTATCTCTGCAGGCTTTGTGCAGCTTTTAACCGAGGGAACACCATCTAGCGATTAGCAACGACTCTATAAACAACAGTAAGCCAGACTACACCACGTTACTTGTTATTTTCGCTGGAATTGTTCTTTAATCTCATGTTGCGGTGTAATTGCTTGAATTTGAAATCCTCTATTAGGATTATAAACTGCTGTTTGACTGTAGTTGCGCGAATTGGATTATTAGATATATATTCTCACTCGCGGATTTGAAGAAAGGAGATTATTAATTAAATGCGATACAGCGTTTTGAATTTAAAGCGAGAGGAAATTGTGTGAGAGATTTACCAACTTAATGACTGTTTGTTGGTCACCTGCAGCTGACTTGATGACGCGACCACCCGGACAGGAACGACTGAGGTGTGTCCTTCGTACAGGTGGCTTCTGCTCAAGTGTCTAATATTTGATTAATTTGTCTTTTTGACTACTGGAAGAAAAGCAATGAAGATGTTTTCATGCGGTGTTCTACCGTCCGTCAGAATCTCAGAATATTATTTTTAATCAATCGTCAATGTTTACATTATCTAATATCGATTTTTGCCAACATTTAATGTTTGATAGATTTTATGGAAAGTATATTTTTATTTTTGGTAAATTGTATTATTATACCTTTAATTAATATTTTAAATTATGCGGCGTTATTTATACGATGTAAACTTAGACGGAGAGTATTTATATAGATTTTATTATCTACAACGTACGTGCTATATTGCTAAGTAATTGAGAGCGCCAAATAATTTTAACATATTTGAACTCAGCACGTCCAGGTTTATTAGCCCACTCAATTTTATCAATTTCCGGCAAGGTCCGTTAAAGTGAACTTGTTCCCTGTATTGTGAGTAATATAATATTATGTTTGGTTCCAGCAGCGCTATTTCCTATGAACTACCAGGATTCTGCGCGGTATCGATGATGCGTTCCAGTAGCGTTGCTGATATTTCACCGGACCGTTAATCGGCTATTCCAGCTGCAATCTAACTATTTTCGAACTAGTTTGCGGACGGTCAAACCAGTACATGGATTAGTACAAGAACTACGCTGGGATTATTACACGCATGCGCTGTTTACAACTAACGGGGCCTCTGCTAGCTATATGCATCGCCCTTCCAACCCTATGTAGTACTGTTTTTTTAAAAAGATGTTGACGCTTGCGGTGCACAAATTTCTATGAACCCAACAGACACAAATGTCATTTAACAGTTAGGTATGTCTTTAAAGCGTACCAGCAGCGGTTAATACATTTCTTAGTACATAGTTGACGCATGTGCAAAAACCAGTTCATTTATCAGTACATGAATTAGTTCCAAACCAGCTGCAGAAACAAACCTATTGTGTATGTTACCACTACAGCGTATAATCCGTTATACTTACGGTGACCATCCGTACTGTATTTTAAGGCGCTGTACTGTATAATTTAAACAGACATAAATAAACTGTATTTTATTTTTTTGTACTGTATGTACTGTATTTTTGATGTAATGAAAATTGTACTAAATATATCCCAACCTTTTACATAGCGCGAGCCACAAACATATAATTCAATATAATTTCCATCTTCAAAATTCGTGAGAGCAAAATAATAAACAAACTTCATCCATATGTTTTGTTCCGGTCTTCTTAAAAAAATAATCGTGAAAGCAAAAAAAAACGTAAGCCACCTTTTGTACTGTATTTTTGTCTAGAAATAATGGTCACCGTAGTTATACTATTAAATAACCAGTTATTTTATAAAATACCTGTTACAAATAATTAAAACATAAAATACTTTGCTATTCTACATTTTATCTCGATATTCTATAAAATAACGTCTGTGATCTGTGTAAAGTGTGTAACGAAATATTTTACGCGGAGAACACGAATGCAACGTTCAATATACCAAATAGGAGTATATCTGTTTAGTAGTTATAGAGGGTAAGATTAAAAGGTTGCTTAAAGATTTTTCAAAATAAATAATGAATAGTAATTTAATATGTTTGTTTCCATTTAAAAAAAAAACTGTAACCCACCTCTTACTTAACGCTTATTCATTTGGTCAGTTATAGAGGGGCTGGCTAAAGGTCGGTTAAAACTTTTTTTTAAAGGAATAATGGATATGAAGCTAATAGGTTTGTTTGCATGCTTGATTTTGTAAAATTACGTTATTCCATACAACAACTAGGCAATTAATGCAATAACTAGCTAGTGTCAAATAATATAAACGCACCATAATTTAACTACCAAGATCCGAAATTTCATGAAATACCTACTTTAACGGAACATATTCATTGGAATGAAATGCACTTTTTAACGTACGTCTGAACTTCGGTAATTATAATAAAGTTGTCAAAGAGGTCTGTCAGTTTAATATTGAAAATAATGTCCTTTAAATTTGTTTTAGGTATTTGTAGAGTTAAAAGCCTTGTGGTGAAGATATATTTTGAAATTTTTTTGTTTGTTTGTACTAATTTTACGGTCATTGGTTATTTATTTTCTCTTGGTGTGTATATTGATATAAAACCGATTATTTTGAACACAAGGACAAAAAATACGTGTGAATAAGAGGTATAATTAATGACTACGGTATATTTTTAGAGGAAGGGACGTATTTAAACATTCCCATATCTGTATCATTTACCTGAGTGCATTCCCTAGTTACTGGCAACGTTATCAACACGATGTCACATTTTTTAATTAACATTAATGCTTTTGTCGAAATATTCGTCAAATATGTTTATCATTTTTGTCAATATATTAATTAAACATTTAATTTATTAATCACGTAACACAGAGAGCGAGGAATATTGCAGAGTGCTAAAGAGCAGCAGAAAATAATTGACTCAGTTTTGTTGTAAAAATTCGAAATAACAACTTTTTAGTTTTAGTTTTGCTTAAGTTTTCACGGGACTAAAAAATTTAAAAAAAATTACAATTTACATTTTTGTTTTATTTTTATCATGGAAAATTTTAAATTGACAATTTTTGTGTTAAATTGATTTATTATTTTCGTTATAAGTGGTATAAAAAAAGTATTGTGATCACGAAACTTTCGAATTGATAAATATCGGCGGATATATACGTTTTAAGGTCTTCTGAACACGTTTTACCTAGTTTTGCAATGACGTCCGTGTGTGTTTATTACAGTCGCGTGCGTCAAATAACAACTAATATGCAATATATATATAGTAACTAATAACGTCAATCCCAACAATAAAGTTAGTTAGAATGCCCTCAGTGAACTTTTTAAATAAATTTCTTGTTTTTTCCTTTAATTGGTTTAAATTACCACTGTCTACCTTCATGGGCTACTTGAAAATATTAGTTGCCCTAATATAATTAATAACAAAATCGCAATATCTCGCTAAATATCAATTTTAGGTATAAAACAGGCTTAATGTAGATCGATATTAAATTTAATTAAAATATTTTTAATAGTGTTCTAGATATTTGTTTGTTTCCATAGTTTTGCGCATCCTTGTATATGTTGTAAAAGTGAAAAATATATATGTATATGACAAATAAGGTAAACATTTTTAGTTATTTCCAATTGTGGTAATCGGTGCATAAATTATGACAAATATCAAATAAATTTCACTGTAATGTAATTTCAGTTCAAGTTTTTGGTAAGCCAATAATAATTTTATTGTTTTTTTTATGTATACATATACATGACTTTTAGGCCACAGGAAATAAAAAACATACAGGAATGAATCAAAATACGGTAAATAAATTTTGCATTATCAATAAACTAAAAGTCGGTATTTTTACTTTTTATTGTTGCTTTGAACGTGAATTCTTTGTAGGAAAATCAAATTTTGTTTCCGCTACAATAGGACATCATAAAAGTAACGTGTTTTTCCGAAAGACTGCAGCATAAGCTTTTATAGTACACTCCGAGAAGCGTAAAAAAAATGCATCAAATCCACAAGTAAATTGAATTACTGCCCTTGAATATAAAAAGTTTAAATCGTAACTTTTTTAATTAGAGTTAAAAAAATATAATTGATAAACTGAAATTAAAGACTTTTAAAAACCTTCAATGATGTAAAACTTTAGTTATTTTTAAGACGAATCGATATTTGAAGAAAATGTATAGATACCTAATAATACCCTTATTGTACCTCTTTTCGTCAATACATTATTAATTATAATAAGAAAGTAATCTATCGAAGAACATATGAGAGTTTCCAAATTCGTTCTGATTATTTGCAGCAAGCGATTCTTTATAGAAATAAGATAAGTAAGTTTTTAATTTAACTTGTGTATGTTTATTTAATATGGATCGATCACTTAATCAAAGCGGTAAGAGTACCTATTAAGGAACAAGAAAATATTAATTCTTTTTTTCCATAGCCTACTGATTTTTCAATGAACGCATTATTAAGTTGTTTTATCAAATAGGTAACTTTGATTTATTTAATCGGCTTGGTGTTGATTATGATGTAGAAGTTACCAACGGTCATTACACAGGCAGCAGTATCAAGAACTTTGTTAAAATCAGTTGGCTAATGTGTTCCGAGTTTAAAATAATAAAATGTACTGTATTGGATATCGATTTGCTGTTGGTGTGCAGGTAGGAAATGGTGTTGTTGTTAGGAAGACGACAGTGATTGGTGTCTCATCTCATCAATGTGGTGCAAGTGCACCTCGTGACGAACATTCGTGATATTTACCGGCATTGTTGCATACTCCGAGGCAGGCCACATCACGATTGTATCAATCTAAGCTGGTCGATCGACGTGACTTGTGGCCTCACAATACCGGCACATTATTAACAATTACCCAGAACTTATGGATGTCGTTAGGATAAGAATTTATACTTATTATAACCCTGGGACTGTAGAGTCCGCATTTAAATTGAGAATTTAACCTATCGAGTGCAATAAAACTAATCGCGAATAAGTAAATTGTTTCAGTATCTTCCATATTCAAGCCGGCAATTAGCTTAGCAGACGCAATTGATTAATCAGCCTAGCAATTAAACGTTATTTTCTACATGTACATATTAAGTAAGTACACAGTAAGCAATCGTGTTTTTTGTAAACAAAATGCGTCAAAGTATGTGTTGATAATATACATATAAAAAAATTTGACGGATTCTGTATGGGTAAAGATAATTCTCCACGCAAGCAGTACGACAGTGCTGTGAGACTGCGTATAAACGATTTAATCACATTTTTTGTATTTTCGATGTCGTATTTAAGTTTTAGCTGGTTCGAACATGTGACCACAACTGTAATTGGTAATACGCTACCGCACAAGTACATTATCAAGCTGCTTGCATGGGGACTCACCTTAAGAAAGACCAATGCCTTCCAATTACATTTGAAATGATGTAGATGTAGACCACGGGTTCCCAACCTTTTACTTGCATTGTCCTCCAATAACATATTATTTTCAATCGACCCCCTTAGCATTTTTATGCTATTTCCCAAGATTTTCATAATCAATCAACTGGATAATTTAAAAAAACAAATAACTTTTAAAAATGATCACGAAATAAATTTATTGTATTAAATGAGTTTAAAAAATTCTCACGTGATTGTTATTGTTCTTATTATTTGAGAATTAGCTGATATTTCCAAAAACAGTAAGTATAAAAAGTATCTGACTTGTGCATCAGCCCTTAATCGACCTCTCGAGCTTCATCTACTACTTTCAAAATTCCAATGACTCCGTTGGGAATCCCTGATCTAGACATATTGATAATATAAAATTCATGCGCTATACACTATACACGTAAGGCACATAATATCTCATATTTTAGTCCTTGTAGAGTTTTCAAACCTATTAGAGAATGATTCTTAATTAATTTTAGAGCTCATATTACCTGGTAAGAGCATGCATGTCTGACTATACTTGTTTCGTCCTGTTTAACTGTACCGAAGAAATGACTTTCGTATTTCTGAAACAACGAATGTTGATTTCCTTTACAAAAATAGTCGAGTATTTAGCATTCTAACAAAAGCTCATTGCTATCAACAGGTCGACTTATAATCACATAATTCTTAAAATAGAGGATCTCTTAAGCAAGTCATGGCAACGGTACCCTATTTATCTTTAATTAAAAATATTTTTAAAAAGAAATACTTACCTAAAGAAATAAAAACAGAAATATTCAAGAAGGTATATCCCTATCTATATTAACATATGGTCCAGAAACGTGGACGTTATCGAATAAACAAAGAAGCAAAATACAAAGCACTGAAATGAGATCGAGGGAAAAACAAAGAAGGACAAAATAAGGAATGAGGTGTTCAGAGAGAATTTGAACTTGGGACCTGTGCAGCATAGAATCAAAAAACGGCAGCTAAGATGGTATGGGCACATAATGAGGATGGAAGAAAAAAGAACGGCAAAAAGAATATACGAGGCAAGGGTAGTTAAAAGAAGGAGGGGTAGACCGAGAAGAACCTGGACGGAAGAAGTAAAAACAGCGGAGTCAAGTGGCAGGAAATAGAACAAAAAACGCAAGAAAGAGGAGAATGGAGACAGATATGGAAAAGAAATCCCATACAGTAATCAACTCCAACAAGCCGTACACCATAAAGGTAGAACGGCCTTAGGAACTTAGGATTAAGTAAGTACGTAAAAATATTTTTATTTTTGACAAATGTTAAATGTTAAGTAACAAATTCTATTACGTAATCTTACTGTCATAATTGGAATCGTCAGTGGCGTATCTAGCATATGGCAAGTGTGGCACATTGCTTGGGCGCCACGATGCGGGGGGCGCCGCTAAATATACTTATACAAAATTTTAAGGAACCCTATCAAAAAGTTTTTAGGGACGACATAAGGCTCGAAAAAATTTTGAAATTGAGACCCTTTAAGTTTTTGTAGGACAGTAAATTTCAAATAAATAAGCCTTTGCCATTAAGAAAATTGCAAAACTATCTTTTTTTTAAATTTTCCAAGCATAATTTAAAATAAAAAAACAATTCTTCATTAACTCTCAATGAATTTGAAGCAGAAAAAATTTGTTTAAATTCTTAAGCTTGCTCATATTTTATTTGAACTGAATTCTTAATTAAGAATGTTTCAATTTTTCCATTTATGACATCAATGAAAATTTTTATGAATTATTTTCAGAGGGTAATTTTTATTACAATAATTTTTCGTTCTTCTGTTCTTAAAACATATTTATATTAAACGCAATTACACTTTTTTATAGTGCTTATTTAAATTGCATTTATAGTTTACTTGGTAAATGATAAATGTAGGTACGTAATATTTTATTAAAAACAGCATTTTTTCAGATTTATTGGTATTTTTAAACTTTTCAAAAAACAGAAATATTTATTCCTTTTGTAAACAAGAATTATTTATCAAATATTTAAAAATTCGCGCTCTTTAAAGTATGACTTTATTTTGGTATTTGGCCTTAGTGGTAGGGTTGCCACATGTTGAGATGCTCAATGTACATTTTTGTAAAGTAAGAAAAAAAAAAGTCGCATGGGTCATTTTTTTTGTGCAGAGAAAAAAAAAACCTCGCATGGGTCATTTTGTTGTGAAGAGCAAAAAAAAAAAAACCTCGCATGGGTCATTTTGTTGTGAAGAGCAAAAAAAGAAAATCCTACTGTATTTGTTTAAAAATCATCACCATGTACAATGTAGGACAATTACGCTTGCGTGTAGGACGTAGGACATCTATCGTAGTTGTAGGACTGTCCTACCGAATGTAGGACGCGTGGCAACCCTGCTTAGTGGCGCTGCGAGTATAATAAAAATAAGTATCATCTCAATGTAATCCACATCATCGAAATGCAATACACATTAATTTATATAATTCTTTGATTAAATCATAATTTTCAAACCACGTACCGTGGATAAAATTTTTTAGGGGCGCCACATACTTCTTTTCATGGGCGCGATTTTGCCTAGATACGCCACTGGGAATCGTATAGTCTTCAGTGTAGGTAGACTATACTTTTAAACTACAGAAATCGTTTTTTACAACCAGTCCTTAATAAAAAAAAGGTACAGTTATTAATATTGTATAAAAACTAATTAATTTGATGTCCATAATTCGAAGTAGTAACTTAAATATCTTTACAACTCGTTATTTAAAATAAATGGTTGAGTTTTTGTTAGAATAATGATAATTCAAAATAAATTTAAATAGGCATAAATATTTTGGTGTATGTAATGGTCTCGACTTACGGTACCTTGTCTAATCGTTGAATAGCTATGATCATTTGTCTAGAAATGGTTTGAGTTTTGAAATTCAAAATGAGAAGATTTTACTTGAGATCAATAATTTTTAACAACATAATATATTTTTAGTAATTAGAGGTTGTAAGATCGCGTTAATGCTTATTTTATAAGTATTGTTTTTTTATTTTCACCAAAGAAACACTTTTACCGACTTTAAAAGCATCTGACGGGTTTAGGAACAACGCCAGCAGTATAAAATGTTACTATGCATTTGCAACAAGTAAATTAGATTTCTATTTATAACAAGATAAAGTTCTACAAGAAAATTCATTTCCCACTTAACTGAATTGTACAAGTAACAAATAACCCGAAGGACTAATACGTACTACAAAATAACGCTTTTACTAATTTAATGAAACTTTCAAGGAACGAAACTCATGAAAATTCAAGACGTCTCTAATGTAATTGTTCACACACATGCGTTTCATATAACAGGGTCTAATCCTCGTAACTTAAGGACTTCGCTAACTTGATTTATTGATAGCAATACGAACATTTTTAGTTTTATTTTTTTGCCTTAAGTTATTTAATTTTAATTTTACCAATTTCTGTTTAAAAGAGATTTTGGGAGCTTTTTACTTTATAACTCATGCATAAGTAAAGTGTTAATGCGATAGGGATTTGGGTTGTTGGTGACGAAGCCTCCATAGGATGAGTATCGGGTCAAAGGTCGTGGTCAAAACACCGATCTAGGATCTGAATTATGCATGAGAGGATGTGTTTTCCAGCTCGTTGGAACTGGAATAGGAACATATGTCCTTTTACTGCCTCTTATTTGGTCTCCTTTAGAGCTCTGCAATGTTTAGAAGACCAACAAAACCGACCCTAAAGAAAATATAAAGGTACATATTAAAACATTATCTCATCACCTTCGTAGTAAAAGGAAATAAACCTCAAAACAGCGCGAATGGGGTCGTATTTAATACTGTTACGTTTCTTTCTAATATTGCTCACGTATAAAGTTGTACGATAATAAACGTTTTATTGCATTATTATAGTTCGACATAATGTCCAAGTTATTATCGGAAGTACCATACTGTTCGTGTGGTTTTATTAGGTCTTAAGTCTTCACATAAAAACTCTGCTATGACCGAAAACGAAAGTTTGGACTAGATTCGGTGATAACAGGAGGCGTAATTAAAAACAAGTATTTTAAATAAATTGCGTCTCATCATTACATCAAGATACGTGCATGTGAACATTTTAGGTTCTAGTTCAAGTCTAACACTTAATTAAAAAGATAAATAAGTTGGTACCTATATAAATCATGGAAAATGACATAATCAACTAATTTTAAACAATGAGACTCGGCGACGAGCGACGACAGCGGAAGAAATAAAACACTTAAAATTAGTGCACCTTTTATTTTTATATTAACTTGGCTGTCATGACGTGACTTTCAAATTTATATTGTGACGTTAAATTTAAAACGCTGAAAGCTAACTTTTGCGTGTTCCTTTTTATCTATAAGGGAGCTAAAAAATATTATATATGGAAGTAAAGTAAGCGACGATGTAATGAAAATAATGAAGGAGATTAATTAGTTCGATATATGATAACCGCATTATAAGTTTTACCCTAGTTTTGGAACCTCATAATCATAAAATTATTCGCAGCTAAAGGTGTGCCGCGTGGGATAAAATTATTGACCTGTTTAATAAAAAGTACATACTTTTGAACAGAATAATTTTTTACTTTTATTATTGGCGAATTAATGTCTACAAACAATCATACTTTGAAACACTAGCGTTGATTTTTTTATTATTGTGAATTTTAATTAGCTACTTTAATCACTAACACCCGCAGTTATTTTCGACGTTGCACGTTTCACAATATACAGGTTGTTACAACATTGCTTATACAATACAGATATAAATTCAAAACCATAATGAAGGTATATTTAATTAATTAAATCACAAAAAATCTGTGTATTTGATGGAAAATTTGATGGTCAGTTTTTCAACAAAATTTATAGATCACTAGAGATGGTTACAAAAATGTTTGTATTTCGTTGTATTATCAAAGAATATTTTAGACAATAGCAAATACACAACAAATATTAATTACCAAAGTTTTTTTTAAATATTTTAAGTGCAAGTTACAGTTAAGTCTGACAGCCTTTCAAAGTTTACTATTTCTGTTTTCAATTATGTTATTATATCTATAGGCATTATGGTGCGTGTCCACGTGAGAGTAAACAACTCTCGATATCAGCGTCGCCAAGGATACAAACAATCGCGAGTTACTCTCAGGGGCTGTATCCTTGGCGACGCTGCTATCGAGAGTAGTTTACTCTCACGTGGACAGGCACCATTGGTTTCTTATATTTGACATTTTAAAAACTTCGTCATATATGTAATACATTTGGCTGCATGATTACTATAAATAATTAAATAATATTTGTGAAATATATACAGTCTGTTCTACAAAATGGGCCCAAGACTATAGCGACTTTAATTGCGATTTGACCATCAAAAAACCATATACAGGGTGTCCAGTTTAAAATGATGTACATGGGGATCTTGGAAACCGTTAGAAATAAAAAATCGGTTAAATGGGGAAAAAGTTGAGCAATTACATGCGTAACAATAATCCACTTTTACATTTTCAATAATTCATACTGTTACGTGGTACCACCATGAAAACGAAAAATGTGCATTTTCTTAAAACCTCCATATTACCTTTGTTTAAAAAGATTTTTGCGCCAAATTTTCAGGATCGGGGAAGTAACCAATAAGGATTTCAAAAATGACATTAAAAATATTCTAGGCCTACTATGTTTCGCGCGGCCATAGCCAACTTTTGTTTTTCTTATGGACGCCATATTGGATTTTTGCATTTTTGAAATCTCCATAAAAAATGCTTTTCAACCATGTAAGACATCGGTATGTTTAACCTAGGGAAAATATGAAAATTTGCAAAATTAAGGTTTCACCACAGTAGGCCTTGGTGTCATGATTAAACAATTGCAACGACTATTTCTAACAACTGTCAAATAATACATATTTTGCTGTAGTGCTAACAAATAAGTGATTTGCGAGTTTTAAATAGATCGTTTTACAAATAAGCATAAAATGATTATTTTGCGTATCAAAAATTTAATTTACCCCAATCATAACTGAATCATTATTTATTTTTGTATATTAGCTTTTAACCTAGGTATTTTCACCCTAGAACTGGTAAATATTTTTTATCGTTTTGAGAAATAAGTAGGTATATATTTTTTAAGAAAAATTATATTATAGATACCTAAACTGCTTAGGTGACTAGACAGATTTTGTTGCATTAAATCGACTCCGTTACGTTGACGTTTCCAAGATACCAACCGAGCTTGGTGGCTGGTTGGTAAAACAACCTAACTTGTAATCAGGAGGTCCTGGGTTCGATTCCCGGGGCCGACTGTCATTGTAGAGGTTTCAGGTGGTTTCCTCTATGGTTAAGGCAAATGCTGTGGCAGTACTTCCACCTATCCTTACCCATCCTTGACTATCCACATCCCCTACCCATTATCCTTGTACCTCTAACGACTGAAGAGGGGGTCAACCCCCCTATAGCAGTCTCCGCGCGAGCGGAAAAAACACGTGACCTAGAAGATACCAATCTGTAAGAAATTTGTAATGTCCTGCATATATATTTTTATTTGTACGTATGTATTTCATTAATTTATAATGCATTTTGCGACGTTCGCTCTTTTCCACAAATTAATAATATTCTATATTCCTATGACACTAGTTTTAAATTATTTCATTAAATTTATTATTTTTGTGGTTAAAATACATTTAAAGAATATAAGAAATCATGTAACTTACGTTAAAGCTTCAATTAAAGTACAAAACACGTACAGCTATAACAATTCACAAAATAAGGGTAGGTGAAATGCTGTATGCCACGAGAATTCTGTGGAATGAACACAAAACAAGCCAACAAAAATGTCAGGCAATTCCCAATTCTGTGGTCACCCTCGTCTCGTAAAAAAGAAATAACGTGAGGTAGGGGTCAAAGGTCAAGAGGTTGCTATTTTGTCCACCACTACCTTGTCACTTGATACGGCTCAGACCGTGGACATCAATCTTTTTAAGTATAAGAATGTCAATATGCCTAAGGCGTTAGCTGTTGGAGACTCTTCCAATTTTTACACATAAACCAATATCACGTCTTTCTCTTAAATGTTGTGTCTATAAATACCCGCAACTACGCGTGTCAAAAAATCGTCATAAAATATTTCCTTAGTTTTTGAAATATTTGTGGAAAGTGTTGGAGTATACAACAAAAAACAAATAACTTAATAATAATCTTTAAAACTTTATAGGTATATCTTCCATGTGCGGTGCCGGATTTTTTTTCGAATGGGGGTGCACCGCTAAATAATTTTGTTGTTGTTGACACTCCTATTACAAAATTGTTATTTAATATATCAAAATCACTGCTTTTAATTTACAAAATTATAATTATCCTTAACTGCACAGTGTACATATCGAATTAATCTTGAAAAGAAATAACACCGCTGATGATGGTATAAAATACAAGAACCATTGATGACTTATTTAGTACCTAACATCAATGTGAATCAAATTCAAATTTGCTTTGTGAAAGCACTTTTAGATTTTTATGTTTTAAAATTTTAATTCAACAAAACAGAGGAAGCAATTTTGAATACAATTTGGTTAATTTTTATAGCCTCAAATAATTTTTGGACGAAAATATTTTTTTAAATTGAGAATGAGTATTTTTTTTAACGGCATGGTAGTGGTACATTTACCAAAATAGTGCAAAATTGCTTTCTATTTCCAAAAATGAAAAAATATACAGAGTGTTTCATTTGAAATAACGAAGTAAAACAATAGTGTACATAATATGTTCATGTTACATGCGAATAGGGTTTTAAATGTTATGATTTAGGTCCAATGGATTACAAACTAGGTATACTGATAATTAAAAAATTGTATAAATAAAAAGTGTTTATTTAACAAATATCTTTCCAATTATGCAATAAAAATCTGATAGTTCCATTTAAGTTTTTAAAGTTACTTTCGGATTTGGCCACTTCCAGTTTAATCACGAAAACCACTATAGCGTCAGTCAATTCTTTATATGCACTTTTGTTGTAATTTTTTCTGGTACGGCTGGTCTGAAACAACCTGTATAAAAAAAAACTTCGCTTAGAACAATCTTTTCTTATTTTTCCAGTCATATAAAAACTTTAATATTTTCGATATTACTTATTTAAGAAGGATATCAAAATCTATAAGGTATTATGAGACCAAAATAACCTCTGTGCAACATTGATAGCGAAATTTTCGGATTTGAAAACTTTTAAAAGAAAATTGTTACTAATCTTCAGTTGTGCAAACTAATTGTCTTTATGACTGACACTTAAAAGTTTGTTCGAAAAATGTTTAACTAGTATTAAAATAAGGTTAGTGCTTGTACACCCAACTCTTTTTTTACACGGAGGATACGTTCCTCAAAAAATCGAGTAAATAAAAAAACGTGCAAAAAAAGTTTTCTATAGTAAAATGGAAGATACGTTCCAATTAATAAAAAAAAACGAAAAAATAAATGTATTTGAGTACATACTTATCTACATAAAATACGTACATTTACATACATATTTGACAACAAAATAAAATTCATTCACATTTTTATTATATTCTAACTAAAATAAAATTAATATTACATATATATTACAAAAATAATAAATTAAACATTTTCAATAAAACAACACCTACTAGATATAATATGTATTAGTTATTATTCATCGCTAGTTGATAATAATCGCATAGGTTTACGACCAGGTGGAGCAAAATCACCACCCTCGCTATCCTCGCTAGAGAGATCTACCACATCTGCCAAGTTTAAATCCAATGAAGATTTTCGTCCAGTTGTAACATTTTGAACAGATTGACTATCATCTGAAAGTTCTTGCGGTTTTGATGTTTTTGTAAGAAAATCTGTTATTTTCTTTTGCTCTTTTGGTTTAACAAGTTCCTTGTACAATTCTTGATACCCAGCCAAACACATCTTTAGATCTCGTTGGAATTTTAGAGCGCGTTCTTCATTTGGATCAACGTTTAAAAAATGATTTTCCATACTGGTACCAAGTTTTAGGCCCTCAGCAATCAAAGTTGCAGTTAATTGAGGAACTTCACCTTCATCCTCTTTATCAGTATCATTGTTATGTGTTATTAATTCAATTAAATCATCCTCATCTAGGGGTTTATCAATTATCAATTCATTGATGTCCTCAGCTTGCATGTTTTCAAAACCTTCTCCGCCGATTTCATGTGCCAACGCTATAATTTTAGAAGATTCTATCGATGTCTGTGGAATCAGGTTTTCACTCTTAACGCATTCCGGCAAAATTGTTTTCCAGCATGCATTTAATGTAGATGCCTTTATCAGCTGTACGGCCAAAGAAGCATATGTAATGCAATCCATGATTGAATATTTTTTCCAAGCTTCAACGATCTTAACGTTGTCTTTCTCAATCGCATCCAAAATATGCTTGAAGGCTAATTTAATGTAATAAACCTTGAACGTAGCGATTATTCCCTGATCCAATGGTTGAATCAGGGAAGTGGTATTGGGTGGCAAAAACAATACCTGAACATTTGGATGACTACTGGATGACTAGGCGCATTATCAACAAGTAAAAGCACTTTAAAACCAAGTTTCTTTTCCTTCATGTATTTTCGAACTTCAGGAACAAAGCATTTCTTAAACCATTCAGCAAATAGACCTGCTGTCATCCATGCTTTTTTATTTGCCATCCAATGAACTGGCAATTGTTTAATGTTTTTCCCTTTCATAGCACGTGGAATTATTGCTCGGTTTATCACCAGAGGATTTAAGATTCGGTCACCAGAAGCATTGCTACAAAGCAAAAATGTGACCCGATCTTTAGAAACTTTAAAACCACTAGCAGATTTTTCTGATTTTGCTATAAATGTCCTGGAAGGCATTTTCTTCCAGTATAGACCTGTTTCGTCTGCGTTAAAAATCTGGTCAGGAATATAGCCATTCTCTGTTATTATTTTGGCTAGTTTTTCTGGAAAGCTCTTGGCAGCGTTTTCATCCGCAGACGCAACTTCCCCTTTCATTTTTATATTGTGAAATGCATTTCTTTTTAAAAATCCTGTCATCCATCCTTCACTAGCAGAAAATTCCTTTTTTTTACCTTGTTTTGATTGAAGACTTATTAATGGTTCCGATTCTTGTAGTTTTTCATAAATTCGTAGTGCCTTCTCCTTTATCATATTTCCATCTACAGGTACCCTTTTTTGCACCAAATCCTCAATCCAAAGCACCAAAAAATTTTCCATTTTTTCTAAGACGGAATCTCTACTGTACGATGATGTTTTTGAGCTAAGTTTTGATCCGCAGATGATAAACTTTCGTATAGCACTCTCATTTTTCTTAATTGTTCTTACAGTTGCTTCGTTTAAGCCAAAACTTTTACCCACAGATGTTGAACCTTCACCACTCGCAAGGCGGTCCAAGATTTTAATTTTTTTTTCTAAAGAAATTGCTTTTCTTTTTCTTCCCTTTGTAATTTTAGACATTGTTAAGTCGTAATCTACCGTAAAAATTCTAATTACGATACATACCACAAAGTTTAAAAAAAATTCATATCTACCTTTTTATTCTTTAATACACCTGATAGCACGACCTATGCACTTCACTGTGACGTAAACGTTATGAGCTAAAAAGCTAATGATGCTTCAAAAATGAACTGATGCAATACCTGAAAACCTGGCGCAAACTCACATTGACGATAATTTCAATTTTTTTGCACCGTGTTAAAGTAAATTAATCCGTGTAAAAAAAAGGGATACGGTTTTTTCGCTGACCGTGTTATTTCAAAATCGTGTTAAAAAGGACCGTGTAAAACAAGAGTTAGGTGTACTTTATAGTTTTAATTAAAAATCGGACTAGCGATATTGAAAAAAAAGCGTGTTTTCGTGTTTTTAAAATGCATAAATTTTTAAATATATTTAGTATATTTTCTCAACCGAAATTAATTTCATATTAATTGTAATAGTAATATACTTTTAAATCTGTTTTTTTAATCCTTTGTTGTTCATTACTTTTGCTTTAAATTGCTTTTGCTCTGTATTTTATAATTATTGGATCTACGTTTGTCAATTAAACCAAATATTTTGATATCAAAGTTGTGCCAATATCAGGAAGTTACATTTCAAAAATACAAAGCCCATTCTAGCGCAGTTCCAATTTTAAACATATCAATTTTAATTAACGCGATGGGACTATGAACGAGCTTCATACTCGATATCATAAATTTGGCCCCAGCCGTTGACATTTTCAGTGCTCTTGGAGCTTTCGATTAGGGGTCGGCCCTTGTATAGGGCGCCATCAATTAGCACATTCGTACCGAAACATGGGCTAATGAATCCTGTTAGACGGTGAACTGGCCACAGGTGCTACCATTCGCTTTGTGGAATGATCAGTGGCGCAGCGCACAGCTTATTGATTGACTATTTTACGATACATTAACGTTAATTTTGAAAATGAAGATTTAGCAGGCTATGTTAATTACAAACACAAATAAATATAAAAACTATATCGGTAGTGTTAAGCATAATTAAAGAAATCGTGTTAATGTGTATGGCATTCCGAACGTTAGGTTGTAAATTGATTATCAAGAAATTAACTCTCGTTAGCCCAGTCGCAACGTTTAATTTGCAAGTATTTTTAGAGCCCATATTGAAGGGTAAAATTAACTGATGGTGATGACATTTCGTGATTAATCCTTATTTAATTGTGAAGGATGACAGCACAGACCTGTTAAAAAATACTACCGCATCGATTAAAAAGTTACATATTATTTTGACGTTTTTTATGACTTAGATTGGCTTCTGTAGCTTATAAAAATGTTTTTACACCGTTAGAAGTAAAAACTATCACTATATGATGTAATATACAGGGTGGTCCACATACAAGGGCCACTATTGGGATCTCGTAAACGGTAAGAGCTACAAAGAAGTTTAAATTAGACAAGTTGTTCCCCTTCCTGTGATCAATTCAGTGATGCTCTAATGTTTAAAAAAGTTCCATGGCCCGCTGGATAATGAACAAATCAAAATGGGCACTTTATTAAAATTATTGTTATTAATTCGGTTACACTTGATTGTAGAAAAATATTTTTGGGGAAAAAGTTGTGATTTTTCTACGCACTGTAAAATAAATACTTAAATTTGTTTCAATATTGTTTAAATTTATGGTACTCTATAGCCTCAAATATCAAAATATGTACATTAAACCTTATATTATTAAAAAGAGGGGAATCAAATTCTTTTTCATGAGGTCATAGCCAACTATGGTTTTCATTTAAGAAAATGCAAGTTTGTAATTTATCTAAGAATTTAAACAATATGTAGAGAATAACGGGACAGTGGTCATGGGGTATAAAGAATACTCTTTACATAAGCTAAATATTTCGAGTCTTTATTGAACTCTTCATCAGTAGCTACAATATTACAATGCTGGTATAAGTGCGGTATTACATTATTTTTTAAAAAATTATATAAAGTACATAACATGTGTAAAATATTTATTTAAATTTAAATACTCACTGATGAGCGAGGTTAATTAAACGCAATAATATGATAATATGAAAAAAGTTTTTGATACTGTACTTATACTAGCATTGTAATGTTGTAGCTACTGATGAAGAGTCCAATAAAGACTCGAAATATTTGGTTTATGTAAAGAGTATTCTTTATACCTTATAGGAATTCTGTCCCGGGAATTTCCCGAGACGTAAGTCCCGGGAATTCCCGGGACTTTCTTAGTCTCGAGTCCCGGGACATTTAGTTCGAGACTCGAGACGAGACTAAATGTTACAGAACACTGAAATTAATTTTTTATACTTCTTATTTTTAAACAAATTTTACTGCCATGAGTTTAGCAAAAAAAATTTTGTTTCATAATTTTTTATGTTTATAGTTTATACTAACAATCATTTAAATTTTTTGCCTGCCATATTTAATTGTTTATGTTTATTTCTTGTCTGCTTTAAAGCTAAAGGATAATTGTTACGTTTATTAGTAAAAATATATTTTACTTATGCTTGTTATGTTTTAAAGTTTAATGAAAATTGTTAAGTTTATTTAAAATAGACATTTACTTGGAAATATATACCTACTTTATTTACTGTAGAATGTAGACGTAATTAAAAATAATAACACTACTCCTACTGTCCTACTACTATACTTTATTTATAAAATATAAATGCTTCAAAAACAAAATCCGTGAATTTGGTTTAATTAAAAAAAAAAACTGTCAACTGGCACGACCGATTCACGATCACAAAACGTGCAAAGAAGCAATTTGAAATATGTAGCGGGTGCTTTCAGAAACAATGTCACGGTCAAGAAAACTTATTTTTTACAGTGAAAATAGCCGATGAATTTTGAGTACATGAATATATCATTTTTCTTGCACCATATAAAATCTTCCGTCATTTTTGACGGGTTATACCACCATTTTCTAGTATGTAAATAAAATTCGCAAAAGTCTCGCGAAGTCCCGGGACTTTGATAAAAAAAAGTCTCGAGTCCCGGGACTTTAAAAATTGTCGAGACTCAGAATCCCTAATACCTTATGACCACTGTCCCGTTATTCTCTACATATCATTATTGATTGGTCGTAATCATTGGTTTATTTAATTTAAACAGTATTAAATCAATTTAATCAAATGTATGTTTTCATTTTACAGTGCGTAAAAAATCTACAACTTTGTCCCTAAATATGTTTTTGTATCAAGTACAACCGAGTTTTTAACGATTAAAAAAAAAAATCCAATTTGTTTATTATCTATGGAACTTTTTTAAAACATTAAAGCATCTCTGAATAGGTTCCAGAAACGGAAAAAATTTGTCCAATTTAAACTTCTTTGTAGCTCTTAAAGTTTACAAGATCCTAATAGTGCCCCTCCTATGTGGACCAACCTGTATAATGTTAAATAAGAATATGTCCATCTTCAAATTTAGTGAAGAACTATTCTAAATGGAAAGTGTTAAACCGGTTAATTAAGAATAAGGCTTAAAGGGTTTGTTCTGTTCATAAAAAATGACAAAAATTAATAATTTTATAGAGTATTTATTTAATAGGAGTAATATACTGTGTGACCCATTTCAAAGCGGATCACCCCTATAAAAAGTTTATTTATGGTCCGATTTTCATGATTTTTTTTTTAAACGATAAAGAATCAAAAACTGTACTTTGGCACCCTATTTTAAAATTCAGTTTACACTCACAAAGCCTACTATGATTTTTTATCGATGTCAAAATTGGCAAAATTTGTTTAGCGATTTTTTAATCTAAAATCTGACTACACCACTGGATTCAGAATGCCCTCAAATGGGTTTTTACCAAATTTCATAAAAAAAATATTTATTATTAAGAGATTAATTATGAATTCAATATTTGTGATTAAATTAATGTCTATATTGGAAACAGAGCCGTCGAGAGACGTCGTCGGGCCCGGGGAAAAATTTTTCATGGGCCCCAAGTTAAGTATATTATTTGAAAATTTTGTTAATAAAAAACAATTGTGGTATAATATTCGACCCCCTGTGGACTCCCGGGCCCTTAAATTACTCCCTGGCCCGGGGCTCGGAGCCCTCCCTGCCCCCCCTCTCATCGGCCCTGATTGGAAACGCAGTGTATTATGCTATGTAAAAAACAAAAATTAGAGAGAAAATTTATTTGACGTAAGATCTTTTAAATAAGCAACAATTTATTCGTATCAGTATTAAAATGGCAACTTTTATTGAATGTTCGATTGGTGGAACAACTAAATGTACACGAAAAGATGCAAAAATACAAAGAAAAAAGAAATAATAAATTCATGAAATTTGGTACAAACCCATTTGAGGGCATCTCGAATCCAGTGATATAGTCAGATTTTAAATAAAAAAATCGCTAAACTAATTTTGCCAATTTTGACATAAAAAAAATATCATAGTAGGCCTTGTGAGTGTAAACTAAATTTTAAAATAGGGTATCAAAGTACAGTTTCTGATGCTTTATCGTTTAAAAGAAAAATCATGAAAATCGGACCATAAATAAACTTTTTATAGCGGTGATCCGCTTTGAAATGGGTATAGATATTATTTAATATTCATATTTATAATTTGATAAATATGTTAAAAACATGCATTTTAAGTTTATTTTTCGTCTTAAGTTCAGCATAAACAAACATTCTGAAAAGTAAAACTTAATCACGTCTAGTTCTACACGAGTTTGTCTTCGAGGCTTGCGGAAGAGTTTTCATTTACGAGAATATGGCATCCATTTTGCGTCGAGCTATTATTGCAACAGATGTTTTTTTCACAGGAACGTTTCTCGTAGAATAAAAAACCATCGAAAAAATAGATGAATCCGTGAGACAATGGCTGAGCGTTTTTTATTTTTTTTTATTATTTTGTCCCACAGTTGTTCATACTGGTTTATGTCATATATTCCACCGTAATTGTTAGTAGTAAACAAAGCTCTTGTTAATGTAAATTCTCGTTAACAGTTCGTGAATCGGACGCGTGACGTTTCTCGATTAGTGAGATCGTTAGTCCTGAAACTGACCGCTACGGGCATTTATCGACATATCTCAGTCAATAACATCAAGGTTGAGGGTAAATTGGATTATTATTGCTGTATTGTGCATTGCTTGGTTTTGTTCATATTATTTTTGCATTCATCTATTTTCGAATGTACAGTTTTCAATAATATGCTCGCTTGGCACATAACGAAATTTAAACCTTGTATATATTTTAAAATCAAAAAACTTTGTGAATTGAAACGTGTGTTAAATATAAATAATTATATCCAGTTTGGCAACATTCAACCACGTCGCTGTGTAAAAATATATCAAAGATTCACAAGTACAATTTTGGCCATAAACGAAGGTCTCAATTAGTAGACAACAAATTGCACAGGTCTGAAATACATAACTGCAAGATTTACAAGGTCGGTTAAATGGCAAAAAAAGATTTATTTTAAAAGGCAATTAAGCGATGCATATACTTGTCGAAAAAAATCATTACTGGCCAGATATTAATCTTAAATGCATCTGTTTCACTTGTTAAAGAAGTTGTGAAAAAATTAATTAAATACCTGATAATAAAAGAATATTTTTAAACCATATAAAATCGCATGATCCATTTTTAAAACATCGCGTAGATTCTGTAAAAACTGACGAGGTTTTGTTTATGGACTCCCAGCAAATCCGTGCTCTAATCAATTATTTGTATTGCATAAGTTGTAGTTTGGTCCCGCAAGCACAAATTGTCAAATTGGTTTTTAATATTTACAAAATTAATTTTGATAAAAAGAAAACAATGGTCTTATTATTTGAATGCAACTTTTAATTAAACAAAAACCAATTTAAAATAGTAATGAATGAACTAAAACTAAAACTTTATTGTTTATATTCGTGAAAACAAGAACTTAGTATTCAATAAAGGTAGTGGCTAATATGTATATGTTGGTTGTTTTTCCAAAGGCAAATTGAGTGTATTAAAAGCAAATGGAAGTATCATTGTCTAGTTAAAGTACTTGAACTTCAATCGAATTAAGTTGCAAATCTAATTACTACTTAATAGCATTGTACTGCACAAGGGCACTTAAAGGTACACAACTACTTTTAAATAAGCGAATAACTAGACAAGTTTAGCAAATAGAATTACAGTTTATTTTGAAAACACTAATCGACCAAGCGCGAAATATACGTGTAAAAGGCATTTTTTCTCGATCTAGATTCTGATTAATGTTAACTTGATTAGTAATTACGTTTAACTGCAAATTGTTATTTGTAAATTATACTCATCCACTTTTCATGAATGAATAATTTTTTATTAATTGAAAACATCCTTAATTTAATTTTGATTACATAGAAACACGAACATTAAATTTTATGTAGGTACTCTACGTTTTACTTCAAGTTATAATGTTTTGAGCGGCAAATGTGCGATAATATCTAAATATTGTAATTGAATTACTGGCAGACCTGGGAAATATGCTCATCAATTATTATAAAGAATTCTATCTACAATCAGAATGGTCAGAGGTTAAGCGTAACCTCAATTAAATCGTATCCTGCGGTTTTATGCAAACTTTGGTAAGCTATGCGGAGCAATGCTATAATCATATACGTGATACATTTTTAGTTCAGATCAATGTACCTACGTGAAATTGTGTTGTGAAAATGAATTTAGTGTGAAATTTTGTCAATATGGCAATTTAAACATGAAAATCTGTGAATGTTCTTAGATGTTTATTTAAAGGAAGTGGCTATATGTCCGCCGGCGGAATAGCTTATATCGACTTAGAATTCCGCCGGCCGGCGGATTTTATACGTTATACGGGTGCTTTCCGCCGTTGAAGCTGTATAATGCGCACGCGCGGCGGATTCGACTGTATTTTCTAGTTAAATTCCGCCGGCCGGCGGAATTGCTTCTATCATTTGTAAAGTCCGCCGTAAACATAACCAACATTTTAGCTGTCAATATTACTCTCACTCGTATAAACAAAGTTAACTATGAAGAATTTGCAGATAAATAAAGCGTTACTATCGCTACGGGTATAAATCAATTTTTACTGAATTATAGGTCAAATATGCATGGTAACACCATCGAAATTATTATTAGGTAGAAATTAAAGGACCAGCTTAGATTAAATTTAACCAAATTCGATTTCGACTAAAAGAAATTAAAAAATTTAAAGGGAAAATAGTACGTGAATTTGAGATAGGGGATGACGTACTATACGTAAGAGATTATATAGACCCAAATAAAACATCTTGGGTAAAAGCTAAGATTATGGAAGTTTTAGGATTTAAAAAATATTTGCTTAACAGAAAATAATTTAAAATGAGTTAGACATGTAGATCAAATGTTTAAAAGCAAACAACCCCGTAGATTTGGGATGATTCCAAACACGGACGAAAATCAAGGCAAAAACGTACCAATATCGTTGTACGTTTTAGTCTTGATTTTCGTAAAAAATGCAATGTGCATGTTCATGTTTCGATATATTTCACATAAACTATAAGGCGTTAAGGTACTTAAGATCACTCGCAATTTTTTTTTTTTTTAAGTGAAACAGTTTTTTTAAAACTTTTTATTGGATTTTATTTTAAAAGTATAGAAAATAAACAATAAGAATAAAAATGAAAATATCCAGACTTTGCAAAAAGTTTGAAAACGCCTCTGTGACGGCGTACATACAAATTTTATGAAAACATGTTTTATATAAAAAGTGTATGGCAAATTATTGTTAGCTACATTTTGACAAAGTTAAATTTTATTGCCAATTATGTGCAACTGACAGTCTATCATCATATTTTTTTAAAATAGCAACCTATACTTTTTTCCTTTAATTGATAGTTATTTTTTTCTCTTTTCAACCAAATAAGTAAAGTTTTCTTAGTTTTATGTAACAATAAAAAAACTATTAATTTAATCTATCATGGTTTTGTTGTTATTTTTTTTCTGTTTCTGAGTTTAATTAAGACATAAATAATTTTATTTTTTTGTATTTTGGAAGTAAAATTTTGAACTTTTCTTAAAAAAATTTTCATCTAATACTAACAAAACTTTATATGGTTGAAAAGAGAAAAAAATCTCTATCAATTAAAGTAAAAATATATATATAGGTTGCCATTTAAAAAAAAATACGACGATCGCCTGTCAGTCACACATGATTGGCCAAAAGAAAAATTGAAGTACGTCAAAATGTAGCTAACAACTTGTCACACACTTTTTATATAAAACATGTTTTCATAAAGCTTGTATTTACGCCGTTACAGCAGCGTTTCCAGACTTTTTGCACATTGTTGGTCCTTAATAGGTTAAGTGCGCGACTGATTCCGGGTTAAAATCATTTTTTGCTTCTTTTTTGGAATTCCAATTGTTGTCAGTAATGCACCTTTTGGTCGACCTCTCCTTTTAATTGCCACAGGTAGTTGTACACTTTGTAAATTCTTCAATTTTGATTCTTAAAAATGAAAGACACGTCATTATAATTATATGAGTTTCAAGAATACGCAATGAAATCCAACCTTTTGGCGAACGCGCATGAATTGAGTTTTGATTTTCCATTATTGCATCTTCGTTCTCCATATTTGTATCGCCTGACGTTAGAAATGAAGATTCTGTAAAAACATTATGAAATGGAAGAAAAAATGTTGTAGGGAAAAAACAGGGTAATATATAGGTATATATTATGTATGTATTTATGTAAGTTTCAGAGATATACAGTGAAATCCAACCTTTTGGCGCACTCTGCCTATAAATTGAGCTTTCATCTTCCATGTTCGTATTCTCGTTCTCTATATTTATAAGGACTGGCGCTAAAGATGTTGATTCTGTAAAAATATTATGAAAATGGAGAAATACTAGTTTCTGGCAAAAATAACCTATTGACGTGTCAAACGAGACATAGTTTTCATCGTGTACAATGATTTCAGGTACATTATCATAAATATGGGTGACGGTTTCTTCAATAATTATTGGTTGTTCGACTTGTGATGTTGGAAACGATAAGAGCGCTGCAATGGTTAAATGAAAATAATTATAGTTAATTCACATGACGTAAAGAAATTAGGTTCATTTCTGACTAATTATCACAACCATGATTTAGAATTTAAGATTAAAAAGTTCCGATCGAATTATCCTTACCTTCCTGTTCGACGATTGTAATGTCCCTGCCGTTTTCCCATGCTGTTTTCAACTGTATCAATTGCCTTAGCTTATCATGATATCTGGTGTTACCTTCTTCAGAAATCAAGCTGGCTAGCGATTTCAATAATAACCAAGCTTTACTAAACTTCTGATGTTGGTTCAACCTGACAGACGATTTAACTATAGTATGAGTGATATCTGAAGATTGTAACGGTCCATGATGAGTATCTGTTAAAAATAACCGCTGATTGGAGTAATAGTGTTGTCTTGTCCAACGTTCACGGCATAAACTTTCTTCGTACATATCCAAACCAAGTTCTTCCCGTTTTTTAAAAATATGACGGCAAGGCAAAAGCATCGAAGTATGAGATCCACAGTTACAAGATTCGATTGTGGTTTCATAATTAAAATTTAAGCTCTTATCTTTGCTTAAGAACTGTTTTTTCACGAACTCAAAGGCATAATTTGTTAAGAATCTGAAGTACTTATCAAGTGTGCTTTCTTTTTCATAGAAGCATACTGGAAACTTGTACAACAAATTAGCTGCTTTGTGATCCCGTTCATCATTCATAACCATAATGAACTTGAAGAATTCATCAATAAAATCAGTTAGTGTACTATACCTGTCTACTACTGATTTTATTTTCGCATTAAGAGACTCAAGTCTGTTATTTGTTGTGTTCAAAAAATTGGATTGTTGAAATTTAGAACCAAGCGTCCATTCATCTTTAATGGCATGCCAGTTTTTGTTGAAATATTCAATAATTGGTAGCGAACACTTTCTCAAGAAATCCTCATATAAGGTATTGTACGTGGTTGGATCACGAGAATATACCATTTTCCGTAAAATTTCTAGAGCCGTTTGTCGTTGATCCAGAGTTATACCCAACTTATTGGTAGATATTTCTTTGCTGAAGGTCTTCATTGCATGAAAAATGCATATCAAAACGTTTGCATTTGGAAAATTTGTCTTTAGTAATCGCCTCTCATTCAAATCTTTGTCGGCCATTATTGACTTCACTTCTGTCCAATTTGGATTATTTTCTTGAAATTTAGAAATAAACCACTGCATCGTTTCAGTGTTTTCTTCTACCAGTATTCCCACGGCCACGATTTCAGAAAGCCCGTTACCATCTTCGTTGATAATTATCAATACTGGCGTTCTAATATCCAAGAGCTTGAATGTAGTATCAATACAAATAAATTCTGGATAAACCGACATGTAATGTTTCATGATTTCAGTTTGAAAAAACAAAGCTTTAAAATTATTTTCTTCATCACTTAAAACGTGACAGTCGGCTCCTAAAATGACATTATGTCACTTCAAATTACATAAGTCTAAAAAAAAAAGAACTAACCGTATTTAGTTTGAAGTCTCTCAATACTACTTTGCAAAATATTTTCTGTTCCTCCAGATGTAGGCTTTTTAGCCAAATTATGAATGTCTTTCAAAAGGACAATTTTATTACACTTTTCTTCGACATAACATTTTATTTGCTTCCTTTTAGTCTTTAACTTTGCCAGCTGAATAATTTCTGACTGTATATCCTCTGGAAGCCGTCTTTGCTGTGGTAAGTGATCATAGAGTGGCTATAATTGAATAATATTTAAGGATAAGTTCTTAAAAAATTTTTGCATTAGCAAACGGACATAGCTTACGGTGAATAGAGTTTATTTGAGGTCAATCACTTTAGCATATTTTGTTTTAAAAAAAGACCAATCAACCTAGTAAATTTTGAGTAAAATACAGGGTTCTCGTTTTTCACTATGGGGATCTCGTAAACGGTAAGAGTTACGACCGGTTAAATTGGGACAAAGTTGTATATTCAGGTACTTAATAATTTGAAGCAAACAGAACTTATCTAGCTGTTTTAGTTTTTGAGATATAGGGAAAATGTGTTAATCCTTATTTGCTCATGCAACACCCTGTATACTTTTTTCGATTAACATACCTTGCTGATTTCATGATTGTGTTTTTTTTCAATGCTAATTATTTGCAGCTTATCACACTTTGTTGCTCTTAATGTGATATGCGCAGTGCAGCCTTCCTTGTATGTACTGGAAATGTTAAAAAACAAAACAGTCAGGTATATACATAAGTATGTGTAAAATTGAGCGTTTCTACACCAACTTGACGGCCCATAAGAAAAAATTAAATTAGGGGTAATATCACAAAAATGAAAAGTGATAAAATTAAAATAATAATTACATTCTACATAAAAAATTACTTCGAGAAAGTACAAATAAATTTGATGTAATGGTTGAGGGAAAAAGTTGATGAGCGAAAAAAGAAATTCGACATTTTCATACGAGTATTTTGTGCTATATCATCTGAAGCAATTTTTACTTTTAAAAATAGATTGTAGATCCTCTCATACCCAGGAATAATTCATGTAATTTAAGCAAACTTGTATCTGTTATAATAAGCGAGATACCCATGCTGGATGTATACCACATTTTAAAGAAAAAGCTCAATAGGTAGGTAGTAAGTTAGATGCAACTTTACTGACAATAACATAAAACGTCAGAAAATGTGAAAAAAATGTACCTACTTACCTGGTATTTCTTTGACCTGTTCCTGATGGTTTGAACTTTTTACCACCTTTAATGCATGTGTATTTGAGCTGGTAATATTTTAAATTTGGATTAATTTGCCTATCAGTTTTTTTTTTTGCCGCTGCAATTGTTCGTGCCTCTCTTTTATAGAAAGACACGAACTCTGCGTCGCAAAAACGATTTAATTGTTCGGTGAATTCCTTATAGGACCCAAAAACAGCGCCAAGCTCCATTGCTGTGGTAGATATTATTGACAGCTAAATTGTTGGTTATGTTCACGGCGGACTTTACAAATGATAGAAGCAATTCCGCCGGCCGGCGGAATTTAACTAGAAAATACAGTCGAATCCGCCGCGCGTGCGCATTATACAGCTTCAACGGCGGAAAGCACCCGTATAACGTATAAAATCCGCCGGCCGGCGGAATTCTAAGTCGATATAAGCTATTCCGCCGGCGGACATATAGCCACTTCCTTATTTAAATGTATAATGCCATCAGAGAGATGTGTCACTTTTTTCGAGTCTTTTGAAGGCAAGCGATTTTAAAGAAACGCTGTTAGAAAATTAGTTATGTAAGTTTGATAACTGTCACAAGACATCTACAAATACCATTTTTAAAATAGATCACTTAGCACTGTCTCATTTCATTTATTTCGTAATTTTAATTTTAACAGCAGTTATTTTACTTTATTAAATCATTCACCCAATATTGACAGAAATTTGGGTAAATACAGTGCAAAATAGGCAATTCTTTTACACGAATAGTAAACAATTAATTGTGTGGATATTACTTCTAATAGTAATTAACTTTAGCATTGGGTTAGGGGGACTGATTTAACGACTAAACAAAAGGTGCTAATGACCAAGGAGTCGAAGCACCAAAAAAATCAATTTAAAAAAAAAAAAAAAGCACCTGCAGAATTAGCATCATTAGTAATATTTTATTGTAAAATTGTATTTTTAGACATAAAAATACGGCAACGTTTGTTATTATACTACTAAAATAATGAAAATTATACAATAATAGAATGTAATCGTTTGCTGTTTCCGTATATTAAACTTTACAATTATATTAATAAATGATAAATCATGTTGGTGAAGTCGTAATTAACGCCTTTTGACTTAAAAATTACGCCTAAGATTTATCGACTAAAAGGTTAAGTCAATAAGGTTCAAGATGCTGCTTCATGTAACGGATTAATCATTAGAATATCTTAAGTTTACAGAGCTGGCGATAAGGTTTAAGCTAATTTTAATGTTTAACAGTATGCTTTTGTATTTATTTAGAATTAACGATTCAGTTTAGAAGCCAATATGGTTTCGGGCCCTTAAAATATCAATAAATTGTTTAATTTTATTTCTAAAATTATTGTTCTAGTATTTATTCACTGTAGACGAAACGAATTGTTGAAGTCTTGCAAATAATTAAACGTTTAGGAGTATTAAGTCTGTTTTATACTATACTATTTTTTCGTTTAAGAAAATCATATACGATTTTTCTACAAAAATTTCGTTCAAGAATTTAGCATGGAAAATATGAACCATTTACATTGTACTATTTTTTGGTACGAAAACTCCAATATATTTTGGGTACTTTTTAGTAACTTTTATTATATTTTGTTGGCAACTTGAGTAACCATGTCAAATGTCTCAAATGTTTATTTATATTTTAATGTTTATTTGTGTATGGGTGCTTTTAGGGTGTTTTAGAACCAGGTATCCGATTTTCACCCGGACTCTCCGAGTTTTAACATCGTTTCTCTGGGACTCTGGACTCTGGGTTTCGTAATAGTACCAAAAATTAACTTAATGGAAAAAAACAGTACCCATACAAAAAATGTATCAAAATATAATCGTGAGTCGGATATATCAATGAAAACAAGAAATACGATCGTATTGTCTATCTCTTTTTTTCAAAATACTATGTTCACGCTTTGCTTCTGAATGTTATTATTCCGGGAAGTCGCGTAATTCGCCTTGATTTTAAATTTATTTATTACGTCGTATTATATCCATATAACAAAATGTTTTAATTTGCTTGTGTTTTGCTTTTTATGTTTCAACATTGCATATTTCCCACAGGAATTTTATTTTTATTACGAATTAAAATCCCGGAAAACTACAACTAAAATTAAGTTGTATTTCCTAACCCCCCTAAGCCCGTCATCGTCAACAGGTTTACATAAAACTGAAATCTAGGCACCCTAGTGCTTACACATAATTACAAATGAATAGAAAACTACTACTTATGGCTGCAGTACCATTAATAATGTTATTAAACAATCAATAACGAACTGATTTTTATTTCAGTTAACCTAAACCACAAATGACATGCGGTCAGATACAATTACAGTAAAATACGCATGCGCGCATACTAAATATTGGATGGAATTTAGGACAGGTTCTAATTTCATACGAATTTTTGGTTCAAGATTTGCAATTTCTGATTGACACCGTACTAGAAAATCGTATACGATTTTTTTAAACGAAAAAATAGTATATTATAAAACAGACTTTAGATTCATGACTGCAAAACGATAAATTTATCTCTAAGGTAAGGTGGGGTGCCATCCTATTGTAACTTTGCGTTAATGCTTTTATTAATATTGGTAAACACAAATAGTATCACCAAGTTTAAATAAAAGTTTTCTAAAATTTTTGTCGATCTGTAACAAGGTTTTGTATAAAACTGCAGGTAATTCCTTAACGTATTTAACACGTTCGCTACCGACCGGGTCATATAATAATAATAATAATAATAATAATCTTTATTTGTTCTAAATATCCCAAAAAAGGTGTAGAACTTGTCACAATAATAATTTACATACATTACAAATAATATACATAGTTAATAAAAAAGGAAAAACAAAGAAAAATTATATTTAAATATAACATTTTATAAAGTCAGCATCATTTAAATATTCGCTTACTTCATAGTAAGCTTTAGAAATCAGAACTTTTCTTAATTTTTTCTTCAATTCGCGGGTGGGAAGATTTACCACATGGTTCTCCAGACAGACTACCGGTTCATATACAAGCCGTTGGTAAAGACAGTAAATATTCAATTCCTTCGTAAAGTCTAAGTCTAAAGCAACTACATTCATATTAGGTGGTGGTCGATAGAAATCTATGGTCCGATTGCATAAAGGGTTGATCCCTAATTTTAAGCGTTAACCCAGGGTTAATCCTGGGTTTAGCTTTTATGCAATCGGGCTTATATGACTCACATTTAAAACACATTGTCTTGAATTAGGATTTATTTTAGAGTTATAGTCGTATTATTTTATTCTAGTTAAAAGAAATAACATGTTTAGTGTGCTTTATGTTTTATATAATAAATAACAAAATGTCTTTTTCTGGGCCGTTTTACGTGTATATTGCGACTTATAAGTGGCACACGTAATCTATTTTGTAAAAAATGACCTACGTATGGGTCTACTATGTATATACTACCTATAAACGCGCGTCTCACATATGAGCAGAGCTGGGCAATGCTTGAATGCTTACTACTTGCAATAATTTTTTAAGCACTTTTAATGCTTCGAGCACAATGCTTGGAGCACTTTCTAAAACAGATGCTCGATAGAGCACCAAGCACTTTCATGAACACTTGCTACTTATTAAGCACTTTAGAAAGAGTGCTTAATAAGCATTTTTTAAATTTATATATGCTTGCTGCATAGTATTTAATCCTTAACATGTATGCTACAAGACTGTTTAAATTTTAAATTTCTCTTAAGCATTTCCAAAATGCTCAATGCTTGCTGCTTAATTTTTTTAAGCACTTTGGTCAGTGCTTGATGCTTTTCAGCATTATTAAAAACCAAAGTACTTACTGATTAATTAGATCAAGCACTTACACGGTGCTTTGCCCAGCTCTGCATATGAGCCATGAAAATATTAATCAAAACATATCAAAATCATATTTTTGGTAACAAACCTAAATTTTTGTATACGAAGTATTTTTGTATATAATTTTACAAAAATCTGATATGGGTCTGTGAGGAAGGTGCACTATTACATGTGTGTAGCGAAAGTGTTTAAACAATATGAAGATATTTCACATTCAGAGATTAAAATTTCAAACATTTAAAAAAATGTTAATGATCGCCTTTTCTTAAGTATCTTTATTAGTACAGCGAGGAGATGATGCTTATGTAAAAGTAATAAAAGAAATAAAGTTATTTAGTCGACGAAATTTTAAATTGCGTATATTTGATCACCTTTTAAATACTGCCATTAATTAAAAATAAATCTGTCACTTTTGATAATCTTGTATTTTGTTAATGCGTTAATCACCAGCTGCTACTCAATCAGGCCTTAATATTGATTGCCAGTAATTAACAAACACTAATCTGCTAACTTCCACGTCCATCAATACAAGTTGAGGCCTCTTCAGTTAGGATATTCATGTTTATTAACTCGCTGTGGGTATCCATCGTCCCACCTGCAAACTTTTGATCGTCATAACCAGTCGAAGTACGGATAAGATGTTACATGTTGTCGAAGTTTGATGAGAAATTTGAAACAATAATACATAATATATGCCAAACAAGCCACTAAGTTAACTTATTTTGTTGTTTATATTAATAAACCAGAGCGTAGGTTTCCAGATTGCAAAGCTGCAAAAGTAACTTCCCCCTTCTAGCAGTCTCTGCAGAAGATTGATAAAAATTTTAATTGATTCAATTGGCACGGGTCCATCCCCCTTTTAATATAAGAATTTATTGCTTCCGCCTAAAAAATTTTATTACTTTGAAAACGCATTTGTTCCAGTTTACGGGAATAACAGACATCCCCTGCTCCACTATAAAAGTTTGTCACTTTATGGAAAATTTATTTCGATACGTCGTCCCCCAGTCGTCCTTTGTTTCTTTGTATATTACTGTATGAAGAGATATCCCAGATATCCATGCATTGTATTTTAGCCACACATTACCCATTATTAAATTTAAGTCGGTCTTTTTTTCTTTAACACACCGGAGCGAGTCTCAAAATTACTTTTCAGAAGTTTTCATAATGTTGTCGTCATAGGCAGTGAAACATCGAGGTGAAATTTTAGTGGCTGACGCGTAACTTTTTTAGGCTTTTATATTTTATCGGTATTATAATAAAGTGACAAAGTTAGCTAGTGTTTTTGTTTTCCTTAAAACAACAATAAGTATGGTTTTAAGAAACATTGTATTACGAAATTTTGAGCTACAGCTTTCTAAATCATTTCAAAAGTTCCTCATATTCAAAATATGTATACATTATACAGTGTGGTAAAAATGATAGAATTTTTTTTTTTTTTACTTTTTTACTTGATCATTTTGAAAATTTTCACGTTTAAATAATCCGTCACAATTCGTTTTAGGAGAGACCGGGGATGAAAGTTTTTTTTTTTTTTTTGTTTTTGTTTTTATTTAGTTTCTCATAAAGTAATAACAAGGTTTTTACATCCAAATAATTGATTTCATGATAGATTGGACATTTTTGTCTTTCATCCAAGATATTTATTTTATATGTTTCGTAAAGCATACCTATGTGAGAACTTTATTTTTTCTGTAGTAAGACAGCTGTTACTTCCAACCTCAACCAGGGCCGCCCTTAGGTATGGGCGATATGGGCCTGCGCCCGGGGCCCCGCGCTACCAGGGGCCCCGCGCTACCAGTTGTTCGCATTTAAAAAAATAGTGAAAGGCTTTGCAGAAAATTAATGTTTATAAATTAAATGTATACAGGGTGGTCCACTTTTTTGTAGCCGGAGTTTAACAGTCGATACAAAACTTATCTACTATTTTAAAGTGAATATTCCATATCAACGTGGCTGTATACCAAATTTGGTTTAAATATATCTACTGGTCGAGAAACGGTTAAAAATTATCGTTTTTTTTTCAACACCCTGTATCTTTAAAATGAAGCGTTTATGGAGCCATGTTGATATGTAATATTCGCTTTAAAATGAGTTTTTGTATCGACTGTTAAAAGTCCTGCTACAAAAAATTGGACCAACCTGTATAACAAAACCATTCTCCTTCAGGATGAAGGTTTTATGATACTTTTGAACCATACCAAAAATAATGTAAAAATTATTGCCCAGGGCCCCGCAACTTCTAAGGGCGGCGCTGACCTCAACGTTGGGGCTAAAAGTAACAATGCTCGGGGTAAGTTGTAACGGCAAAATAATTTACACAGCTCATAACTAGTGGGTAAATATATTAGTATTCATCAACAAAATTAATATTTGATTCCAAAATACACATTAGCAAAATGAAAAAATATTGAAAAATGAGAAACAAAAAAAAATTACAACAAATTGGAAAAAGAATCCGACAAGTTTTGTATGTTCTCATCTACGAAGAAAACCACCAATTATGTGCTAATAGTGAACATTTGCAAGTGAAAACATTGATTGGGGTTGGTTGTAAAGTCTGTTTTATACCACTATTTTTTCGTTTAAAAAAATCGTATACGATTTTTTAGTACGGTGTCAATCAGAAATTAAAAATCTTGAACGAAAAATTCGTACGAAATTATTACCGTCCCTATATGCGTCCAATTTTATCATGCGCGCATGCGTATTCTACTGTTACTGTATCTGACCGCATGTCATTTGTGGGTTAGGTTAACTGAAACAATCAAACGATGTTAAATACTACTTATTACCGTTATATCCCTCACAATTTATTTTGTAGGAATAAATATGTAGAATGGGACAAGCGTTAAATATACGTTAAATTTGAAAATGATTCGCTGTGATCAAATTGAACATTTGACATGGTTACTCAAGGTGCCAACAAAATATGATAAAAGTTACTAAAAAGTAACCAAAATATATTGGAGTTTTCGTACCAAAATATAATACAATGTAAAAGGTTCATATTTTCCATGCTAAATTCTTGAACGAAATTTTTGTATCAAAAATCGTATACGATTTTCTTGAACGAAAAAATAGTATAGTATAAAACAGTCTTAACACTGTTACTTTTGACCTCAAATGTACACAAAACAAATTGGAGGGAATTCACAATTAACCACGATTCCAACGTCAAATTTTTTTGCATCCACCAATAGCCAACAAAATTTAAAACATAATAATCTAGGTACTCTTTTGTTCCTCTTTTAGGGATCGCCTAAAAGTCACTCGACCGGTGACAACGCATTAACTTTTAGGCGGAAAATAGTGACTCTGGCTGGCAAAAACTTAACCTACCTCCATGACAGATAAAACTAGCAACGTATATAAGGAGGTGGATGTAAATGAACATTGCTAAAGCGCTTATGGCGACATAATATAACAAAAATTAAAGAAACTATAGGCACTGTTACAATCTACCTGTGTTACTTTCATCCCTGGTCTCCCCTACATCAAATGCCTGATTTTCTTCCCAAAAAATTACGTTTTAAAAGGTATTTTTGGTTATGAATTTAGTTTAATTTATTATGTTCGATTTGTTTGTTTTTGATTTTATTTATTGTTTGGCATTCTAAAAAATTAAAGTCTGAAAATCCGTTCAATATTTTCAGATGTATGTAAACGTAAGAGAGTAGTGGCTGTGGCTGAAAAATGTTAGTCTAGCAAAGTAAAAACAGCATTGTAATCGACAGTAGGTTCTGGGTACAATAAAATAAAACAGTATAGCATCAAAAGTTAACGGTTAGGAGTTTTTTGTTATTTGTATTTGTGTATTAAAATAACAGCACTGTTGTCAGTTACGATATTGGATTGATATGTAAGCGTTTAACGTATTGTATTAATGCATCAATTTTACCATTCCATTAATAAAATATGCACAACATAAAAAGTATTTTGAACTACCTACGCTCTTTAAATGTTTATTGCTGCTTTTATATTTATTCTCATGTAGAGGCAGACTTTCAATGCATAAAAATCGGTTTTATAAAAATTAATGTAAGCGTCTTAAGTACATGTGTAGATAATTGCAAAGCATTGTCAATCCCGACAATTCGATTGTGACAGATGAATGTGAGTTAACATGGTCTTGTAGGATTAGTAGTATGATCAAGTGTCATAGCGAGACACCTACAAGGCAACAAACATCAGATATTAATATAACCTTGGTTCATTGATCCGATATTGGTTAAAGATATTTATTTTTAGAGGTAAACATGTTGAGATGTCGTAGTTCGTTTAATATGCCATGTAAATATGGATTTAATATTGATTTATGCGACTCGTTCGTTTTTATTTTATTACATTCCCAATTGTATTTTACATTTTATTGCTTCTCTTCGTCGTAAAAGCGAAAGTGTTTTAATTTAATCCTAATTTATTAGTAATTCCCTGCCTAGTACAAGACATGTGCGCATATCGTTTTATAGTTACCGAGGATGTTGTTATTTAGTATTCCATCTCGATATGTATAATTTTATATGCGTAGTCATAAAAGAGTCTTAACTTGATTGATTTTAGTAGTTTGATTTGTCCCAGGTTCATTCATGTCCTAATTTTTGTATAATAACAGAGGACAATGTCTTTTGCAATAACCATTCCAGTAAACTAAGTTGTGAAGTGTGACATTTTTTAACAAGTTCTAGATTTGCGGGAATAAAAGTTGTAAAAAGCTTGGTGATACTGCCGACTTTTGTACTAAATTACATCAATAAAATGAAAAGCTTGTTATTGTTTATTCGTGTAAATTCCAAAAATGTGAAAAATTGAAATCCAACTTGCAACCGATTAAAATATTATAAAATTGTAAGTTTTGTTAAAATCGCTACAAAAACACAGTCCAAGTATTAAAGGGTTTCTTTAACATTCGTTTAAAAGCCATCGTCTTTTGAGGTAACAACGCTATTTTAATCAAATAAAAAAAAGTACCCAAGAAGTTTTTAAAGATAATAATGTTATTCAAACATTTGTTGGTAAAAGGCCGAATTTGATAACTATTAAAAAGAGTAAATAGATATGACCAATGAATCGTATATTATGTACTAATTAATTGTTAATTTGTTTAAATTAACAAATAAAAAGCGTATAGTACCGTATATATTTATTCTATTTCAATTTTTTTATCATTTCTACGGTTATACTCCTATGACTATCAAAAACTGTATTTTTTATTGCTTTTCGGTTAATGTTTAATTTCGTCGAGATGATTAACGTTTTTGTGTTGATAAAAGCTATACCAATGTTGTAATTTGACTGTAAAGCCTTAAACTGATATGTTGCTAACGATATCAAAAAAAAGTATTAAAAATACTGTTTGTAGTAGCGCTTAACACTGTATTTTAATAAAATGTGACAAATTCATTGGGTTAAATGTCACAGCGTTAGGACAATAAAGTTTTAACGAGATTACAAGAACGGCCAAATTGCACGGTGCAGTGGTTGTTTGCTAAAACATTTGTTTAAAAAATGCAATTTGACTATATCAACGCTAAAAGAAATAATAGCAATTATATGCAACAGATATAATGTTTTATAATAAAATTTTGGCGTTGTGGCAAAATTTAAAATAATGTGTGCTACAGTGTGCTCAAAATATTTTATTTAGTATTTTGTTTGCTTATACTTAAATTTAAATAAAAATGAATTGTTTTCGTGTAACTGGTGATAGGCGTATAATATTTTAGAAATAATGTTGTCGCTAGGTAAAATGAAAATGAACACTTTATCTAAAACCAGCAATAAGAATTTTAGTGAAAAACAAAAATCTAAAACACTAATTTGAAGTTCGAAGTATTAAAAAGATCAATTTTTACTACTCTGATAACATGTATCTATTGTATAAATGAAAACGATTTATTTTCAAAACATTACTAAAAAGTTGTGCTATTACTTATCTTATCCTATATCATTTTCTGAAGGACTGCAATTCTGCAAACGTAAAGTATAAATAATGTTTGCAATTTTCGTATCAACTAACGTTGGAGTATATTTGATAACTTTTTTTTATTATGGATTTTCCTTTAGGATACCTACATCTATGACGTTTACAAAGTAAAGTTTCTACGTTTTGAATATTAATGTAATAAGAAATTAATCAGCTTACGGTGCCATTAATTCAGAAACTTAGTTTATAATGCGCTCTTCGAAGAAGAAACGTCAGCGGAACCTGTAGGGAAATCGTAATATGTAGTTAAACCTGTGTCTGATTATTTATTTATACGCTGTAACTTCAGTGTGGCATAAAGAAAACTCTTTGTTGATCACCAATATTTCGGATTTATTTTTATCCTTCCTCAGGGTTATCAAAGTGAGAATGAATTAAAAAGCTGAACCACTTGGATCGCCAGAGTAGAAATTCATTTAAAATTTAAAATTTGTATTAAAGAAAGGGTTAAAATTTTGAACGTATCTCATTTAAATTTTGAAGTATATCATTAAAATGTTTATATAATACTATATTATTAAAATTGGTTTAAATTTAAAAGTTGCTTAACACAACTCAATCGTCGAAAATTCAGTGTCACAATAAATCACAAATTTAAAAAAAAACTAAATTTTACATGTTAAAATTTGACTAACTATTATAAAAAATATAAAAATAACGTTATTTAAACGACATGACCTTTTACAGGTTTTTAAAATATATAAATAGTAGTCGAAGATTACATTGATATTACGTAAAATATGAAAATAAATTAAGTGATGTCACACGACCTTGTACTTTTAAAAGTTAGACAGTCAATCTCACAATATTCACGACTAATGTACAGGGTGAGCAAATTTCGATGTTTTAATAGGGAATCTCGGTAACTATAAGAGGTATCAAAAAACGGACCGCGCATCCTCGATCTCTTTTTTCGAGAAAAAGTTAATGGTGAAAACTAAAATTCGTTATCGTCTTTTGTTTTCGAGTTATCAGCGATAACTCGGGTTTTTCGACTTTTCGTTTTATGACTGTATCTCGCTTGTTTATGAAAATAAACGAAAATAATTTTGACGTTCTACAGGCACTTTTTTGACAGGAATGCAGTGGCGTAGTCAATTTTTCAAAAAAAAAACAGAAATTTGAGTTGTGACTTAAAGTTGTATTTTTTTTAAATGGAACCCATAGTTGGCTATGACTTATTTCAATTCCTTATTTTTTTGTCATTCCAAATATATCAGGGTTGATGTATTTATTTTCAATAATACGCAAGTTACAGAGGTTTTTTAGTTTTTTTTAGAAACAAAATTATAGTAGGCTATGAAAACAAAAACAAAACAAGGTGTAAAACCTTTTAAAACTCATTTGGTACAAGTTACGAAGGTTTTGTAATTTGTTGTCGAAACGACGTAAGTAGAACGTTTTTTGTTATTCGATAGGTTGGATTTTTCAGATGTCATTTCTCAATCGTCACATCACGGATTTCAATATGTGCGAACTAAGTAATCACATCCATTTTTCGTCGCGTCCCTCTTAAATAGAAAATCAACGCCAATTTGATGAATTTTTCATTTGAACACATGTTATAATGTTTTGTCTATTTTAAATTATCAATCATTTTGTCACGTTTAAAGGCATCTATTAAATTTTTGCAGTAAAAGATAGTACTAATAACGTTCTAATAATAATCGTGTGTTTACCGTAAATTACTTGTTTAAATATCAAATTAAATTCTTGCTACAGGATAAGCGAATATTTTAGATTTATCGAAGATAAACAATAATTGTAAGTCTGTAACTGCAATAGTAATTTCACGCTAATGCAAATTGCTGGGTGAGGTAAAAGAGATGAACGGCGCTTGGGTATTAACCGTTGGTAGCGTACGTAGTCTATGCGAATATTAAGGACAGATATGGCACGTTTCCATTAGCATTGGCGCGATAGGATTGATTTAAATGATTATGCGAAGCTAATTTCAATTAAACTTTAATATAATACGTTGTTAAATTTTCATTGGAATTTATTTGCGTTTCATAGCCATGTTTCTTGAAGATTGTTCGGGTGTTTGACCCGAAGCTGGATATTTTAAGTATTATCTTACTAAGACACCACGAGATATCATTGCCACGGCGATTATTTCGTTTGTTTCTAGAAATAACCTTATACTAGCTGATTGATATTCGAGTTTCAGGATTGGCATTATTAGGGATATATTATTGATATATTGATATATTATTGACAATTAATATTGACTGTATAGGGGCCACTGTATGCTAATTTGTTAATAACTACACCACGACTTTCATCTGTGAATAGGCCACATATTTCCATTCAACCTTTATAACACTAATTTGATAACGAATAGGTTTGCGTTACTCGAATTATATACTTCAGGTTGGGAATTAATTTGAATTGCTTGGTACTGAGATACGTTTTATAAACAAATAGCCTCAAGTCATAAGTATTTTTGTGCTTATACTCTGGTGCTCATTATTCTTTATAATTTCTTCGTTAAATATCAACTCATTTTTCATTCGTAATTGCTGTAATCTTCGAGAAACGTTTTTCTGTGAAGGTCTGCGGTCCGTTGCTTTATACGACCGTAAAATAAATACAAAATAGTAAAATTGAAATAACTGACCGTGGTGAATTGCTCCAAATAAGATATAAACTTAAACTGCGGTAATTTCGGGACACTTGTAATGTTGTTAAGGCCACAAATTATTGCGGTAAAGTTGGCAACTGGCTGTATCTGCTCACTGCAAATATAAAGTTCGCTATTCTGTCCCAAATTCTAGTGAAACCCACCAAATTACATGTCTCGACCAGACATCGAACAAGTTTGTAGCATTTCATTGTGAGCTCTGATAACTTGCATTGCATAACAATAAATTAACTGGAATATCTTGAAGCAGGAAATTACTTTTATTTGTAGAAGATGTGAAGAAAGTTTTACGGAGAAATATTGTAGTTAAAATAAACTTTTTTGTGCGATCGTACTAGAAACAGCTGTTTGATGGACGCATTAGCAACCATAAAGTACTGCATTACCGGCCCTATCCTTAGCAACGGCCGTAAAAGTTACTTTTCAGGCCGTTACCCTTAGCAACGGCCGAAAAAGTAACTTTTACGGCCGTTGCTAAGGAGAGGGCCGGTAATGCAGTACATACGCCGTCATCTGTCAGTGACAGAATGTCACGTAGTTTCTAACCTATAATTTTGAAAATTACTAAAAATTTAAATTGTTTTTAATTCGATCGCACATAAAATGTAATATGCACCTCGGCCAAAACGTACTTTTTGGCCTTGATACATAAATAACTATTATATTTAATGCTATTTTGGAAGTTTGTGTCTAGTTTAATCAAATACGTCATGTTCTGAGCACAATGTCTTTTCAACGTATTTTATTAAAAACTTGACATGAATATATAGAATCACGTCAATTTTACGTTTACACCATTGGCATTTTTACACGGTAAATGATACTAAAGCGGTTGAATTGTTTAAAGTAGGCTTGTTTTATTAGCAACTAAGAAATGAAAAACTAAATTACAAAATCGTTTTATTTTAAAATCTCTGTTGCAGCTGACAACAAAATATAGTTGGGAAAGAAGTTGTAGATATCTGATAACCCTAATTATTTTTTTATTTTATTTCGTTTTGGCGATCTCAAAGGAGTCGTCGAAAATAAAATTATCCTCTAGATTAGACTCTAGAACATTTCAGCTCGGACAAATAAAAAGTTAATAAGTTTTCTGAATTGCAATATTGTTTTTTGTGTGCCTTTGTTTTTCTACAGATTTTTTTCAGTTTTGGGTTGACTTTGATTGTACTAGTTTGCGTCAAAAAATAAGGTTACAATCAACAATTTGATAATTTGAAACATTTTTGGTAAATGAATACATGTAGTTATAGTTATGTAAAGTATGGTCGTTTTATTATTGCCTCTTTTGTAGTTTTTTTAATCTTTAAGTCTTACCTGAATTCATATAAATGTTGTACTTGAACATTATTTGCTAGCTGATATGCTGAACAACGTAGAATAACTGGAAAAAGAACAATTTCAAAGAAATTGATTATTCTTTTAATGCGGTGTACGGAAGTGCCATGTCATATTAGAGCTGTAATTTATTATTGTATTGTATTTTAAATGAAATATAAAAATAAATACTGGGAAAATTTGCAGTTATCTTTCCACTTTGAGACGCAGCCTCCTATTGTATTTGTTGTGGGGTAGATCTAATCATAATTAGTTGATAAGTTTTTAAATTATGTGCGTACATTAAATGCTTTGTTTCCAAATATGTGAACAACTTCAACGTACATTCTGTGCGACTGTTATATCAATTTGATTATCAAATTTATTACAGAGAGAGACACATTCCCAAGAGCATTTTATGGCCCAGAACTGAAAGTATAATTCTAGTCATAAACACAGGCAATTCGTTTTAAATTTTTTAACGACCATCTTGAAAGAGAACCAATAACCAAGATCCCAAACCTGTAGTTAGGATAACCTGCACTTAACATTATTGGCCGATCAAGTTCGGCATGCAACCTTTGTAATCGCTCTGCTACCTGACTAACAATATCATAAAATTTTATCACATGTAATACTACCGTATTAATATGCAAATTATTGAAAATAAACCAAATTTTGACATAAGAATTACATGATACGGTACATACCTTGTGGCCAGCATAAACTTTTGTTTACTTTTTAATTATTCGAATGTTTTTCAGTGCATTACTTGTTTGCGTTTATACCTGCTCATAATTTTGACGTTTACCACAATTTAAAGTTAAAATTCGAAAATAATGACGAGGGTGAATGATGGCCCTTTCAATTTTAAACCGATTATTAGCTAATTAAATGGCGACTATGACTATTCCCGGCGGCTATTTTTTAACAATTTATTATTCGTGTGTGATATGAAAATTATAGACGAACTTTTGTGAGTTAGTATTATGAAAATGATTCAATTTTATAATTTGGCGGGTGAATGCGAGCATAACCATCAGGTTTTATACTTCGCTTTTGTTTTCTAATAAAGTTTTTACACTAGAGCTGCGAAATATTGTTCCTTGTATTGGCAGCATCGACTTCATTTGTAAAACTCTATAAGTCAGTGGCGAAGTAGCTTCCTAAAGTAAATTTAGAAACAATTTTGTGACATATACAGTTAACATTTATTGAAGGGATGTATACAATAAAACTCTGGTTTTTACAGGACGTATTCTTTAGCCAAGTATTTATTGGTAAACTTACATGTTTCGATTAGGACTTTCTAATCTTCATCAGAGTTAGTTATCCACATAATTTCTTGGTTAAAATAAACAGTTGTATTAGAAAACAACGGGTCAAACAATTTTTTTCCTTTTAAAATGTGATAAAAATCACATAAAAATCACATTTTAAAAGGAAAAAAATTGTTTTTAAAATTTAGTTTTGTTGTGTGTTATGTTATGTTAATGATAATGACTTCTGTGATTGTAATTGCATCGTTTTCAGTTAGATTAGGGTAATTCCGGGAGAGATGCCCCACCGGGGGAGATGGCAAAGTGCCCAAATTCACTTAGTTTGTAATATAGGGAGCTGTGTGTTCTACAGTAAGTTTGTTAGAACCACACGTTTATAAGTAGCGCTGTGCTGTGAAAATAAAGTTTAAGAAAGGTAAGTTATCAAGTTTAAATTTTTTTTAGCAGACTTGAAAATGTTTAGATAATGACTCTAGTTCTTGTATATTTTTAATGCCATTAGGTGGATGGGCGATTTTAGTAGCATTTATAACGGTAGTATAAGGTTATGGAATGGGCTATATTTCAATCCTTTCCCGCGCATAGTTTCTGTAATATAAGGTGGGGCATCTAACCCGATATTTGGGATAGATGGCACAATGTAACTCGGGTGAGATGCCTCACGACCTGATGAAAAACTTAATACTATTATTCATAAATATGATCGTTATATATGTGTAATGTAATTGCCTAACACCTGAGCCCCGACCCGGTCCAACTTCATCATCTGATCATCGATCGCCTGAGTCACAACCTGGACCATCTTCAGCACCTGATCAACCTCCCTCTGCTGGAAAAATACTTGAAAAGATCTCACCCTTGCCGACAATTCCTGTAGGATTAAAGAAACGGGGTAGAAATATTGCGACTATACTAACTTCATCAGAGAACATCGAAGAGGCAAAATTGTTAAAACAACGACTAACAAAACGTAAAGGTTTAGTAAAACCCAGCTGTGCTCCAAAACCTGTCAAAAAATCCAAGCCTTCAGTGTCTTCATCTGAGTCAGACGATAGACGAAGAGTATGAAGCCGAAGAAGACAGTGATAACGACATTAATGATGAATTTAACGAGAATGAGTGTGTTGGATGTCTTGAGGATTACCACACTACAACCCGTTCAGATGATTGGATCCTGTGTGTTTATTGCAATCGCTGGATGCACGAAAACTGCACAAAATATAAAAACATGTGTGACCTAGTGGAAAACATCGCCGAAAGACGATTTAAAAAATTAAATGATATATTTCTGTGTTCCTTTTTATACCAAAAAAATTATTTTAGTTTGTGCCATCTATCCCTGACAGGTTGGGATAGATGGCAAAATACAATTTTTACTGATTTTAGTTTGTTTTTGATTAAATGTGTTATAGTTTCAAGTATATGTGCTGAAAAAGTTTAAATACACTTTACTCAAACTACCACATAGTTTGTTTCCGATATAACAAATTTTCTTTAAAAAAAAAAAAATGTTTACCAATTGTGGGGCATCTCGCCCGGACTTACCCTATTCAAATTTCTAGTTCAGTGACCAGTTTAAAAAAATCTTATATCAGGGATGTGTTAAAAATCCTATTTCATTAAAAATTAAAACTTACTTGTGTATACTTTTGTTTGAGAAGTATTTAAGTACAAATATTTGTACTTGTACTTAGATTTCTGCATGTTAGTTGTAACTTATAGGTAAATAGTAGTACCTAGTAGTAGTAGTCTTTATTTGTTGTGAAAAATCCAAAAAGGCATAAAACATGTCACAATAATGATAATAATAATATACATATATACGAATATATTAAACTATTTCAAACTATTTCGAAAATGTTTATTCATAATTAATTTCTCCTATCTTTTGTTTATTGTTTATTATTTTTAGTCTTTGAAAATACTGTTTAATCTTGGAGTCCATGTAATACAACGTCCCCAGAGGCATTCACTTTCTCCATATATCCAGAACGGCTAGAAATATTGTAAAATAGGATCAGTGGAGATTACATTTCCTGCGATGCACCTTAATGTGTCCCGAATAAGAGTTTTATGTTTATACACTGTATTGTCTTTAGCGCTTCAGAAAAAATAAACATGCTCCTGGAAATGTGCGGCAATTAAAATTTATAATCCGCGTAAAAGGCGTTCCACAAATAGAAATCATAAAGAACGGTGTGGGGTGAAGCTAAATTATTGGTTAGGGCCCATTTTGAACGCTTAAAGCAAAAACGTATAAACACTTAAGATAGGGCTAAAAATAACTACTAAAAGACGTTTCTTCTAATGATGGCCTTTATCTGTAGATATGCGAGATTTGTATAAACATCAGACCCTGTTACAATACAAAAATGATCTGCTCTTCATACATTTAGTATTATGCGACGAAAAGTAAAAGAATATTTAACGATATTACTTATACTTTGAATTTTTTTTCAATAACATTAGCTTTTTCTTTTGACTTCGTCAAAACGAAAAATTTAATTTTCAATATAAGCAATCTCTTAATTAAAATATATCCGTTGCCTTCGTATGTTTAATAAAGTAAATGTTTGCTTCGTATCGCAATCTAAGAAAAATGTTATACACCCTAAAATAAGATTAAAATTAGTTTTTTTTATTTCGACCATACATACCGTTTACATATTTTGGTGGTTTGTATATTTATGTTGTTCACCTTGTGTAATAAACACTAAAAATACTGATGGGTAAACTAGGTATTGCTTAAAATTTCTGTATCATGTTTTGCACAATTCTTGGTTTTTGCTTATTTTTATCTTTTGTACATAATTTGCAATGCACAAAATAGAAAAACACCTCGTTCACCGAATACAGTTTCTTTTGTTTGTTTTTTAATTTTCATGAAATTAAAGCATTAATATTTTAAATAGCAATATAAAAACAAACTTGTTAAAATGCTTCCAATAGTTTTAGAAAAGTGTGATCAACTACTAACAACGAAAAATATATTTCATGTTCCTGATCGAACTGCGAACGAAATATGTTGTTTTTGTTTTTTGCGCTATAAATATTTGTTGGTTTTTATTTTTATGGACCGAATTGGAATATTGACGACAGCCGGTTTTCTAATATTTTTTCTACATAATTTTGAAATAAATAGTACTTAGTACCTAGTTGTTAGAATTTTATCAAAGGTGTTTATATTTACCGATTTTTAAGTATTTAGGTTTTAATCCTTTTTAAACATCTTTTTATTTTAATAATCAACCACTATAAATTTAAAAAAAAACGACGGTGCCGCTGATATTATTGCTTAATAATTTTGCAAAAGTTTAAAATAATAATAAATTGTAAATAGGTATAATTTTTCATTGTATACTGAAGAAAGAGTTTTGAAACTAACGAACTTTATGGTAAACGTATATACATTTATAATTTTTCTAAATTTATAAAATAATAGATAGTTGTTAAAAATTGAAACAATTAGTTGTATTGCATAAATAAATGTTAAAAGCAGTATCAGTACCAAGCGGGTTGCACCTGTAGTTTGTTAAGTTATTGTTTAATTGTGGATAGTGACGATAGTGATTTTGGTGTCAGTGGCAGACGTAAAAATAGTATTTATTTTATCAGATACATAAATATTACAAACATGAATCAACGTGACCTCTTTTACTGTAATCAAAGTTAAATGTCTGTGTTTACACTCGTGTAAATCGTATTTCATGTTCATAAAGTCGTTACCACAGTCAGTCACTATTCTGGGAAATTAGTAAATGATCGAGAATGTTAAATGAGCAAATGTACTTTACAGACACAAACTAATCATAGCATCAAAGCCGTATTAATTATAGCGGTGCACATGCAGAGACAGTCGTACACATCACAACTGCAGCGTGCAGCCTGAGTTTAAGGGCTGAGGGATTTAGCTACAAGCGCGTGCCGGCACGTACTGTATTTTCACCACTTCTATTTAGGTTGATATGACACGTTTGAAGCATCCAGCTCTTAAGCAGGGGTTGTACATTTATTTATACAACTAAATAATTTGTGAGCAACATATTTAGGAATAAAGCGACGATTTACCTCCCTTGCTAAAAATATATCCCAGAGATATATCGTGACATTGTAAGCAAATGGTTGTAAACAGGTGTAGGTAGTGTTGTTTTTTCATCCACTCGTCAAATATTTTTGTTATATTTATAGAAATAATATTGGTAGGGTAAGGCGGATACCTTTCGACAGCTTATTAAATAAGTGCGTTTTTTACATTATTTGTCGCTATGTTCATAAATTAAAACATATTTATAGTACATAGTATATATTTTTTAAACATAAATTGGCTGTAATAACATTCTTGGTAAAATTATAAAAGGTTCTTTATGATGATAAAGAAACAATAACCTACTTGAAAAAAAAAGAGACCCAAAACAACAAAGTGTTTAATCCCATCCTGACATACGGTTGCGGATCATGGACCACGACCAAAAAACAGCAAAGCCGTATTAGAAGCATGAAAATGAGATTTCTTCTAAGGAAAATGGAGCGTAAAACGCGTTGAGGTAAAGCAGAAACGAAACCCATAGAGAAAACTTAAAAGTACAACCAGTAGAACAAAATATCCAAGAGGAATAACTAAGATGGCTAGGTCATGTATACAGGGTGGTGCTTTTTTCGATGTTCACCATTGCTATTTAAGAAACGGTAAGCGATACAAGGTCGGTTAAATTAGAGAAAAGTTGCACATTTTTATGGCGATTAAGAATCTGAAAAGAAATCCTGGATATTTTGATTCGTTTTTGATTTATTACAAAAAAACTGAAAAATGTGATTTTAGACAAATATTATTATCTTCCCTACCATTGACGCTATTTCATTTAAACTTGGTAACTTTATGTTTTTGACCGTCCTGGGTTTGATGACGTCAACAGAAATTGTCTAAGCCTTCTAGATTTCAAGTTGCGATAGTCAACTTTTTTATTTCTTATGGCCGCCATATTGGATTTTTACACCATCAGACAGACAAAAAAATTAGCTTTTCAGATTGGTAACCAACATACCTTTTTTCTTTCAAAAAACTTGTTGAAATTTTAAAATTTGTGTAAATAATTGATAAAATCGAAAATGCTCTGAAAAACAATTGAAATTATAATATAAATCAAAGTGACACTACATTTTATAGGTCTAATGATAACGAAATTAAGATTGTTGGAAACATATTTAGAAGATATGTTAGGCGAATTGCCATTATTAACAATTCAAAATCATCAGTAGTTTCAGCAAGAAGGAGCTAGTCCTCACAACGCCCGCATTGTAAAAGGATATTAATTTAGATGTACGCTTTCAAAATGCATGACTTGGTACGTTTGGTCCTGTTCATTGGCCTCCGCGATCGCCATGTTTAATGCCTATGGATTACTTTTACATTGATGTTGTTTATGCAACCCCAACGGAAAATATTGAACTTCTTCGCCATAAAATCAAAAATGCTTTCGACTCTATTTCGAGACAAACTATCCTAAAGGCAGTGGACGAAATGAATTTGAGGACTAACCACTACATCATACATAACGGCGCGCACTTTAAACAATTTAAATAATTATTTATCTGGTGTTTTAAATTTATTGTCATTTCGTTATTTTATTAGACCTATAAAATGTTGTGTCACTTTGATTTATATTATAATTTCAATTGTTTTTCAGAGCATTCTCGATTTTATCAATTATTTACACAAATTTTAAAATTTCAACAAGTTTTTTGAAAGAAAAAAGGTATGTTGGTTACCAATCTGAAAAGCTAATTTTTTTGTCTGTCTGATGGTGTAAAAATCCAATACGGCGGCCATAAGAAATAAAAAAGTTGACTATCGCAACTTGAAATCTAGAAGGCTTAGAAAATTTCTGTTGACGTCATCAAACCCAGGACGGTCAAAAACATAAAGTTACCAAGTTTAAATGAAATAGCGTCAATGGTAGGGAAGATAATAATATTTGTCTAAAATCACATTTTTCAGTTTTTTTGTAATAAATCAAAAACGAATCAAAATATCCAGGATTTCTTTTCAGATTCTTAATCGCCATAAAAATGTGCAACTTTTCTCTAATTTAACCGACCTTGTATCTCTTACCGTTTCCAAGATAGCAATGGTGAGCATCGAAAAAAGCACCACCCTGTATAGAGTGGTAGAAGAAATAATGCCCAGGAAAACGTAAGAAGCGAGAACGGGAAGAAAAAATCGAAGAGGAAGACCAAGGAAAACTTGGAATGAGGAGGTGAAAGAAGCTGCCACAAACATGGGGATCGAGTGAAGTAAGGTTAGAGAACTTACAAGAAACAGAAAACGATGGAGAGAAGTATATAAAAAGAAGCCGCATACATAAAAAGGACAAAAGCCTCACATCTAAAGGTAGAGAGGCATAAGAGTAAGAAGAAGGAGAAATTTTGCAATAGTCAGTCTGTCCTATCAAGATGTTTTCTAATCCATTTAGTATGCGCTAGTACGTATGCCACGGTAAAAGTACAATATTGACTAAAAAACACATTAATCCACCGAAATATGTACATTTATTCATTATTATGCACTAAAACCTCCATTAACCGGACAAATTGGGAATAAAGATGGTTCAAATAATAATGAATCATGATAATTAAAAAGGGAAAAGGTATCTAGTATGAATAATTTTTATTGAAATGTAGTTTCACATAATACATAATACATAATACCTCTATACCTACATACCCTTCCAACAGAAAAATTTTGTGATAAATTTACGCAACAAATCCGTATAATCTGCAATGTTTTTTGTAAAAGTTATTTGTTTTGTACAATCCGGATAATCGAAAATCCGGATAATGAAAATTTTACTTTAATTTACATCTACCGGAACTTATAAACAAAACAGTACTCACATTCTTTGTTGTATTTAACAAATGACTGGACTTAAAAGGTCCTATATATAGTGTATATATAGTGTAAAACAGTCACGTATCGCGGTTGGTAGAATGTACTGTTTATAATTAGCTACTATTTTTTTTTTTTTTTGTAGTAATTTTAAGATTTATTTGTCATAAAACTATAGCTGTCTGTATACACAATCCTATCAACCACGAATTGTCACTGTTTTATATTGCAGCTATGCCTTTTCATCAGTTCAACCAATTCAGAACCACAGTATATGATCATTGGCATGTCATTACTTTTTATATTTCACTCTTTAGCCACTAAAAAAATCCTAAAAATATTGAATTATTATACTTACAAATGGTATACAGGGTGAGTCACGACGGACGCGTCGGAGTTTTATGGCGAAACCGTATATTTTTTCCAATTTCTGTCGCTGTTAGATTATGTAAGTCAATAAGGGCTACATTTTAAAAATATTTTTAAATATACAGGGTGCTCAAAAAAAAATATGCCATATCAAAGTTATACTTTTTCTTATGGAATTTTTACATTTTTGAATTTCTCTTCAAATTTACTTCAAAAAATGTAAAAGGTTATATGGGTCTAAAGTCAACCGTTCTCGTGAAAATTGCTTTTTCATGAAAATAGAGTACTTTCAAAAATTTTCAACATTTCAAAACTTTGAAAAGTCTGAAGAAATTTGCTTGGAGATAAGATTGACAATAGATTATGTAACACTTTGCACCACCTACATTTTTAAAATATTATACAGGGCGTTTATTACGCTTGGTTAAACTTGTGAAACTTTAAACATCGATAACTCATTTTTTTTAAATACAACAACCTATATTTTTTTACACCGTCTTAAAGAAAATTTAATTCTCTTTCGAAAACATTAAGGCTGTTTTTCACCTAAAATTGATATTTTCGGAGATATCGCGATTTTATTGTTAATTATTAGGGCAAAGTAATATTTTCAAGTAGGCTATGAAGGTAGACAGCGATAAATTTGAAACAATTGAAAGAAAAAACAAGAAACTTATAATTTTGTCGTTTGCCTACACATTTTTGACATTTTTTTATAAGAAAGTTGTAGATTTACCATATTTACGTTTAAATATAGGTTTCTCATCAGGGTCACAATATTTTTCATATAATTGAGTTTGATCGTTTGCCAAGTCCTGAAAACCGATTGATAATGTATTAGGTACGAGAACGGAACGCTGATTTAAAAAAAAGTAATGCTGACTTGTCTAATTTTACATTTAAAAAAAAAAACATGGTTGGTACTGTTTTCGGTAGAGTGACGTAGTATCGTATCGTAAACAGACAAAAAATGGTTTATAGGACTTAGTAATTATCTTATAACACTGGTCCAATAAATAAATGCATAAATAATTTTAAAAAATCTCTATTTAAACGTAAGTATGGTAAAACTACATCTTTTCTATAAAAATATGTCAAAAGTGTGTAGGCAAACGACAAAATTATAAGTTTTTTGTTTTTTCTTTCAATTGTTTCAAATTACCGCTGTCTACCTTCATAGCCTACTTAAAAATATTACTTTGCCCTAATAATTAACAATAAAATCGCAATATCTCGGAAAATATCAATTTTAGGTGAAAAACAGCCTTTATATTTTCGAAAGAGAATTAAATTTTCTATAAGACGGTGTAAAAAAATATAGGGTGTTGTATTTAAAAAAAATGAGTTATCGATGTTTAAAGTTTCACAAGTTTGACCAAGCGTAAAAAACGCCCTGTATAATATTTTAAAAATGTAGGTGGTGCAAAGTGTTACATAATCTATTGTCAATCTTATTTCCAAGCGAATTTCTTCAGACTTGTCAAAGTTTTCAAACGTAAAAAATTTTTGAAAATACTGTATTTTCATGAAAATGCAATTTTCACGAGAACGGTTGACTTTAGACCCATATAACCTTTTACATTTTTTGAAGTAAATTTAAAGAGGAATTCAAAAATGTAAAAATATACAGGGTGTTCTATAAGAAAAAGTATAACTTTGATATGGCACTCTTTTTTGGAGCACCCTGTATATTTAAAAATATTTTTAAAATGTAGCCCTTATTGACTTACATAATCTAACAGCGACAGAAATTGGAAAATATAAACAGTTTTGCCATAAAACTCCGACGCGTCCGTCGTGACTCACCCTGTATAATTCTACCGTAAAATTAAATAACATTTAAAAAAAAAATTGTATTTTTAGAGCTAACGCCTATAGTACATGAACTGTTTTAATTTTATGAAATTCGTAGCTACATAGAAATGTATAATTTTAAATAATACCTAGTTTTGTGTTTGTGGTTCTGTGGCTTAAGCAAATTTTTTTATAGTTATTCCTATTTTAGGTAAAATTAACCCCTAATGGTAAATATTTACAGATTCAATCTACATCTTAAGGTGCAATTAATTGTTTTTTACTCAACTGGAAGGAATCTAAATGTCTTAAGAATATTTACTTTTAATTACAAACGATTCAATGCGTTAACGTTTTAGGAGCATTAAGCTTAGAAAAATGATTGTAAAAGTATCCATTTCAATATCCATGTTTGAAGAGTTCTCTGTTCATAATCTTTTACTAATAGACACGAAAACATATGTCGTTCCCATTTGCCATATGTGTGCTATATGACATCCCGTATTATAAGTTAAACCACCCGTTTTTAAACCGCATAAGCCTTTTTAAGTTGTTTCGGAAATCCTTAAACCTCATAAAAGTAAGCATTTATTATAGGGATAACCAAAAACATTATTGGACAATGTGCAGGGTGTTAGGAGAAATGCAGCGTCGACGATGTCGGAAACTATATATCACTGCACTTCTCGCCAAATGTTTGAAATGGTCGTCGTCACACATCTACATGGCATGAGGCCGTAAAAGGGCACTTTTGAATGGAATGCGAAAGATTTGCACGTTTGTTTTAAAAATACGTATAGGTGCGAAGGGCTGTTTAAAAATACATTTGAAGTATCGTGGTGTTTAAGGGGATAAAGGCAAAACAAATATGTTATTGTTTTGCGAGACGTTTGATATTATATTGAGCTTTATAATTATTATTTAAGCTTTAAAACACACAGAATGTTCTTAACGCCAAGATCTTAACAGAAATCTATTTTTACCTAAATAATCATCAAGGTGGATACAGTTTAATGTCTCTATATGTAATAACAACAGTGCAAATACGCTGAACGTGAAGAAGAATCAGAAGTAGTATATTTAGCGCATTTAAAATTGTCTAAAAGTCGAAGACCACTAATTAATAATAATTACAAATATTTAAATAAATTATGTGAGTTAAATTATTCAATAATTCAAGATATTCCTTAAATAATGTAAATAAGCTTAATTACAAATAAACATAATACTTTCATCTAAAAATACTTAAAATTTTAGTTGTCATTCATATTTAATTATATGGCTAGGATAAGTTTTCAAGCAATTCTGATTTTTGGGACACCCTGTTTATCAAAATAAACTGATCAGACATGATTGAAAGGCAATTTAATCGAATTTTGATGTAATGTATTACGCTTCAGATAAACTAATTGATGATTTTAAGCCTGTATGCTTCTACATTTTGCATACTTAACACAAAACTCGTTTTTTAAATATTATCTTAATATTTAATCTGGTCAAATCTGTTCAAAATTCGCGATTTTTCGCATTACCCCCTTAATGTGCGTTGATTGAGTTTCCCTGTATTAATTAACATCAAAAATGAAAACATTAGGTTAATAAATCAGATTATAAGTTGTGCATCCGATAGGTCGGCCATCAATCAGTTGACCGACAGCGTTCAGACGAGCTAGCAAAAGTGACCGGTAACGAGGCGCAATGGCCGATTACTGACTGGTATACGCGGACTCGATGTTAAATTATACATTCAACATGTGTGTTTGTTGAGCAAATCCTACTTTGGTTACTACCAATCATTATGTACTATACCTACATCGACGTTTAGCAGTTATGAATCCTAACTGCAACGAAATATGTAATTTTCATGTTATATTGTTTCCGAAAGACGTTACCCTCTCAACAGCAAATAAATATTCTCATTATTGAATCCAAATGTGTACTGGCTCTATTACAATGTTGTTATTGTGTAACAGTAGTTGAGCTTCTTTTAAAAAATATATTTGTTATTGAAAAACGTTCAGACACGAAGCAATGATAACTAAAAGTTTTATATGTTCGTTTCATAATTTCATCACGACGATAACAAAATAACATAATAACAATCTTAAATATACTTTATATAATTTAACACGAGAAACTGTAATAGATCAGGCTTAACGATGCAATTACAAACATTCCTTAATAATTAATTTTTCGGTTGAGCGTTAAATTATATGTGAGATTTGTCGATAGACGAAAACCGGAATCTTTTGATTATTTTGTCTACTTACCTATATATAATAATATTTTTTCAATTTTTCGATGCATGTCGATTCGAGCAGGTGTGTTTATGTTTTTAAATGACAATTACTATTATTTTTTTCTAGTTTTAATTCACAAACAATTTCACAACTTTGAGCTTTTTCGTCAGTAAAAAACTCCGTTAATTTATTGACTAGGCAAATAAACAAAGAAACAGGTAATAGTTATTATTTAATTTAAAAAAGTACTAAATTAATTACAGTACAGTAAAAAAAAACGTTTAATACTTATGAAGCAAAGCGAATTTATGAAACTGTTTAGGGTTTAATGTAAAGGAAAACAAAAACTAAGTGATTTTTATTAAATAGAAAGTTAATACATACAGAATTATTTCAGTAAGCAAGATAATTATTCACAAAATATTTGTTGTAATTCAAGTTTTTTTATAAAATTCATGTAACAGAAATTTAAAAAAAAACAGGAGCAGTATTTTAATTAAGGATAAAGTAAAAAAAAAAAAATGTATGTTTGTTTCTCGTACTGTGTTCGTTGACGTTTAATGGTTAGATAAATTTTATTTTGAAAATTACAATAAATTTTCTTGTTCTAGAACTCATTACGTTGTTGGTTTGATTTGGTCGGGTAGACTTAAGTAGCTGACCAGATTTAATTGTCCCATATTGAGCGGTGTTAGTGTACAGGACTTGTGGTCAACAATAACAAACAGCAATAACGCTGGTCGTTAGCCAACTTTACTAAGTCATTGTTGGTTCTCGGGACTTAATATGCTTCGCATATGTTCTAGCCGTCGTGTCGTTTCTGCGTTTAACATGTTCAGCGGAAACATTTGTTTTTGTTTATTAACTTTCGTAAGTAACAAAATTCTCGCTGAATTAAAAAAAAAGAGTTTTTACGGCATGGTGTAGTAAGCAAGCATCCATAGTATTACCTGAGATGTTTTGTATAAACGCAAAATGTAGGGCGACAAGAATTAATTGTATTACACGTGTATTTTTAACACCGATAGAGTTGGTTAAATTAGCAGCATTACAAAAAAATCGATTTCCGGTTCCAAAATTGAATACTGTAGTCAACTTTGCAAGTAAATTGCAAAAAGCGACAGTGTAAGTTTTATAACAACAAAATTGCCCATGTGCCGCTATAAGTTGTTGACAGCCTGTACATTTTTAACACTTTTGCTGAGCGAACTTTTACTGAGCGAACTTGAAATACAAAACAAAGGTTAATATATCTGATATAAACCTCCCTGAAGGGCATATCAAGAATTATACTTGAGGCCATTAGGGTCCGAATGTAGAATTTGATCACCCTGCAAAATAAAGTATAAATAGCATGAAAAGTCGTCGCCCCTTTCTTAAAAATTGCCTACAATTCAAGTCTTAAATGCCTAATTTTTTAATTAGTTTTGTTGTTGCTTAGTTTGATCCTGAGTTCAGCGACAAGAATTTTGTATCCTCGATTGTTTAGGACGAGAAGTAAAATGGTCCTTTTTGAAATAACATAAAATTCTTATTTATATCGCAAGGAATTTTTTAAAGTTTGTATTAAAATTAAAACAAAGTTATATTATGATTTTGTGAACATACACTAAGTATAACTATTAATTTTCAAATTTTGACGACATATGAGACAACCCTAATTTTGTTTGTAATAATGCACATCTTAGGTATATGCGTCAAACTTATAATGGGTATGCTAGTCTGTAATTAACGAATTTAATGAACTTATGTGTAAGAGAATTATAATTACTTTCGAAACTGTACACTAATATTTGGTTTCAAAGCACTATGCAAATGGTAGTAAAATTTAGTCATGACATAGATGCTACTGAACTTGTTGTATGGCCATATTATTAACCCTACCGCTATAAACAATCCCCTGTAACCACATGGTGTATTTACCGTGGGTTGCTAACATAATAACACCACTAATATGCATACAAAGGTAGCAGTCCCTCGCAAATGGGTTAAATCTGAGGATTCCGAGCCTAATTTCATCTTTTAGGGGGTTGGAACAATATTTAGCTTGTTTTTGCCCCAGGTTATGCTATGGGAAGCAAATCCTTTTAGCATATGTTATAGGGTTATGATGCACTTGTACTAATATGAAGGTATCCTTACAAATATCTTCGAATTTATAGGATATTAAATACGTGCTGAAAAATATGTTTAAAAAATAATATGTTCATCCGTATTTTGACAAAATGTGCTAATGTGAAATTGAAAAATATTTGATACCAGTTTGTTGAGCTCTCGCAGGACATTATGTTTTTATTGCGTTGATGGAAAAACTAAATTTAAAATTGCAGCAAATCAATAACTTTTGTTTATTTTGCTACCAAACTGGAATACAACGCTTTTACTGTTTTATGTCAAATTGTTGTGACGGTGTAGGTACCCACTTCTTTTTTTTTTTTTACTTGATTTTAATTTAAAATAAAGGAAAAAAACATGTTACCATGATTGCTTATTAAAATGAATGCATCTAAAAATTCACTCAGGCAGGTTTATAATATTTTTTTATACAAAATGTTTGTCATAGTTTTTCGGCCGGTAAATGCCTAAAATTTGTGTCATTGAAAGTTTCTGATTTTTCAACAAATATAACAATTAAAATTTATAACGTTGTTCATTCAGTTTTTTTGGCATAGCAACATACATAAAAAAATGACAGTATTTATACGTGACAGTGTTTTGTGAATGTATGAATCAAACGTTTGCTTATAATAGCAATGCACGCGTGTGTGTTTAAATGCGTTTAGTAAGAGATTAGTAAAAGCTGTTTAGTATAAATAATATAATCACTGACACGAAATAAACAGCGATTTAAATCGAGACAAAAAAATAGAAGAGGTGCTATTATGAATTAACCACTCCTTACAATTTTAGTGGGTACAACAATAGACTGGAAAACAATGAATTTTAACCCGGCTATTAATTAATTTATGTGAGATGCAACTCATTTTCTTACAGCTTAACTTAAAAAAAAAATTGTTGTGTGGACATAAAATTATAAAAACAACAAATGAATTTTGTTAAAAGATTAGAATTAATGTTTGCTTAAAAACTCTAAATATTCGGAATAAATATCTTGCTAAAAATCATTTCCAGATTTATTTAATTCTGTGTTTTAAGCTTGTTAATCACCGATTTCATTTCAGTAAGATTTGGATGAAAAGGTTTTTTTAGGTTTGATTATATTAAAATTTTAACCTCAGATATTAAGCTTAGAATTACATTAATCTTAAATTAATATGTAAAAGTTGAGCAATGAAGAGAATGGAATCTAAAATAGTTGGGTAAATGCGACAGGAAATCTTTTAATAGCAAAACAGCGGCAAACAATTTTCCCAAGAGAATAACCGTTTTAGTGCAATCATAAACGTTATTGCAGCAAACAAGGTTGAGGAAATTATTGGCCCTTGTTGTAATATCTGCATAATGTGCACTAAATTATAGTAATAAATTACGAGATAAACTTTTTAACTAGCTTCTTATTAATTATAAAGCCTAAAATGTATTTAATGAACTAATTTAAGTGACTATTTACTAAACAATTTAAATAATTTCCTCATAAACATAATTTGACTGTGATGTGCACAAAAAGAGATTGGTTTTATAACATAAAGTTGATGAAGTTTTGTGATTACAGACAAAGGAAAATAAGACATACTATAAAAATATAATTTATGTAGTGAATTGATACATATACTGTACGAAGGTACCAATATAGATTTGGGACGTTTTAAGTATGCTTTGTTTAAAAAAACTACAGTTAGAGATTTACGTATTGGTTATCGTTGTATGTATGTATTTATACGTTGTTCAAACAAATACGTCTACACGTATTCAGCACTGGTCAATTTTATTTCGAAAACGAAATGTGTACTTCCAAAACAACGAATATTGCTTTCGTGTTTTAAAAAAGCGTCAGTTATTATTGACTTAACAATCAAATGTAGTTAAGTGAATGTTGACTTTTGATCATACATCACACATTTAAATGGATCCCACACAAACATTGAAAAGATATGCTGTTTTAAACCGTTTTTTTGAAATATAAAGTTTCACATGGTGTTGAGTAAGCTTTTGTTTATTTATCTAAAAAAAAAACTTATTTTAATAATTAAAATAATATAAACCACATTTAAAAAATATAAATTTTTTTAAATTACCTATCTACTGTCGTCTTAAATCGCGAAGATAAAAAATTCATTCAAATATTCAGCATCAGACTGAAACCACATTATAGTGGATCGGTACACTTTCCTTCAGCTCTATAACAGGGTGATGTCCGCAGGTCGGCGTTTGATGTGATTTTCTAGATATTTTATTAGTAAGTTTCCCTCGCGATCCTAGACCGAAATTGGCAAAACTAAGCTTTATTGGTCCCACGATAAGGCGCTCGAATGACCGTTGCCATCAAACCTAAAACAGCATAATATGGTGGGACCCTTGTGTTATAAAAAGCCGCGAAAAGAAAGACATTTTGACCCTCAGAGGGGAGATCGACACTTGCTACCCTCCGGTTCAATTTGGCATAGTTAACCTTCGGAGCGTAGCCGACATTGAGCTTAAGAGCCTCTCACATAAGGCTCACCGATTTTAGTTTTAATGATCGTTGTTGATATGGTGCTTTCAAGATATCTTGGGCATGATGTATGAATACCTAAGGACATATGCTTTGAATGTGCAAGCTGCTGCACGGTATAACACACGATATTGCAAAATTTTACCCCAACATCAATGATTTTAGATATTTTGCATGTTCCCCTTCGAAAAAATGCTTTAATAAAAAAAAAACTTTCGTGTATTGAGAACTTCATATCGTTAAGTTTAAGAGCAAAACCATACATTTTTTAATTTCTCTCTTAATGAAATCTGATAACATTCTAATACTAATATGTAACCTAATGATATATGTCGATGTTCTTCAGTTTTGTAGATAGACCACTACAATGGGGCACGTCGACCGTTATTCATAGTAACAAAGCCATGAAGTGATACTGGAAATAGAATATTTCGCTTCGATTGTCTCTTTTATACTGTCGAATGCAAATAAGGGGTGTATTCCGTTACAAAGGGCTGGGGGATTAAGCTAGGGAATTAGTTAGATTTAGTTTGAGTGTATTATTTGTTTAAATAGAATTGGCTGCTAGCGGCAAGTGTGTCAGCATTAAAATTTTCGCACGAGATTTTTACACTAAAGTTGTTTATACAGGGTGTGTGCAGTGTGCTTCGTTCGATTTTGAAGTGTGTCGGTTATGTATTAAAATCAGGCAGAAAACGGTTATTTATACAACATGATGTGTTAAAAGTCTGTCAACTGTCAAATATTCCCGGTTTATATAAAGGTACAATTTTGAACGAGGTGGCGTTAGAAACGTCTTCACTAAAGCCATTTAAAGCAAGTTTTAAATAGTTTTTCATATACAGAGTATTTAAAAATGATACCAACTGTGGATTCTTTGCCTTTCTGAATTTTTGGGACCTATACTAATTATTTTATTTAATTAAATAAAAAGTTTTTGTGATTAAAAAGCATGGCGATGAAGTTATTCCTATTTATATAAAATATTTGACGCAATATATACTTTATACTTTTGCGTAGCTCAAATCAATGAATCTCTAAAATATTATCGGTTAGTTTATATAACTAGCACAAAGTGTTATTCCTCTTGGAGAGTTTACTTAAATACCTATACTGTACCAAATTTCTTAACTTTTTGAAATCAACACATACAGGTACTTTTACCAATAAAATTATTTAGCTTTGTGTTGGTTTACAATAATGTTGAGTTAAATGTATTTAATTTGTTGACCAAGGTTTAAGAAGTCTTACAGTCAAATATATGGAAAATGTGAATAACTTTACAACAAAACTTTTTATTCATAACAAAGTCTTACATAAATAAGCACATTCCGAAAATTCAATAATTTGCAGTGCTGTGAACTAAAGCTTCTTACACTATTTGTAGATAGCTTTGGAACACACTTTTCAAACTCCCAAATTTTAATTTTTGTTAAACTTGAAACATATTATATGATCGCTATCATGCTTTTTACACACACCGTATAAAATTCAAAGTTATCTGCTTAGTTTTAATAAATAAAGGCAAGCTGTCTTTTATGTATAATCTGTTAAAATCCTATTTGTAAATTCCTTTGTAACACAGAGTACACATATAGTTTAACGTTTAACGTTTTATCGTTACCAGATTAAAGCTGCATTTCGATACATTTTTACATGATGCAATTTGAGCCGGTGACGGTTGAACTGCATTTCGTTTTGCATCGGTTAATTAAACGTTGATATCAAATTTCCAATGAAAGTAAACACCGTCATTGCAAATTCCTTTAAACTAAACGCATCAAAAGTCGTATCGGAAAAAATCAATCAACAACAATGATTTTACAGGTTCCAGTTAAATATATATTGGCTTGTGGAACGCTTTTAAAGGATCTAAAGTGGCCGGTAGTTTTTGATTCTCGTTTTATAATGTTATATAATTTATTTTCATTATTGCAAATTGCTGTTCCATTCGTATACTATTGTCGTACTCATTAATAAATAACAAATAACAAAATATAATTCATTTAATATTATTTTTAACTTTTTGCTCGGGAATCGTTCATCGCTGGAACGCTCAAATATGGAATCCAGAAATTAATAATTTTTGCTGCCCTCTATATCACAACAGCCTAAGTGTAATATAATTACAAAACACTTCTTTTTTGTGTCTTAACTATTGTACAGTGGAAGATAAAAACATCGTGTTAATGTAACTCAAGGGCTACGAATTTGACTAAGCATTGACTAAGCATTATAATTACGCAACTTTGCCCCAATTTGTAGCCCTTGAGTTACATTAACACAATGTTTTTATCTCCTACTGTACAACAGTTAAGACATAAAACGAAGTATTCTGTAATTATATTATACTTTGGCTGTTGTAATATAGAGGGCAGCAAACATTCTTAATTGCTGTATTCCAGATTTGAGCTTTTCAGCGATGAACGATTCCCGTGTTTTCATGGTTCCATTGTTGCATATGATTCCTGCGTTGAGTGATTCCAGCGTTGAACGATTCAAGATTTGAATGATTCTACCGGTACATTTTCCAGATTTGAACATTCCATATTTGAATGTTCCAACTTTTTATGCGGCTCCCGACATATTTCATCGTAGAAAAAACATCTGAAAGTCATTTGCTAGAGAATTTGCTGCGATCTACAAAAATATTAGGTTTGTAGGGGTTTCCTTTTAAAATAACAAATCTATGTATTCGACAGTCAAACTGAATCACCCGGTCTAGCTCTTTCTTATATTTTTTTAGATTTCTATAGCGTCAAAGTTATTTTGAAAATAAGTTATGATCATAGCTTTTATGTAAAATAAATCCTTTTAGGCAATGAAAAATACATTTTTATTGACGATTGGTGCACAGTAATATTTTAATATCATGCATTTAGAAAATTATTCAAATTTGTGCAAACGTGCATTTATACATGAGAATGCATTTTAGTTTTTATTCTCCTTTGATTGCGTCCCATAAAACTAAATTTATCCGCAGCTTATGCAGCTGATGGTTATTTATGACCTGACTGATCATAATTTCCAATAACTTTGTAATACCCGTTAATCAATTTAAAATGTTGCATTTAAAAACGTAAATGTCTATGAGATAAATCAAGCGTATTGTACTCACATTCTGATATCCGCGTTCATGGATTATGGACAATAGTCGAGGTTTATGTGGTAGGTTTTAATTTAAAGTATACATTGGTTGGTTGTTGGTTTATCGTATAACATAATAATTTAATGAGCAAACAAATCAGGATGAATTTTAGGGTAGGTAAGCTAATAAATAATGAAGTGGTAACCTGATTAACTGGCGTAAGTCTGCACGGACCGTGTATTACGGGTTATTATAGTTTAACTCCTACAGTTGCGCATGCCACAGTCCACAGTTGCACGCCATTTTGTTTACTCACGCGATTTAAAAAATAAATTCATTATTTTAAAACTTGTTAGATGGAACATGCTAACCCCTTTTAATCTATCAAATACTTACAAAGAGTTAAATTCAAATTAAATCCTAAAATAAATAAAACTTAATGTGTAACAGTCGTTAGGTCGACTTTCGTGACAAACTGCAATATGTAGTTAAGATTATAATGATAATATAAAATAAAGTTTTCTAACTGTTGTCGCCGCATAGTTTATTATTTTGATAATGGTACTATGAACTGGTCGACTAAACTTTTTGTTATACTTTTTTTTTGAAAGCGTTGTAGCTAGGTGGTGATGAAAGGGAATTCAGCCCGGTGTATACACCACAGTATAGAGATCATACAGTAGGTACAGATTACCTTTTTTTTATGTTCGTATTTTCATTGCGCACGCACAAAATTGGTGGTACTTTTTTAAATAGCCGAGAGGTGGCGCGACGATTTCAAATCATATGACGTATCATATGATCTCTATTTAGATTCCAACGTGGTTTTAAAGTCTTATGTTTTGGTTTTTTTATATAAATAATTTAAAATACTTTTTACATCTGCTATTTGAACTTGTTACATATTATAGAATATAGTTTTTAAGTTAGTTCATAAGAACGCCACTAGAGTAAGTTAGGTCCTTTGTCATGTACATCTTCAGAACTAATAAAGTTTTATTTGTTATTATTACTTGTTATATAAATCAACCTGATAGTGACTAACAATAATACAGAACTTTTAAATCAATTTACGCCAATTTTTAACTAACGCCATCTATTAACTAAAATATGAACTACCACCAATAGACGGCCTTATTGGATGGAAAATTAAACAACAAACTTCAAAAGTGCCGACAGAAGCTGTACCTACCACAGCTTACTACAGTTAGGGCACTCTCTTTGCAAGAACGGTTTGCGCCGATCCACACGCGCCACTTCTTAGCCCCGCCTTTGAGTTAAAACAACACAGAGGTGGTATTAAAATCATTCTACAGTTAAATCTGTTACGTGGACATCAGTTTTTAATACGGCGCTGTTATCGCTCACTTGGGATAATTTACAAATATTTTAAGTCCGGCCCCGACTTTTTCGCTCAGTGCGAGTGAAATAGCGCTAGTGGATCCAAACCGACAAGATCATAGGTGCCGCCTGAGAGTGCCCGAGCTGTAATAAGCTGTGTCCCTACTGTATGCTTTCTATACTGTGGTATAACATTTGAGCATTTTAAAATTGTATGGTTGCTAATTTATTTTATTGTTAGTGGTGATATATTTCACATAAAGTGTTTATAATGCTATTCCTTCAGCTTAGACAAGTTTAATTGGTATTGCTAGCGAAAATTATGCGTTTAGTTACAGTAGACTTTGAACGTTAAGTTTCTCACAAAAAAACTACTAGGCTTTTGTTTTTGTATTTAAATTAAAAATACTTTTTTATTAACCTAAACACTGGTTTAGCAAAAATAATTGTTAGTTCTGTAGTCTTTCATTACGATTTCCAAACGTTTGTCACAGTTTCCGCACTTGTATTAAAATTTACTTTAGGTCTGAAAAAAAATCCCTGTAACTTATTTTAGTTTACTAAAGAGTGTGTTATAATAAAGTTATTTTTTTCGAAACAATTTTGTTGACTCTATTAGTTACTGCGACTTCTAGACAGAAATCTTTCCTTAAATTTAAATTACTAAAAATAACATACATAGCGACTTATTATTTAGTCGAATCTACAAGAAATAGTATGCATATGCAAAACCTACAGGACGCTATAACTGATTGTTTTTTCTTGCTTCTTATTTTTTTAAAGTTTGTGTTATTGTCTCGTATACACAAAATATCGATTTCACGATATCTCGTAGGTAATGTATAATCGTAAGGCTTGCGCACTGTTTTCTTCTGCATTCAAAACAAATTTGCGAAAGAAATCATGCCGTTGTGATTAAAATCACACGGTGACTTTTGATGTCGCGACATCAAATATCACAGTGTGAACTACCCATTACTTTTAAACACGTTTCTATTATTTGACCCAATATCTCCAGTAATTATATATAGTGTCCGGGTAGTATAAAATTAATCACTTTGTCGAAAACAGCGGTTAATAAATAAACTGAAATTTTCATTATAAGTAAACAGATGCTATTTAAAGATGTACTTGTATAAAAAGTTTTGCAGTCACTTAAAAGTTTTTGCTATTTCGTTACAATAAGTAACATAACTACACAACAATACATACCTACTTAAGACAATAATCTACATGTGCTGTATGGGTAACTTTGTTATTATAAGAGTTTAAGAGTGACATAGTCGGTTAAATTAGCAAAGTTGGGAACAATTTCAAGACAACTTTAAAACCATTTTGATATTTGACCCACACCTTCAACTTAAAATATTGAAGTTTTTAATTTTTTGTGTTTAATTAAGTGCAGCTAGCTGTGATATTTTGTTCTTTTCTTAAGGCCGCTTAGATTAATATTAATAAATAAATATATATAAAAGTCCAGGCTGACTCTGTGACTCTGTAACGCATGAAAATAGCTACAAAATAACGCATGAAAATAGCTACAAAATAAATCTGTCAGTTTTGACGTCTATCAGGGTTTGAGGTTAGGTTATTATAAAAGGTTATGTTATTATAAAAAGTAATAGTTTACATTTAAGATATACAATATACCCGTGCTAGTACAATAATATTGCTATAACTTACTTATTTTTAAAGATAAACCTAATAACCCATACATCAATGACACTAGAAAACATTGTCTTTTAATGAACCCATAGTCAACTATGGTTGCCATTTAGGAAAAGTCAGGTTTGGCTTATATCTCAAAAATCAAGTATGCCATGACTTGTTAGATATTTTTTTCTCCGTTCTACGTAAAAATATCTACAGGAATCATTTCACATTTTAATTTTAACATAGGTTGCTTTGGAATTGTTTACCATTGAAATAATCGTCTGTTGTTACTTTTTTTTTTAAATGTTGAAGGTGTTCGTCAAATGACAAAATGGCATTCAATTTGCCTTGAATTCTGCCCAACTTTGCTAATTTAACCGACCATGTAACTCTTATAATAACAAAGTTACCCATACAAAACATGTAGATTATTGTCACCCTGTGTATGTATAATATAAACAATAAAACATTTTAACCAGGGCTTGAAATCAAAAAAAAAAATTGGTTAACGGTTAACCGAAATCGAGAACTTTATTTTTATAATAGTTTTTGGTTAAAAGCCGGTTTTTCGATTTTTTTCGTAAGAAAACGGTTTTGTGTAAAAATCGATTTAACTTATAAACCGGTTTTGAAAACCGGTAAGAAATCGATTTTCGACATTATTTAGATTAGGAACGCAAAGTATGGAAAGATAATAATAATAATCTTTAATCTTTATTTGTTCTGAATATCCCAAAAAAGGTGTAGAACTTGTCACAATAATAATTTACGTACATTACAAATAATATACATAGTTAATAAAAACACAGAAAAATTATATTATCCATCTAAAATTTTATAATATACAGGGCGTCCCCGTTATTACCGCGAATATTTTAAGTGGTGATAGAGGACCTTTTTCTAAGAAAAAATTTCAAGTAAATTTTTTTCCTAAAATCAAATGCTAAGCTGATATCAACACTTACTTGATTTTTGTACACTTCTGCATTTATAAAACTCTGTAGCCGAAAATATTAATAATATCGTAAAATACCTTGAAGCTTTTTAATAGAGCATGAAATTCTCTACAAAATTAGTTCTACTTATTTTTTGTCTATTTTTTGTACAAACTGCTTTATAACTCTCAAACCATTGCCTTTAGACAAAAAATAAATAGCACTAATTTTGTAGAGAATTTTATGCTCTATTAAAAAGTTTTAAGGTATTTTACGATAAAATTGATATTTTCGGCTACAGAGTCTTATAAATGCAGAAGTGTAAAAAAATCAAGTAAGTGTTGATATCAGCTTAGCATTTGATTTTAGGAAAAAAATTTACTTTAAATTTTTTCTTAGAAAAAGGTCCTCTATCACCACTTAAAATATTCGCGGTGATAACGGGGACACCCTGTATATATGTACGATCAAGCGTTCAGTAACGACTTTTGGTAAACTAATCGCATTTAATACAGATTTTGTATTTTTTTAAAGTAATTTTAATTTAAAAAAGATGTTAAAAAAGTCGGTTTTTAATTATTTTGGTTAAAGCTTACCGTCTTTTTGCCATTAAAAATAACGGTTTCGGTTTCGATTAAAAATTATTTTTACTAATAAAAAATAACGGTTAACCGGTTTTTTAAACCAGTTTTATGCCCTGATTCTAACAATTAATACAATAAAGATAGGAAATTTTTTGATCATACGGTATGCAGGCAAATTTTAAGGGCTTAACTGAGGTACAAAATTTAGCAATTACTGAATAATATTTAAATAATATTAAGTTTTTTCTTCGAATTTGTTCGCATAATTAAATAATTTTTTGGAATTAGTGTACAATATCTATTGATCTAGTCAGCCCCTCAAAAAATCTTTAATTATTTTATGATGTTATAGATATATTAACTTTAATCAACTGCTTACAAAAAGGTCGAAATTAAATTATTTTACCCTGGCGCAGGATAACACAGTTTCGGCTTATTTTTTTTTTCATACCTAACATTTATCAATTATTGGCAGCTGGATTATATTAAAGTTGCGTCGTTATTAATTATATATAAATTTTTTATACTCCCAACTGTATGATTTTCCTGTAGTTATTTATTAAAGCCTACATAGATTCACTGAAACAGACAATACCACGCAAATCTACAAACAAACAATTAAACAAATACCGTTATACTTATAATTACTAACCACGATTGCGCTTACATACCTACATTTACAGCGCGCATTAATTTATTCAAAATCAAATTCAATACACATTTGATACCATCGCGTTCATAATTTATGTGTAACTTTGAGAAAATACCGGTAAGAAGGTGGGGTATATATCATATAGTTCTCACAGCACGTTATATTGTTCAATTAATGTCGGTATTGTGTGCAACAGGGACGGAACTCTGGCGCAGGTACAAACAAACAAATTAAATTATAGACTGTTCGTATTATAAGATCTATTGTTTAGAATGTGAGATACGTATTTATTATTATAATAAAACAGTGGCGTAACGAGTGGGAGCGCAGTGTGCTGTGGACGCGGGCTCACGAGCCAATGGGATCCATTGGAGTTTGCGGCTCTATCACACTATTATACGAAAACGACTTTAATAGGTGAAACATATCTGGATTAAAAATTTATATCAATAGATATATGTCGCAAAATTAACAATCAACTCTTTAAAAATTACAGAAAAAGGAAAATCTCGGTTATTAATTAGTTTTATCAACTCAAAGTGGTACCTACTTGTTTATATTATTCATCCCTTCCTAATTACATTTTTAAGCTTTGATATTTTCCTGTTCCTAAATTATTTTTTTTTAATTTCTTTATTTCATTGGGTCTATTAAGCAGTATTTAATTCATTTAATTTTTAAGAATGTGCGTTTAGTGTTTGCACTTGAAGCTGATAAAAAAAAAATTGAAGTAAATCTATTTGTAATCGCTGTATTTATTAAGATATTCGTTTAGAAATTATCTTTACCATTATTTATTCTTTCATCGTTACACAATGCATCAAAATATTTTTGTTTTATTATTTTATTTTTTCGTTATATTTTCAGCTAGTTTTGAGATTTCTCGATAGTTTTTATTTCTCGAGAAATGAGAAATAAATTTCTTATTTTCTCGAGAATTCTCTAGTCTCGAGAGATCTCATATAATATATAAATTTACATTTACCCACTTAAATTCAGCTTAAAAAGTTATACAACAATGATTATCACTCTTTAATATTAAATTTATATATTTTACTTTTTATTTTAACACATCTTGGACCGGCACATAATAAATAAATTTTAAAATATATTAGAAATTTATTTTTGATTTATTATTTATAACGTCAAAACCTGAATTTCATTAATAGGTAAGTATATTATTCAATGGAAGATAATAATCGTAAGTGATTTTAATTAAACATTATTATTCTAAACATTATGAATCACTTAAAACAGGGACTGAGAACGGAACGAAAACGAAAACGTTAAACGAAATTAGCCGAATTTTTTTTAAGAACGAAAACGAAATTATTATTTTTCGTTCAAGAACGAAAACGAAATAAATATTTTCCAAAACCGGTTTTAACCGGTTTTGTCACTATTTAAATTTTATTTGTTAAACACAAAAGCGAATTTACCGTCTATGCTGGGGAGACTCCATGAGGCAGTAAAAAATCTCTTAAAATAAGTGAGCTTCACTTTTCTCCATACATTTACATAAATATGTATTAACAACTTTATTGTTTATACTTGCAATTTCGTGTAACACAATTTACGGTACAAATATTCTCTATTTCTAATTTGTTTTTTTAGATCTTCAATATAGAATACACATTTGATTGGATATATATTATTAATGTGTATGTTTTATTAGCGTTTAGACATAATAATAGCAAAATTTATTCTTACTTATGAAAAGGACTAATGTAAAAGATTTATTGGAAGATGTTGCTAGTAAGATTGAACGGAATGTGAAAATGTATATTGTATGGTACGAGAACTATAAAGTTAAAGTATATTTTAAGTTAATATCTTTTTTATTTATAACATTTAGTAAATTATCCACTTGAATTCATTCTTTTGTCTTCTTAAATAATTACAGCAGGATCTAATTTAATTCAAATGCATAGATTTTTAGTACTAAAACAAATTTAAAACAGCACTTGCTATATTTTTATATTTTTAAATAAAGATCGTGTGTCTAATTTAAACTAATCACGTTGTGTTTTTGCACCTTACGGGTGTTAAACTAAATAAAATGGTTAAACGTTAATGTGTTTAACGATTTGGTAAATTTAATATGGCGGCGGTTTGCCAGTCTAAAATATATTGTCCGTGAGCATCAAAAACCATCGCCATCGTTTATATTTTAGTGGAGACGTAAATATTGTTATCGTATTTATAGAGGGTTGTGGTGAGTAGAAAAAAAAATTAAAGTCCTGGATTTTTTGACGACAAAAAAAATTTTAAAACCGGTTTTGACCGTTATTATTTCGGTTCACGAAAACGAAAAAAGAATTTTTTCGGTTAGAACGAAAAGAACGAAAACGATATATTTCGTTTACGTTCCGAACAGAAACGAACGAAATTTTTTTCGTTTTTAGTCCCTGCTTAAAACTTAAACATATCGTCGGTGCACAAGAAAAGTGACACATCTCAAAAATCCTCATTTTTGAGTTAACTGTTATAAAATGTTCATAAAAAGATCGACTTTTATCAGAAAAAACGATTAAGCTTATTCAGTCAAAAAGAAAAAAAGAAGAAAAACACTGTTGTTCCTCAATATTACTTTAATTATTATAAAAACTTGTAGGGAGCAGAAAGTTTGCAACAATTTGTTAACGTTTTAATTTTTGTCAGTTATATGTTATATTCATTTTTGAAAAGATTTTCAAACAAATTAATATAATTACGTTCTTACAAAAAGTATAACAATTGGTTTTATTTTATTTATTGACAATTTTATCAATGAATTTTTAAAGCATTATACAAGAAAAGTGTCATAAGTTGAACAAGGGTTGATAAAAGGGTTGATATAAGGGTGGTTTGTTTAACTTGGTCAAGATAATAATTGTTTTTGAATGCCATAGTACTATGAAACCATCACAATCAAGAAAAATTGCAACATTGTAGAAAATGTTCGTTTTATAACTTTAAAATGCACAAAAATCGTTCTCCTGCAAAATGAGGATTTTTGAGATGTGTCACTTTTCTTGTGCACCGACGATATATAAACAAAATTTAATGTTCTCATTGTACAGATATAAAATATTAAAAAAAAAACACAGAGCATATAAAGTAGTACTAGACAATCTACTTCTTTTTTTTGTCAAAAATCGTTGGCAACCGAAAACTTTCGTTCGTTTTGGGTCGATGTAGGCTTTATCTATTATCTATATATATAAAAGAGCTTGTTTGTTTGTGTGTTTGTTTGTTTGTTTGTGTGTTTGTTCGCTATAGAATCCTAGGTCCGTTGACCGATCGGGACCAAATTTTGCACAGTTACTATTTAGGACCCGACGGATCAAACGCCGTATAAATAACGGCCGGAAATGCCCGGGAACGACCGGAAACGTCCGCCAGGTGCGAGCGCGGAGCGCGAGTAGTCTGCGATTGATAAAAGAGAATTGTTATCACCCGTGCAACGCCGGGTAAATCGCCTAGTTGTAGATAAAGCATTCCTGAGTAGTTCTAAATTTTTGGTTCTTGTACTTGATGATTGAAATACATTAAATTCTTGCTTAATAGTTTTATTTTTGTCATTTACACTGTTTCACTTGAACGAAAAAAACAATAATTTTTTTTTTTCGAGAAAAAACTCTAAATTTCTCGAGAAATGAGAAAATCATAAAAATTGCTTTTTCTTGAGAATTTCTCGATCAAGAATTCTCTAGAAGAAACACTATTTGCAGCATCTGTCGACATAGATTTAAAACTATCCCTTAAGTTAACCAGATATTTTTTTACTGACTGCAATTAAGTTGAATCTCTGGAGGGCTCATCACTTCGGACCCATTTAATTTTTGATACGCCACTGATGTAAAGTAGTAAAGGATATAAAATTTGAACCAGACAGCAATATAAATTCTAAAATCAATGTGTGGGGTATTTTCGATTGTCCGCCTGTACGCCATTAATTATTCTTTATTCCATAAGGATATTTTGCTACTTAAAAATATTTTGACACGCACATTCATGGACATAACTTAGAGTCACTACAAACGAACAAAAAGTGAGCCGAGTATTACCTTGACCATCCTGCATGCATCAATTTTTGATTCGACTTAAGCCGCTACTTCAACTACTGTTGCTTTTTGTAATTAACTACGCATATCAATGTTGAGGTCATCGGCCTGGGTGCATACATTTTAAGTAATAAACGTTTATGATCAAGGTAAAGTCACCGTCTGAGCTGTGCGTGGGCCGTTGGGAGGATCACGCGCATATAATCACAGGGTGTCATGAAAATAGAGATGTTAGCGGAAGACAATGGATGGTCCAACATTAGCACCTGGGTGGGAGCCGCGGTATGCACCTAGAGCCTTAGTAATTATTACTAAACCTAGAGTGATATCATTACAGCACTTCATTAATTATGCAAATTGTTATAAAATGTGCCGACACATAACCTAATGTAGTTGTAATTGTTGCAAGGCGTTTTAATTAGTCTCTTAATTGTAACTACCTACTGTTTGTGTTTATCTACTGTTTGTACTTAAAGTTAAGTTTCTATAAGTGACGTGCTTAAATTATTGGTGCTCATTTTTAAGTAAAATAAACTTTAAACTATCAAGAACAATGTATTTAGAGAAAAAAAAAACAAAAGTTTATGAGAGAAAAAATATTAATTACACAACACTGAACAAAATTATGCACAAAACTTTTTAGAGAAATGGTGTTTTTTAATGGCATTTTATGACTTTAACATTAGCATTTATTGGCAAATAATAATAGGTGGGAGTATTATATTTTTAGCTTTACTTTATATGTAATTTGCGTATTCAACTTATAATGTATCAATGAAATAATTATCGCAAACAATTATTTATAATGTATTCAATGATTGTTAACACTTTTAATATATGTAAAATTAAATAGGTAACCAAAAATCATAATGAGTGTTGATGTGATCTTCAATTTATCAATTTTTTTTTTTATTGCAGGAATAAAAAATTACATGTAAAAATTCTTACACACATTATTAGCTTGAATTTTTAATAATCTATCTAAGTTACTACATAAGACTTTAAGGACAGTTTTACTTGTTAGTCGGATATTTTTTAACTCGCTACGAGTAAGGTATTAACTTTGCTTATAACTTGCGAATTTGACACTTAAAACAAAACAGTTTGCGCTAATATTTAAAAAAAAGTAAATTTTTGTACAATATAATTAGATTTAGGTGGTATATTTTTTAAAAAATTCGTAGTAGAAACCTGCACAATAATATAAATATGCATTTTACCATTTTGCTTTTAAAATTGAATGGAATAATATTTGTGAATGAATTATTTCCGCACATTTTATTTTTATGCAGCAAATTTTGTGAAGTGCAGTATTGGAGACGCTGTTTGGTTGGCTTCAAATAACCTTTTATATTGAAAAATAAATTCCGGAGAATTTATTGTATATAAGGCCAAACTTGAGCTATTTAATTTAAAATTTAGCAGCTTATTGGGTATGTCAGATATCTGCAAGGGCAACCATTGGAATTTTGTAAACAGTAAAATATAAAAAGTTAGTTTAGCTGCTGTTAAGACATATTATTAATATAAATATACAAAGCTGCATATTTAAGGAAAGAGAAAAAATCTTAAAATTTAAATAGTTAAATAAAGTCGTCACTTACACTACGTACAAAATTAACAAATTTTTAAATTAAAAACTACAGTAAAATATTCAAAAATTGCAACTTAGAATTTTCTCTTGTATCTGGTGTGGTACCGGCCATTAAAAAAAAAATTAATAGTTTTGTAAAATAGAAAGATTAGGTCCAATTTAGTAAAATTTTATCGTTTAGGTTATTTTATTGCTTCCCTTATATTTGACACATCCTGTTTATTCGATAATTTGTTTATATATTGTGAAATAATAGTTTCGTGAAACTGTTATGTTGTATTTTCTACTCAATTTGGTTCTAGTACTACGTGGGGGGTATCGATAATTATGAAGAATGATATTTTTTGGTGTTCTTTTGTTAACTGATAGCTCTAAATCTGTTAGCCATAAATCTTGTGTATGAGATTCATCGATTGGCTTACGTTTGAAAAGAACTATGGATGAGTACGGTATTGTTGTGCGGCAGACTCTCAGAGTTGTTAATGCCGATAGTGATAAGCACAGCGTTTATGTTTAATCATGCCTATTTATTAGTATAGTTGCAATTTAATAATTTATTATTCATATGATACGACTGACGGATACCCGACGCAGGCAAGTACTTTGACGGGCAGGTGAAATGCGGTACTTCCGGGTGCCCTTGACCTCGGGTCGTATTCACTGCCACTCACCACCGCCACTGCCGTTTATAAACAATGACAAGCAAATTAACTTGACTCGAAGTTGAAGAAAAACTTAGTAAATGCACTGCAATATCCCGAGAAATTCTTGCTGTGGCGTTGGAGTTACAGTTATCTTCGTAATAACTCCGTTTGCTACTCGAAGGCGAAATTGCACCTACTTAATATTTTTTCTAAGAAAAAACTTTTCTCTTAACAAAAATATGTGGGTTTAGTAAAGAAAATACACTTATCTGTTTAATTAGAAGAATAGAGTTTAAGCAAACTAAGAGTTCTTCAAAAATACCTATGTAAATACATTCACATCAATAACATAATTGAACAAGTTAGATGTTTTTAAAAAGCACATTAAAACACTAGGACATAATATAAACCAACAGACAACAGTTAAATCATGCAAAATTACACAAAACATCACAAAAAAGAAACAGTAATACATTTATATGTAATATATAGTTAGAGCCATTAGGATATGTCAGGGGTGGCCACAGCGACAAGCAATTAAATCAAGTAAATTAGTGATTGAACTTTTTTGATATTGTTTTTAGTGTATCTTCAGAATAATTTTATTGCCATTGGTTTAAAAGAAACACACATTTTAAAAACATTTATGTGTGCTGAATGTATATACCTACCTTGCAGTTATTCAAAATTTTAACATCTCTATTCGCTCTAATTTTGTTAAGTTAACGAAAATTTGTGTTGCTGATGTTGTTTTTCATGGAAATGGCTCTTTATTTTTCGAGTGGTTATGGGGATATCTCAAACATGCCATACCAGCTCAAGCTCACATATTAAACATAATCGTAAAGTTTGATCTAATGTAAGAAATAAAAAAACAACTCTACAAAATTATTTTTGTTTATCAGGAACAAAAAATATAAAAATATTAAAGTACCTAGTTGCTTTAACTCATAGAAGGCTTTTGAAAAGTTGTTTCTATATTTGTCTTTAATATTAAAAACATGTTGAAATTGTGTGTTCATATTTTGAGTAACAAAAACTGTTGATGAATTCTGCTTCAAACAATTAAAATTAAAAATGACGGGTGAACCGGAACGGGAGACTATGTTTTAATTAAAATCCAATCTTACAGCATGCGTGTAATTAAGTTTGGGGGAATATTAATTTTGTCAGGAGCAAGTCTGTATTGTCTTTCCGTCACTGACCTGAATGCAGCTAACCGGCCGGAAATTTTTAATTTACATTGTAATTAAAATTAGCGAATCTTTTGTTTTTCGGGACGCTTTGCATAAGTGTGCAACTGGAAGTAATAGCGCTGTTCACGCACGGACTTAATTGCTATTTATAGCTTCACACCACGCATTTTATACAACAATCGCAGTTCTGACAACGTAACTAAGTGCCACAATTAAAACCCTTAAATCGCCCACAATAGAACAGACCGCCTACGATAGCGCACGAATAAAACAATGACAGTCGTAAGGATGAAGATTTGTACAAATTAAAATTTATGAGCATGTGACGGCCATGGCCATATGGTGCTAGCTGCGGGTGTCCGCTCCGGGGGAACATAATGAAACTGAGAGTCTGATTTGAATGGGGTGGCAGCGACACAACGTCGTGATAATGGCATTCCGTTACTACACCGAACACAATTATTATTAAATGTCTATAATCTTGGAGTTGCATATAACAAAAGACTGCCTTTTAAATGAACGATCAAACATTTAATTTTTTTATTCCAGTTAGTATCACTGCGAACTTTTAACACCAGCAACTACAAACAAACTTCGGAACACATCAAAAATTTTAAAATGACTTAATATTGTTACTTTAACAGGTCGTTACAGTGAGTTGGATATTATTCTTATAATTACAACTTATTTACACAGGATCTACCAAATTTGAAGTTCAGCATGGGACACTACAAAGTTTTATTTAAGAAATACAACAATAAATGTATTTTTTTTTTAAATCTAATTTTTAAATATCGCAACTGTCAATGAATTCTGTCAGGGTAACTTTTTATTTAGTCATTTATAGTTTTCAGCAGAGAGTTGTTCTATCTCTGTTTATTATCTGTTATTCTTTATGGTTACTATTATATACTGGATTTTTGCACTGTTAAATGGTTAAAAAAATTCTTTTATTGTAGATATAATACCTTATCTTCGTAGTTTAAAAATAATGTTCAATGGATTGATAATATTTTTTTCAACGCAACAATTCAAACAATAAACCAAACACAATGTGACAAAACTTCAATAATAATTGTCAAGTTTCATGCGTGTTACCAAAAGTTTTATTGCTTAGTTGGGATTAGAAATAAAGTATATAATTTTTTTTGCAGTATTTTACTGTAACGAAAACATGGAAGTGAAATTAAAACTTACTGGCAAGTATTTCTTTCAGCAAGAATTGCATCGAACAATTGTACGAGTGAATAAGTAAACGAGATTATGATCTAACAATCTTGTTGCCGACTGACAAAACAACAAACCTTATACTGTCAAAATTTTATCGAATTTCAGATTATCATTCCACACATGGTTGTTACAAACTAAAAACAAATTACCTGAATCAGAAACACAAAATTTTTAGTAATAATTGTAAACATTTCGTGATTATTTTAAAAATTTTAATGATATAAGTTTTATTCCGCGCGATGTAAGTCCGCCCTTGTCAGACACGAGCATGTGTCTTAAGGTGTTAAATATATCATGAATCGACCGAACGTTTTTAAAAAAATAAGCAAATTAAAATTGCTTTGACAATTAGATTTCTGATATTTAAAACAGGCAAGTAGATAAACCAAACAGAAATGTAACATACATTTTGTAACTTTTGTTGACTTATTTTTGAACACAAGTTGTTCCAATCTGAACTTAACTCACAACTTTGCTCTGATTTAAGCAACTTCTTTAAACTCTAGTCTAGACTAAAATTTTTTAAGAGGGCCACATCGGGGGTATGTGAAGTGCTAAGTGGGCCTGATTTAAAAAATAATTGTTTAAACGAAATGGCTGTATAAATACCTATAATCAGAATAATAACGCAAAAACAAATAGATTTTTGTTAATAATAAAGTAAACTTAACATATTTTTTTACGAAATTAAACAAATAGGTATTCCCAAAATTAGGATTATTTAATAACACTTAATAATCTTCGTCATAAATATTGAAATAATGCTAATGAGAACTATGAAATTGTTTCGTTGATGCATAAATTACTCTATCGATATTTGGCGTCAAATTTTAAACACTTATTTTTAAAAAAATATGCAAAGAATAACCATCGATTAGTTTTGAGTAGATATTTTATTAAATTCGTTTCATTGTCAAAAATGATTGTTTGCAGTTGTAAGTACTGCCTAATGCAGCAATAATTTTTTTACAAAATCTTTGATGTCGCTATATTTATTTTATTGTCTGGCAACAAAAAATAAAACTTAAATCATGTTTTCACTTTTAAATAATTATTTCTCCGTGTATTGAAAAAGCAACCAATTCATCATAAATTTTATGTGACATTAGCAGTAGCTGTTAATTTTTTTTTTAAAGGCCGCACTCTGGTTGAAAACCCTTCGCGGGCCGGATTTGGCCCGCAGGTCGCAGTTTGGGGACCCCTGCCCTAGTCAATGCAGTTAAGAACCCAACTGAGCCTCAAATTTGGGTCATTTTGTATAAGTTACGCCAAATCAACGCACTTTGCGGAGTTCGTGAAAGAAGCAATTTTTTGACCAGTTCGTAAAATAAGTACCTACTACTATTCCTAGTACGGGAAATCGGCACTTGCCTAAATTGCGAAATAGTTAAGGCATTAAACAAAAACTTTTATCAATCTGTAACCTGATCCTCATTCACTTGGTCACTAAAGGTTGGTTACAGTTTTTTTGTTTTAGTGTCATTGCTTATTTCACAAACTGGACCAATCTTGTGCCTATTTTACGAATTAGGTAAAAAATTGCCTAATTCACGAATTGGGAAAGTTCACTAATTTGGCGTAACATATGAAAATTTGCCCAATTAAAGGTTTTTAAATTTCTAAAGAACATAATTCGTACGATTTAAGTGCAAAAAAGAAATATAAATAAATAAAAATAGAATTTTTCCAAATAAATGTTTGTTGAGTATAGCAACCATAATAAATTGCGTGTATGTGATTAGGGTACACGGATCCTATAGATATGGGATATGAATGCCACCTATGCTGTTCAATATATTTCCATCAACTAAAGGTAATAGTGCTGGGATAAGCAGCTAAACTGGTATTAAAATCACCCGCTGTTTGAAAAACTGTGGCAGCCCACGGCAGTGGCATTATACACTGAAATATACAGTATTGTGTTCTAACGGGTGTGTACCGTAACCTAGACTTTAATAAACAAAGCCCGTTGTTATTAATCCGTCTAGACGAATTGGAATATATATATTTTATAATCCCAAACTGCATTTAATATTATTTTGGAATTTTTCAGAAATTATTTGATTATACGGATATTGCATTATAGCCCAAAATTATTTTGCTTACTTCGTGGAATTTTGTTAGCATATTTGTGAAGTGAAAGATACACCTATGTGGAAAAATAAAACAGGGGCTTTATTCTTTTTAGCGATAAGAGTTCATGGTTAACAAAAAGTAGTGTTGAAGAGGGTAAATATCAATTTTAATTAGATTTGTCATAAAATTATGTGTATTAGGTTTCGATCTAGACTGTTACTTTTCTGTTTTCATCCAATTTTTACATTATCCTTTACACTTGTATTATTTATTATCTGGCTTGTTAATTCACCAGAAAACATTAAATAACTTGCAGTGTCATCGAAAAGTACATGGTACCTACTCCAAGTTTTACTTTTTTCTCTCAAGAACAGTACGAAAAAAATTAATTTAATAGGAAATTGTCCCAAGTTCGACTGGAATTCTGTTATTTTTAAATCCAGTAAATCTAGCAACCAATTACGTCAACTAATCAATTATAGATAATAGTAAATGACAAAAGACCTAGATAACAACATTAGAACAATATTCATTTAAAAAAATATTCGTACCCTAGAACTATGAAACTTATTTAATGGAATTGAATTTTGGAAAATTTTTGAATGTATAATTTTTAAAATTAAGCACCAACGTGGGCAGCAATAAATTGTCAGAAATTGGCAAGCAAAAACGTTAATAGCAATAATCGTTTCTGTAATTCAAAACAAGACGACATAACTTCATTTGTCGGAATTCAATCAACCGCTAACAAAGAAAAATTAATAGGAGCACTACGACCTCGCTTATCAGATCCAATCAATTTTATTTCACCTAATTAGTCATAAAAGCTGTACTACTATAGTGGAGCAAATTGTTGACTAATTAATAATTTCCGCCTTAGCTTATGAACTTATACTATAGTTCTGTTCTATGATATTAGTAGAAAGGAATTTATTATTACGTTTGTAGAGTGTATAAAATTGATGATTGTATACTTAATTGCGGACACAAAAGTTTTTAACTGGAAAACTATTAATTATGACATTTATAAGTCGTTTGTTCGTTTGTGTGTATGCATGCAAAAAAGAAGATTTAGAAAGTTTTCACATGTTTTAAAGCTTTCGTGATCCCTTATTCACGTATATACAGGGTGTTTCAATTTCAATGGAGTTTCATGGCTATGTTGTATTGATTAGTGCTACGAAGGTCAGTAAATGAGGACAATTAAATAGTTTCATTGGCTTATTATTATGATAGTTTTGTTTTTCATGGCATGATTTATAAGCGAAGAATTGTGCATTTTCTTATACCGGTCGATAGATATTAAGGCATTTGTTAATAGTCTTTTTGATTATTAATATAATTTTACTTTTATACATCACTGTTTTGATTTAATACATAAAAACATAAAGATTTCTACATGTGCGTTAAGATTGATAGATTACAATCAAAATAAAAATGCTACCTATATGAATGCAACTTACTCATCTTGTCGCAGATAATAATACATTTTTGTATATAAAAAGTTTGCTGATCTGTTGGAACTTTTAAACTAATGCCCAAACAACTGACAATTTTAAATAGTTAAAATAAAAACTAAACCATTAAAACCGATTCAAATTAGTACATCTTGAGAAAATTTGCACACTCGGTTTAGAAGAAAGGGTGAAGTAAAGGTTAGTTAATGTTTTTTTTAATGCTGTTTGAACATTTATATTTGTTCATACCAACTTTTTGTATTTTTTATAAAACGTTTAAGTTGTTTTCATTATGCAATTAATTGATGTCCCATATTGTGCTCAGAAAATAAAAGATAATTAAATAATTGTTTTGCACAGAGTTTGACAAATAAATATCAAGAACTAAGGCTATAAAAATGTAGATAGTAATTAAATTAATTCGAGCATCTCTTTCTAAAAATTTAAACGTTTTTCTGTTTTAATAAAAGCACTTACATTTTTTTAAAATCAGGGTGAGTCACGACGGACGCCATGTAGTTTTATAGCGAAACGGTATATATTTTCAAACTTCTGTCACCATTAGATTATGTAAGTCAATAAGGGCTACATTTTAAAAATATTTTCAAACATACAGGGTGCTCCAAAAAAGAGTGGCATATCAAAGTTATACTTTTTCTTATGGAACACCCTGCTATTTTGCATTTTTGGATTCCTCTTTAAATTTACTTCAAAAAATGGACATGTCTTAAGTCAACCGTTTACGTGAAAATTGCATTTTCATGAAAATGCAGTATGTACTTTCAGAAATTTTCAACATTTAGAAACTCTAAAAGATCGGAATAAATTCGGTTGGAAATTTTATTAACAATTGATTAATTAACCATTTACGCTAGCTACATTTTTAAAATATTATACAGGGCGTTTTTTACGCTTGGTCAAACTCGTGAAACTTTTAACATCGATAACTCATCTTTCTTAAATGCAACACCCTATATTTTTTTACAGACATACAAAATTTAATTATCTTTCGAAAACATTAAAGCTGTTTTTTACCGAAAATTGATATTTCTCGATTTATCGCGAATTTATTGTTAATTATTAGGGCAAAGTAATATTTTTAAGTATGTTATGAAGGTAGGTTTGAAACAATTGAAAGAAATCAAATCAAACCATAACAAAAAATATAACTTTGATATGCCACTCTTTTTTGGAGCACCTTGTATGTTTGAAAATATTTTAAAATGTAGCCCTTATTGACTTACATAATCTAATCGCGACAGAAGTTTGAAAATATATACCGTTTCGCCATAAAACTCCGCGGCGTCCGTCGTGACTCACCCTGTATATGACATTTAACAACTTTTTGTTCTCTAAAGTCTGTTTTATATTATACTATTATACTACATGCTCTAAATGCGTCCAATTTTAGCATGGACGTGTTCTGTGGCATGGGCGCATGCGTATTCTACTGCAACTGTATCTGACCGCATGTCATTTGTGGGTTAGGTTAACTGAAACAATTAAACGATGTTAAATACTACTTATTACCGTTATATCCCTCACAATTTATTTTGTAGGTATAAATATGTAGAATGGAACAAGTGTTAAATATACGTTAAATTTGAAAATGATTCGCTTTCTGTTGTGATCAAATTGAACATTTGACATGGTTACTCAAGGTGCCAACAAAATATGATAAAAGTTACTAAAAAGTAACCAAAATATATTGGGGTTTCGTACCAAAAAATAGTACAATGTAAAAGGTTCATATTTTCCATGCAAAATTCTTGAACGAAATTTTTGTATCAAAAATCGTATACGATTTTCTTAAACGAAAAAATAGTATAGTATAAAACAGTCTTTATATGAGATTTGTGATTTTGAAAAAAAAAGATCTTTTCAATAGAATTTTTTTAATTGACGTTAAATATAAAATCTTTCTATCTGGACATGTCTTTGTTTAGCCAATATGTTGCAGTGTGAAAGACAAAGTCAATAGAGTCTATCCGTGGTGATGCGAACTAGGGGTAATAAAATACTCGAATAACAAGGTTAACTTGTAAATTATTATTAAGTAAATTAGATTTCTGATAGTAATTTGATACTAAATACTCTACTTTCAGGTTAGAGTTACATATGGGTCAATCTAAACAGATGAATCTTCCTTAGGTGTAAACAAAGTTTTACTTTGGTTACCTTTGTTAATAACAATCATAATCTCAATAGCAACAATGGTAACCACAGCAAAATGTGCTTACAACTAAGGAAGATTCATCTGTTTAGATTGACCCATTAAACAAATAACTTTTCAATTAAGTAATAACATACTTTAAACTTTATATACAACTGTTTCATGACTAAAATACTTTTGAGTTTGATAACAAATCATACAAACTTTTCTATAATTCTCGTCGGATAATGTGGAACTTCCATTAAACGAGTGTCGGTTGCGTGGAACTTTACAGCACTATCTAAAACAGGCTTGCCCAACCCGCAGGTTACATGCGGCCCAGGATGGTTATGAATGCGGCCCAACAAAAAATCGTAAACGTACAAACTCTATGACATTGCGACTAAACATTCATGAAGTTTAAATTACTTAAATATGTTAACTATATATTCAACGTTTTTTTGCTTATCAGCTATCCTTAGTGTTAGAGTTTTTAATGCGTGACCCAAAACAACTCGTCTTCTTCCAATGTAGCCCAGGATAGCTAAAAGGTTGGACACCCCTGATCTAAAAGCGGATATAAAATAAACATTACTTTTTCTATACTTGCTCGACTGGTAAGTTACTAGTTTTTGTAAATCTTTTTAAATTAAACTACGTTTATAGAGCATTGTTTTCCGTTCCGTAAATATGTTTGCCAATTTATATCGCAACATGCGGTAGAATATAATAAGTTATTGACCATAAGTTAGGCGTAAATTTTTAGTTGGTCATAAGTAATTTATTAGCTGATGGTTTATCCACCATAAAAAACGAAAATGATGCTCATTGTTTCCTTTATTTAGTTTCCGTGATCATTATAAAGAATTATTTAACGGTTAGTACCATACGTTTTCCCATTAATCTAGATCAGAGTCTTAGCAGTTTGCAGTACTTGGAAACAATATGAGAGCTGATCTCAAGCTGTGAGTGCGTCGGCGGACATTTGGCAGTCGGGCCAACATTGCAACGCTCCACAGGGGACTTTTATTTAAGGCCCTGCTTCTGCGTTGCGATGACAAGTCGTTTCCTTTGTATTGTGTCAATTATTTTGTGTCGTTAATAACACCATGCATTTAATATTAAATTTTAGGAAGTAGTTGTCAAACTAGCGGTAATATAATTAGATAATTTATTAAACAGAGATAGTGTTAAGTATAAAAATCGTAATTACTGTTGCGCTGTTATTTAAGATTTGCAACAAAGTGCTGTTAAACATGAACAATTTATTTTGTTTTGATATTTTGATCTATGCAATATTTCAAGCTTAACAGGACTTACTCGAAAAAATTAACTTTTGAAACTAGTCAAGATCAATATGCATTAATTTAATTTTAAAATGTCAGTTTTAAAAACGTGGTAGTCAGGATCAAAAACCAAAATAAAATAGTTATTATTAGGTAACAAAATAGAAAAAAGTAACTGCAACGAATGCGTTATTGGACAAAAAAAACGTGCAGTTGTATCCGCAACAATGTGAAAATAATTTCTATTAATAAATAAAACAGAGGGTTTTTATCAGGAACCCGACTCGAACCGGAAGCGGAAAGAACCGGTGCTTTTTTTATGAACCGTGTACCGCAAAATCAAACCGGACCGACTGGTGTGAACCGGTTCAAACCGCTTTAACCGGTTCACACAACGCTTCGGAACAATTTTTTTTAAGACGTAATCTTGATTACACTTGACCAAAAATGGAAAAATTTCAGAAAGCTCAATTAATAAATTATGGATTTTCATCATCTTTTGCATTGAACGGGAACCGGAACTGAAACGTTGACGCCGAACCGGTTACCGAATCATTATAAAATAAAAACGTAAACCGAAAAGTTAAAATTTATCGAATCGGTAACCGGAACTGATCCGTTATTTTTCGCTGTTCGGGTCCCTCGTTTTTATGTTTTAGAGGTTAAAGGATTAATAATTTATTTTTAAACATATTTATTAGCTATGTCATGTCATTTCCATAAAAAATCAATAAATCAAGATAATATTTACAAATATCAGAATTTGTATTCTGATTGATTGCTATACCAATTTTATCACCAATTAGGTATAGGTATTACTAATATTATTTTTAAGAAGTTTTTCCTATAATTTTCTAAATTAATGTTCTCATATGATGGCATTGTTGGTTTCTATTTTCTCTAATTTTTTTTCGTTATAGTAAACATAGCGACAGAAAATATAACTTTCTGTTTTTGTTTATGTTTTGCATGGTAACGAACCCTGCTAACATAGTATCAGATGATATGTAACAAACATATTTACTAGTGTCATTAGTTTATGTATTTTACATACGTACAACTATTTATTATGTATCACATTAATTTCTGGATCCTGTTAGATTTTTACCAAGCAGGTCATGAGATAAGTTAGATAAAAAAAGACGAGAATATTAAAACAAGTTTAGATATTCTCAGTTTTTTTTTGACAAATAAAATCAGTGTGTTTTGAACTACATTTAATTATGCTTATATTCTTATGAATCTTTTACATAATTTCAACATTTATCAAGTTATTTATGTTTTGTTTATCACTCATTATTTAGTGCCCTATATTTGTTTACCCATTTTAAAATTTCGTGTGTTGTATAAATGTGTATAATATCAATATAACCAACTTCATTCTTTTGTTAAAACGACGAAGCCTTAAAACTAAAGCATTTTATTTCCTTTCCTTCACATAAAGCGGTATATTATTATGGTACATTTATTGAAAATGAAATAGGTTTTATTAAGGTAACTTTAATTTGTGCAAATTTGTGTGGTTATTTTCAAAATGATCACCTGGTTATGATAATAGAGTGGCCATAATGGCGTAATTAAGTACAATTTAATTTAGATTTATATATGTGATATGCATAACAAGACTATTCAATGGATGGTACTTTATGTAGTAGATAACTTTAGTGATTTGCGACTATTAGTCGTTAACTAGCATAACGGAATGGGCTGATTCATGTATCCAGTCAATCTTTGCCCTTTGCTCTTGCTAATTTTTACTATCATGTTAGTCACAGAAGTCTTCAAGTGATTCCAATTGACGTGCCGGTATGTATGTATTTAGCTTGCAAAAATAAAGTGTGTATGTGGTGCACGCATACTGTGTGTCCCAGAATTGACATCATAAGTGGTTTGGTAGACGAAACGTATAACATTCATTTATGTGTTTTGTTTCGTTAAAAACCAAAAGTTAGATTGTGCATATCAAGTGGGCTTTGCTAGGGTAACAACGACTAATTCATCTGGAAATTCCATTTTTTTTGTGAATATGGCGACAACGTTTGTAGAAAAAGAAACTACTCTTTATTATACCTACCTATTAATTAATGTTTTATTGAGTATATACATACATGCATGTTTTCCATACCTTGCTCTAATTTTTTAGCATTTTATCAAAAAAATTAAGAGTAGATAATGTTTAAAAAATAAACAGGTAGTAGATATACAGGGTGTGTATAAATTGGCGGAAGCGCTACACGTGACGATGTCCTTCGTAAAATTCTAAGTCGAAAATCTTGATACAAAAATGTTGTACCATGCTTCCTATGGCCTCACGAACCATTTAAAGAAAAAAAAAATTGGCAACATTGCATACATTGATTTGCGTTTGGACATTTTTTTATCAGCAATTTTTACGTAGGTATACTTATACAATTTTGGTTCGAACTGAAAGCCTTCACTTCGTAAACATAGCTGCAAACTTTTGGGTATCGTAAAACACAAACTAGAAATAATTACGAGAAAAACAGAGATGACAGCTAATGACAATGTTGCCATATGTATTATTTTCATTCAAATCAGTGATTAACATATTTTCAACACCAATTTTTGAAAGGAAGAACACAATATCTAGGAAACAATACTATTCGAAATTTATTTTTATTCCAAATTGCAGCTTTTTCATTTGCAAGTATTAAATAATAACGCTTATTAAAGGACTAAATGTCAAAACTTTGAGGAACTCTTGCAGACACAGCAAGCATGGTACAACATTTTCGTATAAAGATTTTCGACTTAGTATTCTACGAAGAACATCGCCCCGTGAAGCGCTTCCGCCAATTTTTACACACCCTGTATATACTTACGTGAAGAACAAATATCGAGTTGCTGCAAGACTAATTGAGGTGTGAGAGGTTAAAGGTATGTTATAAAGGAGGTTTATGTTTGTTTAGCTGGTCTGTTAAAATGTTAGTAAGGACGTAAGTGATATTCACGTATTATTTTTTATAAATTTAACAGATCTGCCACTTTCGGGCACAAGTATTTTATGCAATGAAACCTAGATTAATAATATTTAACTTATTTGACGGTCACTGCTCATTTATTGTACTAAATGACGTTTTAGGAAAAGTAATGTTTATCTATAACTCAAAAATTTGTGTAGTCATAAATTGTGTAATTCATAATTCATGTAGTAATATAAGTAATAGTATACAAGAGTTGTAAGAAGCATATTACGGCCCATGGAACCGCGTAGCAGCGAGTGCGTATTTCCACGAGTGTGCAACTGCTTTACAACTCGTGTTTTGTAGCATACTTTTTCTACGATCACATAATACATACGATTTTACAGTTTTTTTTTGGCTTAAAGTAAACACACGTACGTACGCTGTTAACTGTCAAGTTTGACGTAAGTGTACTTTGTCATTTCTAGACAAGTGTGCTTTTTGCAGAGCCGGTCCTAGGGTTTGCGGGGCCGTGTGCGAAAATAAATGCGGGGCCGGATATTTTGATAAAATGTTAAAAATAATACTGAATTGGTGACCTTAAAAGAAAAACTCCTCGCCCTCGTTTTGTCCAAAAACTAGCCTGTGTGTACAGATCCCGCCAGCTAGGCATTTCTTGGCTTACCAACCTGCTTTTCTGTTTTTTATTTTCGCACACGGTCCCGCAAACCGTTAACGGCTAGCGCGGGGCCGGTCTAGGCTTGGAGCCGTGTGCGGTGCACACTCTGCACACCCCTATATCCGGCACTGGGTTTTTGCTTACCGTGTGTAACGACTCACTCACTATGTATGTATAGGTTTAACATAAGCCTGCTTTGATGATTTCTAAAAAAACTGTGCTTTTTGCTTACTGTGCGTAAAGACCTACTTACTATGCATGCAGGCTGTAAGGGTGGACCAAATTCGAATGTTTTACGGGGTATCTAGGTTATCGTAATAGTTAGCGGAAATCCGATATTGGTCTCTTGGGCTAATTTTGAGAAAAGAACGCCTGTGTAATCAAATTTATTATATCGCTTTTCATTTTGGCATTACAGACGAAAAATGATATTTCATGTTTTTGAAAATTTTCTTATTTACTAAAATAGAACAAAATGTTATGGAGGATTTTTATACAAATTTTTAGCTCAATGTAAAAACAAAATTAATTTTTTTTAGCGATTTTGACTTTTGAAATATGAAGTAAACTTGTATTTTTCTTAAATGAAAACCCCAGTTGGCCATTATTTTATAAAAAACATTATTTTTTCAGATTTAAAAAAATATATAGTTTTATATATTTTTGCAAAAAATAACCGAGATATGGCTAATTTTGTAGAAGGTTTGCCATGATTTCGTAAACAAGTGATATTTGCAATTATAAAATAACCCAACGTCATTTCCAAGTAAATTCTGCAGAGACCGTTACGTTTTTATCACTTACAATGTAAATTTCTAACATATTAAACTTTTCAAAGTGTTCAAATTTACCAAGTTCACAATACCACAATAAACAGTTTTAAAATACAAAAGAATACAGGGACTTGCTCAAAAATTGAAAAATTTACTTGGATATGACGTTTAGTTATTTAATAATTGCAAATATCACTTTTTTACGAAATCATGGCAAACTTTGATAAGGAAATGTTTACAAAATTAGCCATATTTTGGTAATTTCTAGCAACAAATATATAAAACTATATATTTTTGAAAAGCTAAAAAATTTCGTTTCATGCAAAGTCATGGCCAACTAGTGTTTTCGCATATTAATTAAGCATAAAACCTGTATAAGAGACCTTTATAACATTTTGTTTTATTTTAATAAATAAAGCAGTTATGGTAAATTTTTAAAAATGATGAAAATTAATTTTTCGTCTGTAGTGCCAAAATTTAAAGCGATATAAAAAATCTGATTACATAGGCGTTCTTTTCTTAAAAAAATAGCCCAAGGGACAAATATCAGATTTTCGCTAACTGTTACCTGTTACGGTAACCGAGATACCCCGTAAAACAATCGAATTTGGTCCACCCTGTACAATAGTGGCCAGAGCAAAAATAAATTACAGGTTTGTGCAGAGGCGCGAATATGTTTAATGTAAAATTACCATCATTAAAACTACTTCTATCAGTGAGATAAAATTTTTTGCTGGTCTAACGTGTTATACGCACTGAAGTTTAATAATTTTCAGGTGCAGAAAAATTATGAATTAATTTTAGTTATACGTAATAAGGCGATAGTTGCTCTGACAGAATAAGGGATAATTTATTACAAACCTGTTAGAATCTTAGAATAATGTCAAATAATTTAATAAACATTTGCACTCAATAATGCAGCAACACTAATTGGATCTGCAATTAGGCAGGTGTCACAATTGCTGGGTAGAAAATATTATCCAATAATAGGCGTAAAATTTCGATAAATATGAAGAAAGGATATTTTAATGTAGAGATTAAGTGCTTGTTAAGACTTATTGAAATTTGATATGTTCTTAACAAATTTTAACTTGCATAAAAATATTAAATTTATTTTGAAATAAACTCTGACTAAGAGACCATGGGCTAAAAGCAATTACGAAAAAGTTAACCTATTTGCTGAACATCTAGCAACTGTTTTCGTTCCCAACAAGAATTTAATAAACCAAGGCATATTAGACTACTAAACCAATAATGCCTCAGACATTTCACAGAACATTATTGAACTCTTAACCTCCAAAGAAACCTCCAAACTACTAGAAAGACTCTTACTTCAACGAGTTATTCCTGTACAAAATATAATCCCAGATCATCAGTCCGAATTTCGTCGAGAACATTCCACAATCCAACAGTGTCATCGTTTAACTAATGCAATAAACGAATACCACAACGGAAAAAAGTATTGCTGCACAATAGCGTTTCTTGACGTGAGCCAGGCTTTTGATAAAGTCTGGCACGAAGGCCTTATAAAGCTGCGTTCACATAGAAAAGTATTGTATTGTATTGTAGCGTAAGCAAAGTTAAGTATACGCATATCAAATGATAGCGTTCACATAAGTAAAGTAGTGGAATTGCCTTGCAAGCCGCGTTGCAGACCTTGCAAACTCCAAGCTTCTTGATATACCCCATAACAAGAACCAACCACAGTGATCTACGGATTAACCCTGCGTATGCGCAATGGGAATCGCCATTAGTGTACAAGTAGCTGGCGCTGCCACTACAATACCTCTATGTGAACGCTACTCTTGCAATACAATACAATACAATACAATACAGTGCAATACTTTTCTATGTGAACGCAGCGTTAGGTTATTCAAAATTAAACAAACCCTACCGACGCCGTATTATAAACGTATTAAAATCTTACCTGATGGATTGACATTTTAGAACAAGAGTAAACGGCGAAACTTCTAATTTCCCACCACTCAAATCTGGAGTTTCCCAGGGCAGCGTTCTCGGACCCTACTTGTACGTAATATAGGTACACATCTGACCTTCCCACAACTAATAATACAATAACCGGAACATTTGCGGATGATATCATTATTATGGCAGTAGACGAAGATCCTTTGATAGCATCCATTCACCTACAAGATCATCTCAACGTACTCCAGGATTGGCTGGAAAGTTGAGAAATTAAAATAAACGAAAGTAAATCACTACACGTAACCTTTACATTTAAAAAACCAACAATGTTCAGCAGTATCTATAAATAATTTGCAAATACCAACATCAACAAGTGTGAAATACCTAGGTATGCACCTGGATAGTAAACTCATCTGGAAGGAACATATATGTACAAAAAAAAGAAAACAGGTTGATCTGCGATTTAGACAGCTCTACTGGTTGCTTGGAAGAAAATTCAGACTGTCACTCGAAAACAAAATCCTATTATACAAAACAGTAATAAAACCAATCTGGACATGATGGCATTGAGATATGGGGAAGTGCCAGCAAATCTAGTATTGCCATTATTCAACGATCGCAATCCAAAATTCTCAGAGCAATGGTTGACGCTCCTTGATCTGACGCTGCTTCACGATCTTGGGATTCCGTTTATCCTTAGACACGATCAAAAGAATAAGCAATAGACACCATGATAGGTTGGAACACACTAGGGTTTCTTTCCCGGTCCATTTTAACCTATTTTATATTTCCCGGGAAATGCTTTTTGTCCCGGTAATTCCCGGGATTTAAAAAAAGTTTTATTTTCGTTTATTTTGTGCTAAGATCTTTGTAGTACTATCATAACTTATCAGAATTTTATCCTTAAAATATCTTTACTAACAGTAAATTATGGAAATACTTTATTTTTATTTCAAAACAATTTTTTTTTTTTTGTATGGGGCAAAGAAGCCCGGTCTCCATTACAAAGTTATTATCTTCAAAATACTTTTACAGTTTTATTTTTGTGTACCCTGATAATTCAAAGCCAAATAGCTTATAAATGAAATTTTATTGATAATAACGATGTTTCTTTGCTGCTAGATGCTCTCAAGACTATTTCACCTACATCAATAGAGACACAGAGCATTTTATGCAGCAGGACTTTTTGTTAATAAATTAAGAAAAAGACTAATTGACTGAAGCACAGATCACCTTTGTTTTCTGAAATCACATTACAAAAATTCATTGTAAAAATTATATTATTGTATTCATAAATATGAAATTGCAATAGAAAGGTTATAATTCGCAAATGTATGTTTCTCTCACCAATATTGTTGAATTATTTGTAATAATCATGGAGCAAAATGTATTACATATATGACTTGGAGTTGTTTTTAAGTAATAAACCGCTCCCTTAATTTTTTGGGTTATTTATTTAAAAATATTGACATAATTTATTACATCCCGGGATCCCGGGAAATCCCGGGACAAAGGGCGATTTTTTCCCGGAATCCCGGTACAAGCAAAATGGTCAAATATGAGAAACCCTACTCCACACCAATCCGCTCCTCCACCTGCCTTTGCAAAACCCGAACAGAAGACTGAAAAGACGCTGGCCAATTGCAATGAAGTGAAAGAGGTTATCTAACTGAAGTTGACCTCATCAAAACATTAGAGGATCTAACCAATTAGATCCCATGCCATCAAATCAGCTCATTGGATGTAAAAATTCAGATTGCTGTCTAAAAAAATAATAATTTTGAAATAACCATAAGGAACCAGTTAAGCTTACAATAATTAACTTAATTTGAGTATTAACATTTATTAAGTTCTTAGTCACAAATAAGGATTTTAACGGTTTTAACGAATTATTTCACAAAAAAATAATTATGAAGATTCGTAATGTTTGCATTAATGAAAACTTTTCTAGATCATATTCATATCGTGTTTTGTATATTTTTTATGTTCTATTACTTTAGCTGTTTTTTTGGCAAATTTTTAATATTCGACAATGTAATATCAATATTTTTCCAGTCTCTTTTAAAAGTTAATTTAACATTTATATGTACTTCCATATCAGGCGGACCTAAGTTTTATTTACTTTTTATATCGATTTTGGCCAAATTATTAAAATAATGTACCTACGTGTAGAACTGAAAAAATGAGATCTATTCTTTTAAATATTTTGATTACGTAAAACTTAAGTAAAACTTACGAAATTCTTCTTATCTTGCATAATCTTAAACCTTTTTAAAGGAAAAGCAAGCATAAGAAGTGTAAGCTCTGTAGTTGCATGCATAGAAAATGTTTGTTCTGTAAAAGTTGCAAAGATAAATATAATATATTTTATTGTATGTCTCGCGACTTTTTAACTCTAGTCTTATGTTTATTACTAATTTAATTTTTGTGGTTAGTAGTATTATGTGAGGCAAGTGGTAATTTAGACAATACAATATGCCGCCATCGCTCGCTTATGTCAATAATATCGACAGCGGAAATGGGTTCCTTGCTCATCATCACGTCTTAAGACACATTAATGTTAACCCCAAGCCATCTGTGCTATTCCACCCTTCCATACGCGCATTCTGTTCCCTTATTAAAACGCTGTACTTCCAGTGAACCCTTCTTCTACGTCTGTTTGTCATCGTGATGCTCGGGGGAAATTTGTCTTATTGCATTTCAAGTGTTATCACATTAGAACTCATCTAATTTATTGGAGTATGTTGAGACAGGCTCGAGCAGAAACAGCCAAAATATTTAATTGTATACATAATAAAGTGGTCGTATCAGTTAAAGGGTTGTGATATTAAGTTGAGGTATTGTGCTTTGCCAATGCTCTGTATGCATATTATGTGCTTTGTGTACCACAATAAATATTCCGAAAGAGTACTTCGAACCCCAAGATATAAAACTGCGATATCCATATTCAAAACCAATTTATTTCCCCTGTACCATTATCACATCGGTAATTGAAGGGCTGCTATAGAATATACCTTGTTTTGGGGAGCGATCAAGAGCCCTCGGTTCGACTAACAGACCAAAGACAGCTTACTTGACTCGGCTAGCGATGATCAGTAGTTTTTTTGGCGGACAAACGAATGATTTGAAAAGCTGCTGTTAATATTTTATTGCAAAATTAAGTTTTTTTAATACAAATTTCTGGTTGATATATGTTATTCAGGTTTAAAAAAATTATATTAATTTAATGTTCGAAAATTACTTATCTAAATGCGTTTTTCTACATCTACCTTAACTTATTTCAGTTTCATAATACCCAAATAACAATTGTATCAGTATATAAAGGATTTACTGTATACAAAGGCAACCACTGGACTATCCTAAACAGTAAGGGATACAAGTCACCTAAAAGCTAGTTAGCTTTACTTTCATTATTTTTAAATCTGTGGCTTTAGATGCGCAAAAACAATTGTTTTTTTTGTGAAGGAAGAAGATGCTTCATTGTAGATTTCCTAATGTTTAAATCGTTTAAATTTTTGCCAATATTCAACGAAATATAAACATAGTAAATATATTTATCACTTAAAGCTCATTATTTCAGAAAAAACAAAATAAATACCATACAGTATATCGAAATATGTAAGTGTGAAAAGAAATCCAATTTTATTGTAGATGTTTTAATAATTCACTAGTAAATTTTTAAAATTCATATGTATGTATGTAAAAAATGTATATTGATGTTAAAGACAACTATGCGTTGTAGTGCAATAAATTTATTTTTTTAAATAAATCCTACAGTTAAAAATACAGCCAAATAAATAATTGTTATTTTATACTACATAAAAAAATGTCAAAAACTTTTAGAGACAATAAGTGTTAAATAACAACTGCAGAGAATATACAGGGTGCCCCAGATAACATTTTCAGCATGGGGATCTTTTTTGCTTATTGTAAGGGATACAGGTGTGCTTAAATTAGATGAATTATTTTTAAGTATGAGAGGAGCTACCACAAGTACAAAATTCTTCGTTCTTTGGAAGTTATAGCAAAATATTCGAAAAGGTCGAGTTTATTTATCTCTCTCATAACTATTTTGATTTAATCATAAGATAAATTTTATTTGTAGATACTTTCTGAAGGTGCTTTTTATTGAGAATGTAACTGTTATTTTAGATTTTTTTAATCACTGCCATTTTTGCGATATTACCCCTATTTCATTTTTTTTTAGGATGTAAAGTTGGCTTTGGAATAATCAAATGTGCTTTTCTTCCTTTTTCTAATGAGATATTCCGAAAATCAAGAAAAATCTATTTTACCAATCACTTATCCAGCTATCTATAAATAAAGCAACAAAAATTAGCCAATTAAATGTCAAATGACAATTACTATTTGTTTGCGGCATTATTTATTGGAATTTTTTAGTATTGTTGTGTAGTTCGATAGTCTTTGTAGCAAATTTGTTATATAATTACGGGTATATTTACAACTAATGAAAAATTTGACATGTTGAGATGTCTTCTTTGCCATAAAAACTGTAGAAACCGATAATTATAAATCTTTGGTTTGTTTTGAATTTTGGTTGGTTCTTTAAAGGAAATATATTCTTTTTAAAATATTTCCAAATTTCTGTAATTGCGCGCACCGTGGCCCTTTTCCGGGATACAGCTCTAATTCGCTCAGCATCTCAATATGTCAATATTTTCGTTATTTGTAAATGTAGCCATAATTATAACAATAACTACAAACACTATTGAATTGTACAGCAATATCATACAATAGTAAATGATACCGCACAAAAATGATACTGTCATTAGACATTTAATTAACTGTGTGTTGTTTGGTTTTTATAGATAGTTTGATAAGTGATTAGTAAAAAACGATTTTTCTTGATTTTGTATAGGTATTATTTATAAAAATAGATATGTTGTAATATCTCATTAGAAAGCCAACTTGACTAAAAAAATCTAAACTACCAGTTATATTTTGCATAAAATGTATCTTAAAAAAGTACAAATAAAATTGATCTAATGATTAGGACAAAACAGTTATGAGAGAGAAAAGAAATTAAACATTTTCATATTTTTTGCTATAACTTCTGAAGTACTTACGAGGAATTTTGTAGTTTTAAAATTTGATTGTGGCTTCTTTCATTTTTATTTTTTATTATTTAGTTATGAGTCCTTCTACTGTTAGGTGTAGGACTGTTAAGTTGTGTTGTGCCAGGGTTGATAAAAATCATGATTTTAAAAAAAAAATAAAAAAAATCGATTTATTTGATTTAAATCAGATTTTTATGATTTAAATCAGATTTTTTAAAAATTAAATTAAATGTTCATATTTGCATGCTATTTCTGTTTTGTGCTAATATATTTAATAACCAATATATTTAATTCATTGGAGAATTTTTGTTAAAATAAAAAATTAAATATAATGAATAAAAATTTCGAAAAAAATCAGTGCTAAATAGTGATGTTATATATAATTAAGTCTTTGTCTTAACAAGCAATAAACAGTATGATTATATTTATATTTCAAAGTGTAGTATATGATCTACAAAACCATGCTTGCTATTCATCATCAACTATATGTGACCTGTGATCGAATTCTATGCCTGAAAATACTTGTCTAAACATGCAAATGCAGTTTTGTATGTAAGGGTATCCCAGATTCTGTTATTCAGTTCATTTTAGTTAGCAAACGTGTACACATCACATAAATAAACGCAACATAATGTCAGGAAGGAAAAGGGATAGTGTTTGGCAACATTTTATAGAAAAATCAAACAAATTGAAAGGGAAAGCTGGGAGCAGAGCAATTTGTAAATATTGCAAAGAAGAAATACAAGGTCTGGTACAAAGATTAAAAGCACACCGTGAAAAATGTCAGAATAAACAAATGCATATGAATGAAGTTACTGAATGTAATACAGAAGATACTGACACAGATTCTAATCCTACCACCATAGAAACAAGTCAACCGAAAGAGTTTTTTGATCCACAACCTAGTACGTCTAGAATGGATACAAATACAAATATAAGCTCACCACCTGCTAAAAAAAAAAAGAAATGACTGAAAATTTATTAATGAAATCATTTGTAGTGCGTACTTCTAACGAGTTAAAGAAAAATCTTGATAGACACATCGCAAAAGCTATTTATGCGACAAATAGTAGTTTCAGATGTATCGAACAACCAGAAGTGATAAAAGCAATCGAAATGTTACGGCCAGGTTATTCACCACCTTCTAGGTTCGATGTATCTTCAACATTATTAAATGAAGTGTACATGGAAGAAAAAGAAAAAGGTCTTGCAAAATTAACAAATAGTTCGGTTTGCCTTTCCTTAGATGGTTGGTCAAATGTACATAACGAACCGATAATTTGCGCTACTGTAACAACAGATTATGGATCAACCTTCCTCCTTGAAAGTATAGATAAATCAGGACATGCACATACAGCCGATTATTTAACAAGTATAGCAATCAGTTTAATAAATAAGTGCAAAACTCAATATAATTGTGCAGTTTCAAGTTTCGTTACAGATAATGCAGCTAATATGAGCAAAATGAGAGAAAACATTAAAAATGAAGTAGCCGATGTAAATGTGATAACCTATGGATGTTCAGCACACATTCTAAATTTACTTTCCAAGGACTTGCAGATACGCGATATTAAAGAAAATGTTGTGCATGTTGTTAAGTATTTCCGTAATAATCATTTGGCAAGTGCTAAATATAAAGCTGCCGGAGGTAAGGCGTTAATATTGCCTCAAGACGTAAGATGGAATACTCTTGCAGATTGATTGGAAATATTTACACAAGAATGGCAGAAATTGTTACAAATTTGTGAAGAGAACAAAGACCAAATTGATTCTTTAATATTCCAAAAGGTGTCTAACATTAAACTGAAACGATCGGCAGAAGATTTTTTAAAAATAATAAAACCAATTTCCGTAACTTTAGACAAATTACAAAGAACAGATGCATTTTTAGCTGATGCTGTAGAAGCATGGAAAGAACTTGAGGCTGTTTTTGATGATACTATTACATTAAATATTAAACAAATGGCTGCATTTCAAAAATGATATGCTCAAGCTTTGACACCGTACCATTTTTTGGCTTATTTATTAGACCCTAGCAAAACAAAATTTCCTTTAAAATATAATGAAAAAGACGCAGCTTTAAAAGTAGCAGCAGAAAGTTACCCACACAGTGGTTTATTACCCATAATAATAAAATTTGAAGCTAAATCTGATCCATTTAAATCTGTTGTGTTTAGTGAGGAAATTATTAATAATGTTACTCCACTACAGTGGTGGAAATCACAAAAAGATGTTTCCGATATTAATAAAGTGTTGCCAATATTAACACAACTAATGTGCAGTGTAACTTCTTCGGCCTCAGTTGAAAGAATTTTTTCAACATTTGGATTGGTCCATTCGACAATAAGAAATAAACTGGGAACTGAAAAGGCTGCAAAACTGGTATTTTTATTCCAACATTACAATACCAAAAATTTATAAATGTATATTATTATATATTATTTTAAATGAATTACGTTTCGTTACGTTACGTATAAGTATGTATTTAATACGTATATACATATAAGAACTGTTTTTTTTTTTTAAATACTTATATACATAAATACCATATACCTAATGTTTTTTTTATTTGAGAAAATAAAATTTTGTTTTGTTATAAATGTTTTATTACCTACTCATATAATTGTGATTTAAATTGATGTTTTTTTTTTCACTTGATTTAAATCGTGATTTAAATCAATGATTTTTTTAAAAAAATCACTTGATTTAAATCATGATTTAAATCATGATTTAAATCAATTGATTTAAATCTGCTCAACCCTGTGTTGTGCTGACTTTTTTCCATGTTTTTCTGTCTTGTGCTAGCCTTTTTATGTCTTTCCATTTGATGTTTCTATCCGCTGCTGCTTTTTTAACTTCGTCGTGCCAGGTTTTTCTCGGTCTGCCTCTTTTGTTTTTCCCCTGTGTTCTTGCTTCATATGCTTTTCTGGTTGACCTTTCTTCTTTCATCCTATAAATGTGACCCAACCATCCCAGCTGCCTTTCCTGTATTTTTGTTTCAACTTCTTTCATACTTAGGAATAATTCATCTAAATTAAGCAAAGCTGTATCTTTTATAATAAGAGAAATCCCTAAGATGGAAATGTTATCTGGGACACACTGTATACATTTAAAAAATGTATATTTTAGTGCCTGATAAAAAAAAGATAGTTTGTCTAATTTAACCAAATTTGTATCTCTTACTTTAAAAATATGGTCTGTTTATTTGACGCTTCCTACATTTATTTTTTTTGCAAGAAATTTTAGCCTAAGAAACGACTGAAATTTTGTGAAACTAGGATAGAAATAAAATTAGATTGAAAATGTATGTACATTGTACACGCTTAGATAATTTATTTGTGGTTTAATAAATACTGGAGTTAATTAGAGCAAAGTGTTTTAGTTGTGGATATAGCGAGATCGAGATATGCGTATTTCAGAAGGCGGTCAAGACGAATTTATTCATTTAATATTAATCTCAGTTTGGTACAGTGAAGTGAAACTATTAGAAATTGATGGAAAACAGTCTTGGACCGTAGTCTGCCGCCCAAGTTGCGTCACTCTCACGTTTCTCATGAATTTACATCGACTGCGGTCCGCGCGCATAATGCTTCGAATCCGTATTAAATTATTCCTTCTGTTTGCTAGACTGTCATGTCCGCCCCTTCATTTAATCACAACCCCTCTCGACTTCTTGAGCGAAGTGGTGTAATCAACTAATAGCGTCACAAATTATAAGGTCGATTTATTTTTTGGTGTCTAAAAACATCTTCCAAACCTGACGACGACTCGAGATTTCCTTCGACTCGCGTGTGATCGTAATTCGAGGCATCTAATTTAGTTTCATCAAGTCACATATTACTTAGCTGTAAATTACAAATTGTGCTTTGTAGCTATTCCGAAGGCGTCAAGTTAATTTGCGAACTTTGTAAGAAACAATCGCTGATTAATTGTGCTTAAATAGACTAGCAAATTAGTATAAATGTCTAATTACTTTGGGTCTTTAGGTAATTACTGATCCAGTAAAGAATCGGTAGTGGTTGTGCGCGAATGAAAACCTGATGTAGAATTCTAACGGCTGTATCAGCATTTTTACGATGACCTGAGCTTTGAACTATATTTTTGTTCGGTTGTCATAACATAAAAGGTTGATTTATACATAGAAATGGAAGTGAACGTTGAATAAAAGCGATTTAATGTAAATTACCTGTACGCTTTTAGGATAATACGGCGGACACCTACGTTTGACGTGAATAATCTGTCACAAATGAACGGATACATTTATATTTCTACGACACAAGTTGGAGATTCCATCAAGTTTAAAACTTGCAACAGCTGGGTGGTCTTTCACCCTGAATGTTTGTTTATTAAGTTGTAAATTCTTTAATTTATTGCGTTGCAAAAAAATCGCGAATAACAACAGATAACTACTGCGGAATTCTCCTTATCAATTTAAGCATAATAAAACATTTAATTTTATAATTATTTAATTAACCAAAATTTTATACTAGAGATAGGTAATTAACAAACGAAATAAAAATTAGTGCCTCTTTTTGGAGCACTTTATATATGTATATTAAATAAATTTGTACATTAAGTAAACATATAATTAACAATTTTACCATCATTTTGGTTAAAAAAATGTTTTATAAGTAACAATTAAAGCATGAAATGTAAAAAATTCTATTAGCACAGTTTGCATACTGTAAACTGTGAAGTAATACAATTTTTCGTTAACGTATCTGACTAAACCAGAAAAAAATGTAAATATTGTCCTATTTTGGTTTTTAAATCTTCTTAAAATATTTTTTTAACAAACAGATGATAAGCTACCACAACTAAGCTACTTAATACGTCTGTGGTTAAGCGCCAACTAATTTTATGTGGTGACCTGACTTTTAATTCGGTGTTTAAATTTGGTAGTGACAACGTTAAAACATAAAGTTTTAAGGATTACTATCTAGTCATGATGCTGTCGTGCTCTCAGCACTACACAATCATAAGAGTTAAGTTTGTTTAAAACGACGTCACTTCAATGTTATTTTACTTCGGTAGGCCTCCGGCCCAATAGCTTAGTCGTGAGAATCACACTATAAAAAAAAGTCATTTGAAAAACACATCAATTAATTTATTGTTAACTGGCTCTTTTACACCTGCGACTTTGTTCGTGTGAATTATGTAGTGTGCTCCTTATTAGACTCGCTACTGGCTTCGATTAACATCGTGCGACTTTTGCCAGCAACGAACTGGATGATTCGGGGTTTCGGGTACTTTTCGCCTTTGAGCGGAGCCGGCAGTTCACGTTGGAAACCTATATCTACATATCTACATCGAGAGGGAACTAACAGACATACAGACTTAAAAATCTACGTTTTAGAAGGGATTGAGTGCTAATGCTAAACCAAGCTCAAAAAAGTACAGGGATTGGTAAAAACAAAATAAATTACATGAAACACCTCCTTACTATTTTACTACCTTATACTGAATGCTTGTTATAATAATCTGTGGTTAAATATGGCATATGTAGATATAATTGCTTTGGCTTAAATATAACTGATTATTTTAAATTCGACTGAAGTTTGCAATAATGACATTAAACTCACGGATAAATGGGTCATTATATGGCAATGATAGCTAATTATTGGTTTAATGATACGTTGTTGCATGTTATTGGTTATTAAATAACTATTTAAAAGCATGCTCGATGGACATTAGCAACCAATTAAAATTGCTTTCAGTTTAATCAACTTTTACTAATAATATGTGGATATGATCGATATAAAACCGAATTAACTGTCATAGTTCGACCGTTAATACTTGTTCGGTCGACAACACGATGTAACGAAGGACATTATATTATAATTGCCGGTGGGGAAGTCAATATCCTTGAAATTTTTATGGTTCAGGAAAAGTATACAACAATAACAACGTGACTATTATAAATCCAACTTACAAGGAATCCAAAAAGTTTGCTGCTTACTTAAACTGCACGTGAACGTAATTAAATTTGAACCTGCCTTTATGGTTATCACGACTTTGTTCACCCAAAGATTTAGTTGGCTTTGTTGAAAGCTGCTTATAAACCATCCAGTGGACTTAATTAATGCTCAACGTTTTATAAATCGCGTTCTCTTGCCTACACGCATTCCTATTTCCTCTCGGTAATGTAATAAAAAATATTTTGATAAAGTTTATGCATCGTTTCCGTTTCCACGGAATACGGAGATAATTTTAATTAAGATAGATAAATAAGAAACTGACTCTTAATTAATGCAGATAAATAAAAATGTCAATAATGCCGCTTGATAGCAAATTACCGGGTTATAATTATAAAGCCCGGTTACCTTTGATGTCGGGATGATATAATTAAATACAAATATTGAGTGCAAATGTTTGGTTTACCATAACTTATTCGAGCGAATAATAAACAAAGTGGTTTTACGCTAAAACGTAGCTTCTAGTCATGTTAGTACATGGAGATGTATAATAATAACAAACAGCGTTTAGTCTACCAAATTTACGATCCCAATAAAGCTTTTAGATATTTAACACTAAAATAGATTGTTCAAATATACGTGACTAAAGCTCAATGGAAATTGTTTCTATTGAAGTTGATATTATTTGCAAATCAAATTCAGAATAATTGATCACAGGTATAAATTTGACTTGCACTGTTGGTCAATTCAAAGGTGTAAATTGTGTAGCACTGTAATTTTTTGTTTTTAAGAATTAATGCCAGTGAATCCAGTGGTTGTGTTTTTAATTTGTATTACTTTGCCTTTTCGTATGATTGGACCATTTTCAATTCTATTTCGTATCAAATCTATGTGCAACAACTTTATTTAAATATCAACTGGTAATTAAAGCAACTGGTTTGAAAAATTTAGCTTAAAATAGCTTTAAATAATTTTGTACGCTAAAGCTTTTTGACTTAAATAGCCACTTATTTTGAATAGCTGTTTTGCATGGGTTTCCAAATTCCCGTCAGTTTAGAACCTTCGGGAATCGAGAACGGGAAATCGCATTTCTCGGAAATTTTCGATCTTAATTTTTTTGTTTAATTTTCATAGAACACCCGTAATAAAAATTTAAAAAAAGCACTTAAGTCAAAAAGTGCAATTTTTTAGGAGCAACGTTTTTTTATTTTACTGATTATCATGTGAGTTTAAATTTTATTTGTATGGTATATTGTACTTAAAATTAAGTATTGAATTATCACAATATGTCAACATGATGAATTATTTTAATAAACAGTAAATACTTGACTTAACCCTAGGAGGTTCAAGGATTTTTTGGCGCTAACTGGTACAACTAGGTCTGCGCAGACCTATATGGGATTTGTATGGGAATGCATAGGCAGGTGTCCTAAAAGTGTGTGCAAATGTGTTTCGACGGTATATACTGGGTGAAGCGCGTGCGGCCTCGGTACGGGAACAATTGCTCATCAATAGTTATCTGGGCACCTGGAACATATAGACGCTCCAAGTTCTTCATGAGCACGTTCTACATACACGTTTTACACACATACAAGTCAAAACCGGTTTCAATTGCCTGCCCCATCATTCATACCATTCATAGGTCTGCACAGACCTGCTTGTACCGTATGAACCATTTCGTTTGTAAACACGAATAAAACCGAACACAAACACATAAGCGGTCTGATTTTGTGCTCATTGTGTTCGCCATAGCCGCTTCTAGGAAGTAATGGACGGATTCGTCTCTAACACGCAAAACAAAAAAGTTATACACACGTTTACAAGCAAAAGGTCTGCACAGACCTGGTTGAACCTCCTAGGGTTAAACTAGCAAGAAATAACAAAAACTTAAGTAGTTTTTCACAAATGTAAACAAATGGATATATTCAGTTTAACTCGTTTATTCTTAAAAAATATATTTTTTATGTAGAATTTAAAAAAAAATAACGGACTAAACATAAATACTCATTTTTAAACATAACTTTTATTATCTTTGGATTACACAAAATTTCACTGCAATGGAAAAATATTATTAATAAATTTACGTGAAATAGAAATAACATTATAAACAGGAAACACAAGTGCCGAAATTGCAAATTACCAATATAAGAACATAACAATATTAATGGTATAAGGTTAATAATAAAAAAAATGCACTTTTTGACTTAAGTGCTTTTTCCCGCCGACCACAGAACTATTCCTGGGAGTTTCCTTGGGATACTTTCTGGCCATGCTAACAATGTAACTGTTGCATCGCAATAATTAGTAAAAGGATGTATTGCGAGTAGCACGTTTATTTTTCATTCTGAGTATTAATAGGTTTAGAGCAATTTTCCTAATTTCCGAAATTCTCCGACTTTTTCGGGATTCGATAACGAAAAAGCGTAAAAACCCCGAGAACAGGCAGAAAAGAATTCCAGGCTAAAAACAGTAACTTAAGTAAGTTTATTAATACCATTACATTAATATTATGCTGTTGACTTAAAAAATATTATCAAGTATAGAGTGATTTACCTTAAAGTTTGTTTTTTGACTCTAAAAAACTCACCTTAATATTTTTTATTGTTTTTTCAGAAACAAATCTTTAGTAGACAACAGGTTAGTTTTTATTTTACTATCAATACTCACTTGATTTGCAAATATCAGTCATGTCCTTAAACTAAATTTGTAATCGAGTAAAAACGAATCCTTAGCTATGATTATAAAACTGAGAAACTTTATTTTAAAAACAATGCGTTTCAAGAAAAACACAACATTGATTAACGGTTTGGATACAAAAAATTGTATTGTATTGTAAATGTAAGTTTTTAGTGGTTACAATTAAATTAATCTATACAGGGTGCCCCAAATTAGAGACTCAACAAGGTGATCTTGCTTATTTTAAACGTTTCCTAGGTCTATTAAATTGGGACAGTGCTTTTAAATTTGGTGCTGAATTTATATTTGAAAAAAAAAAACTTATAGTTAAAGGGATAATTTTTTAGAGATTGATTTTAGCACTAAATTTTGCCACTTTCCCTCAATTTAACCGGACTTCGTATCTCTTAAGATAAGCGAGATCCTCTTGTTGAGCCTTGAATTCGTGACACCTTTTATGTTCTTGCAGCATTATAAGCAAAAGTATTAGATTAGAAACAAATAATTTGCATTTCTGGCGTCCAGAAGTTATTTTGGCCTTGAATATGATTGTAAAATTGCACAAATTAAGAGTCTTTATTTTATGAAACTAGAATAACGTAAAACATACACATTTTACTTGTGTATTAAAATAACAGTTTTATTGCAGTGCTGCAAATTAACATTAAAAGTTAATCGGCGAGAAATACTGCTAAGTTGTGTATTTTTTTGCACGCTTAGACTTAAAAGTGAGAGAGTAAACCTTTTACGACCATAAATTAATTTCACAGTGTGTCTGTTTATTAATGGTAAATTAGCTCTGCAATAAATTTGCTGCATATTGAAATTCTAGGAAATTCTAATGAATCTTAAGACTCATCATAAGGAAAAAAGGCTATTATAGTCATACTATACCAAGTTTTGTCGATAAGCTTAAAATTTAAAAGTAATTTTCGGTTTAGCAGGTCTTGAACTAATCCGTGTTATTTATGTTAGAAAGTTTTAAAATACAAACTTTATTATCATATGTTACACAAAGCAAAACTGAAATTCCTTAAAGCTACTCACAATTTACACCCATCATTTAAAACTTTATACGTTTTAGTTTATCAAAAGCTGATCCCTTGATTTCAACTCATGATAATTTGCGGGTGTTTCAAACACATAAATTTAAGTTATTTATTTTTTTGCATTATATTATTTGTTAACTTGGGTTTTAATATATTTTTGAATACACACAGTTCTGTAATAAGAAAACTAAAATTACTTAAACGATATCGATTTGTTTCTTTACAGTTTCTTATATAGAATTCTACTTGTTTAAAAAAATCAAAAATAATTATAAATGGTTTTAAAATTCAACAATTTTGGAAAATTTATAGGGAATTATAAACACTATAACGATTGTCATAGGCAGATTTGTAGGTTTATTTTGTTCAGACGAACAATTTTGTTTAAAAAATATTATCCTTGTGTAACAAAAACTGAATTAAAAAGTAAGTTTTTGTAAAAAAAAACTCGAAAAACGTTGCATTAATGTTTAAACACGCCTAAAAGTTTAATGCGAATACGTTTTCAGTTATAAAATTCAAAATTCAAATTTTTATATTTTATACTTTAATATATTTTTAAAAAAGTTTGATAATGTACTTTGCGTTTTAACCAGTTAGTAATTTTATTTATAAGGCACGTTATGATCAAAAATTACCTGTTCGTATGCGTTTGAAAACAAATGGATTCTGTATCTTTACTGGACATAGAAATTTTAGAGTTTAATTAAATTGAATTAAATTGTTTACCTTAAGCATTTGCAGAAATATATTAAATCTTAAAAGTCTAATATGTTTTTGTGATAAAATTTTAGTTGTTATTGTCTGAGATGTATAAATTTAAAAGCCGTTTAGTGCAAGTTTTTACAAAAACCAACTTAATTTCGTGAAGAATATACTGTCTTAATATAATAATTTGTTAAACGAAGTCTCAACTTTCTCCTTTTACTGTATTTTCTAGAGATTGCTACTGTAAACTATTTTACAGTTCTATTATATTTGTGTCTAAAACAGATATCAATTAGTTTACTTCGGTTGTGGCTGAATTTCCCGTTAATATTGCATTATCTTCTTAGGCATTCCCCTCTTGGGTCTCGCTTCGCGGCCTTAATGTGTCCTTAACACTGTTCTCAGTTTCTATAATTGCAATTCTGTGGTGACATCGTGCAGATGGTAGATGTTATCATTGATTTAAGTCTAGTAGAAGCAATGCCTCAGAATTGCCACAATAAGATTTTACGTAAAATTAAGATAGTCTTACAAAAATTCAGTAGTTTATGAAAAATGTCTCAGTAATTAGGTCATAAAAATTATACGAAAAAAATGTGTCAAGAATAGACGATTCTTAAATTTAAAGCTCAAAAAACTTACTTTGCTCTTATTTATATTTTGTTTAATATATGAACGAGCGTTCGTTGTTCTATGGTAAAATCAAAGCCATTGTGTATCATAAAGAATCATAAAAATATGTTCCAATTTACGTGTGAAATTATAGTGGCGAAACTGGATGTTATAAAATTAATGACGATACTTGTATTTTTCGACGCAATAATTACCACTTTACTAGCGTATTTGGATAATTATTACTTGGAAATGGTTTTTAGAATGTGGTTTATATATACAAACTTAGAATAAACGTATACCCTTTAATTTTATAATGTTTATAAAAATATTTTTCAGTGATTGATGATCTGTGCTGTAGTTTTATTTAATTTATAGTATTTTAATCTGTTTTTAATATAATACTTAATCGTTTTTAAAATATGAAATGATCGGTAAACTTAATTCTACCACTTTTTCATTATTCTTTTGTAAGCGAGGTCAAAAAACAGTTTCTTATTTTTTTAAATTACTGGTGCTAACTGTTCTGTTGCAAATATTTGTGTTTGTTTTCTTTGTCAGTTTGGTTCTTTAATTTACAAAAGACCAACTGTAGTCTGTAGTTTGTATTTTCGTCCTATAGTTTACAACAAAATCGCAACGAGTAATAGGGGTCTTGTATTTATTTTACAAAACGGAAAATATTTATCTTACAGATGTAAAATAAATTTCAACGTCTAATATGAGCTAAAGCTTTATAATCGCGAAACTTTTAACTTAACAATATCGATGCATTCGTCGTACACATTTTCGAATTCTTTATGTTGTTGTGCGTACGTAAGCGCTTGAGTACCTACTTACAGCTTTTTTTAAAAGGTGATGGGATTAGAATATTTTGTTTACAGATACTGTTAAAATTTATGAGAAATTAAGATGGAACATTATCATCCTAAATCTGGATACAAATTAAATAAATTGCTACCACAACAATATGCTAAATTACTGAAATCATACATTTCCAATCGATTATTTAGAATAAAACAAGAAGATGAGTATTCGTAGATGAAGGATATCAGAGCTGGAGCCGCAGGGCAGCGTCCTTGGACCGATCCTCTATTTGCTCTATATAGCTGATCTGCCAGAATTAAAAACTGTGACTATTGCCACGTTCGCAGATGACACTGCAATCCTAGCAGTTGATAAAGACATAAAAGCCACGACAAATAAACTTCAGCAAGCCAGTAGTCAGATATTCAATTGGATCAGGGAATGGAAGATAAAATTAAACGAGGTAAAATAAACAAACTCACGTTAATTTTACGAACAAAAACATAAGGAATCCGTTGCCCATCACAATAAATGGTAATACTTTTCCTTACGAAAACACTGCAAAATATAGGAAATTATATTGGCTGTTGAGGCGCAATTCCCAATTGTCAATATACAACAAAGTATTTATATATAATCAGATCTTGAAACCAGTCTGGGCGTATGGCATACAACTATGGGGGTGTGCTAAACAGTGTCATATTAGTACAATACAAACATTTCAAAATAAAGTGCTGCGTAACATCGTCAATGCACCATGGTACGTACGCAACTGTGATATTTATCGCGATCTAGGTATCAAGGATGTGGCCAGCGAAATTAGAAGATATGCAGCTAAACATGAGGCGAGACTAAATCAGCACGTTAACATCGAGGCAATCCAACTTCTCGATGTAAATGACCTGAACAGAAGACTGAAGAGAACAAAGCCACATGAGTTGGTTTAAGTGTTCAAAAAGCAGAGTACAGTGCGAAAAGTATAGTGCCGTGTGAAAATTAGCAGAAACTCAAGGACACCAATGGGTGAACTTTAGAATTTAAGTTTTTAGTTCCAAGATCTGAGAAATAAATTAAGGTAGTGCGGTAGTGGCTATTTGCACCTACAGTAGGTACGAATAATCGGTTATTTGTACCTACAGTAGGTACGAATAATTGGCTATTTGCACCTACAGTAGGTACGAATACTTGGCTATTTGCACTTACTGTATAGGTATATACTGGTTGGAACTGAGTTCTGGTACACCATTTTTTTTTTCTTTAGTTTTAATTTTACATAAATAAACGTTGAGACATATGATATGTGTAAATAACCGGAATATTTGAACAAATGTACACTAATGTCTCACTTCAGGTTTCGTCGCCGGAAATTACCCTTTGTTATTTCAAATGGAACACCCTATATACAAGGCGTTTCTTAAATACTAAGAGAAAATTGGGGAGACAATTTTCTATCTAAAATTAAGGGGGGGCTTTTATGTAACTCTTTTTCCCTTAGACGTCTCCTTTCATAGTTACACCCCTTAAAGGGGAACGGTAAAATTAGGTTTTTATTTTATTTCTCAAATTTGGAGATGTGCAGGAGAGTGACATTCAGTAGATGTTTTATACTTATTAAAAGGTTTCCCATAGTAATATTTTCAATTATGTCCCACCTTTACAAGGGGCTAAAAAGTGCGACCACTGTAAGTTTTTTAATCAGACTTTTTTAAAGGGTTTAACCATTTTATAATTTAAAAACATTCTTTAAAAACTTTGTTTATTTAGAAACTTTTTTTATTCTTAAAATTTTCTTGCAAAACCTACAGTTTTTGAGTAAAAAATAAAATAAGTGAACATAAACTATTAAATATTTTAAAATAAAACGATTCATTTCGGTGGTTACCATGGTTTGTTTATGTTCATATTGAGTAGAATTGACGGTTGTTTTCGTGTTATCATCAAATGATGTGGAATTATACGGTTGGGATATTTTTCTTTATAAAGACACCTGGCTGCTAATGAATTTATGTAATTCATTTTAAAGAACAAGAGTTTACAACATGAAAATACCCATCAATTTTATCCAATTATTTTTTATAATAGTTTAAGTCTTTGAGGCAGCCTTTCGATACAAATGTATGTTATTGGTCAGAAAATACTCTATTTAAATAATTGCATATACCACTACTATTGCATTAAAAAGAATAACTTACAGTCAAAAAACCGATTCTGCAACCTTCAAAACCGATTAAAGTAACCTAAATGTTAATTAAATTATACAAAACACGTTTTCGGACGCTTGAGGTAATAAAATTCAATTTATGCAGATCACGCGAAATAAATATTTGTCCAAAAATTATTCGAGGTTATTAAAATTAATCAAAATAGTGCAGTTATATTCAAAATTGTCTCCTCTATCAAAAAATGTAAATATATAGGGTGTGACATTTGAAATAACAAAGTCAGGATCATTTTCGGCGAAACCGTAAGTGAAATAGTAGTGTACATTCGTTCAAATATTCCGGTTATTTACACATATCATAATGTATAAAAGTTTGTTTATGTAAAATTAAAACTAAATAAAAAAAGTACCAGAACTCAGTTACACCCGGTATATTACTTTACAGTAGGTGCAAATAGCCAATTATTCGTACCTACTGTAGGTGCAAATAGCCACAACCATAAATTAATGGTTGGTCTCTTATAGACCAGTTTTAATATTTCAGAACGCTACAAGCGTAGATTTAAAAAAAATTATCTGGATCTCAGAAGAGAAAAGAAAAAAAAAGAAAAAGAAAAAAGAGGTCGCCAAATCCGAAGAAATCTAGAAACTTGGGTTATTATATTATATTAAACATTTTGCTTTGAATTTTTCTTTTTCGTATCTATATTTAAAACATAATTACGTTGTCTATATCAAAATGCGAGTCTTAAATTTATATATATTTATAAAGGGGCCCGTTGTCTGTTGCTTCCCAGTGGCCTTATTTTTCTGTCCCCTCCATAAAAAAATTCTGGCGGGCGTCCATGTTTGTCAGGATAAATCAAAAATTGGATACAATTTGCACATTAACAGTTTCTACTGTTACTATGTTACTAAGCACATAAAAATAGACCTCTTTACTAATTTCACTAACAGTTTTAGAGATCCGCATGTTCTTCATGTTAAAACATACAACCTGTATACAAAACAAAATGTTTAGAAATGTTAAAACGTTTTATCGCGTTTTAAACTACAGCATTACGCTTTTGATGAACTAATAATAAATTTAAGCCTATATAATCCTAGATTGACCTCACTTTGTACGAAACCATTTGATTTTTTAAATTATTAAAAACAAGCCTCCTAGATGTGTTGAAAATTTATGGTTTGCCTTACTCAGATTGCGAAGAACTCGTAGGTTTTCCGATCTTCTGAGCACGTTTTTATTAATTTTCTCGAATAGCCTCTATATTTGAGCGTATTAAATTTTTTTTAAAAGTGCGGGCTTTGAGCATAAGTAGTCCATGAAGATGTGTTTTTTTTAATGAAATGTTTGTCAACTATTTACTTGCAGGTGTCATACTAGGCATGTTACAATTTGTATGTATGTGTTTAATGAAGCAAGTTTTCCCTTTTAAAAAACAACATAGATTACCTTGAAAATGACGCACCGGTTTAACTAACATATAATATGTACATTGGACTTCTCTTCTGATACAGATTAGCATAATCGTGAATGACAGTTTTCAGTGAATACTGTGATCATGTTCGAAGTGTTTATTAATTTGACGGCTCCTCATAGCTTACTTCAATAACAGACTGGGAGTGACTGTTTATTTAAATCGTTTCGTTGGCACTCTTGTAATGCATATTGTGCTCATAAGCATGAGATTATTCATATCGTTCTAATGTTTATTTTTTTTTTTACTGAAGGTCATTGCGCTTTGTTACTCGCTGTAAAAAAATCCAATTAATTATTGTCAGATTTCATATTTTTGGTTAGTTATTATAAGCATAGTGTAGGGACAAAATCTGACAAACGTGAAACCAGTATTACACAACACAAATTTTATAGAAAATTATTATTAGACAAAAGCTTAAATTATTTGAGTGATTCATTTATTTATTTAAAAAAAATTTAAAAACACTTTTCTTAATTACCAATTACTCTTTCAAAAATGCCAAATCAGTTTCAAGACTCTTTGTTTTTTCAACAGTAGTTATCTGATTTATTTATTTATTTTAAACTTTTATTTGTATATGTATTAATAAATAAATAAGACTGGTACCAAAAAAGATATAAGATTATTGAAAGTGATTTTATATTTTTTAAAGAGATCCTCTATAAGAAAGCTAAGTAATTTTTAGTGAAATTCATTTACATTAAAATTTTAATTAGTTGAACAGCATATACCGGGTGATACAGGTTGACTGTCGCACCCCTATAACTTTTTAGTTATTGAAAATAACCCCAACAAACTTTATATTTTTGGAAACGGCGACAAATTCTCTATTAAATGATGAGCATTTGTTATCTCTACGATGACGTATGTCAAATCCGCGATAGGCAACTGTTTTTTTTAAATTACATAGTTTACAGGTTTTTGTTGATTCGGATAGAGAATCTAATTCTGAATCCGACCATGTATTAAAAAAGTATGCATACATAAGAAAATTTTCTTCTGTATGCATACTTTATTAACACATGGTCGGATTCAGAATTTAATTCTCTATCCGAATCAACAAAAACATGTATACTACGTAATTTAAAAGAAAACAGTTGCCTATCGCGGATTTGGCATACGTCATCGTAGATATAACAAATGCACATCACTTAATAGAGAATTTATCGCCGTTTTTAGAAATATAAGGTTTGTTGGGGTTATTTTTAATAATTAAAAAGTTATAGGGGTGCGACAGTCAAACTGAATCACCCGGTATAGTATAGTATAACTGTGGTAGGTGTAAATTTTGCCACATCTTACAATTTTGGTACATTTATAAAACTTGTGGTAATTTGGATTGGTTTAACTCAGTACCTAATTTGTTTATAGTGTTTAATCCACTTTAAGTCTCGCTTAAATTAAGAAAAAATACGTAATATATCTTTTCATGGCACTCTTGATATTGACGAAAATCTGGGTTGTAAAAGTTTATAGAAATCTTTTTCGTGATATTTTTTATAATTTAAATTTTGTTGGATAATAAAATATCAAATAATTAATCAGAACTAGGTAATATTATTGAATAATGAAATAATCGTGGATTCCATTGAGTAAACGGTCGATTATATAGACAATAAACAAATTGTATCCTGCGTAAGAAGATATGCAATTTCTTTTTAAAATTATTGATTATAAACGTTTGGAAATAATGTTTTACTTATCGGAAGTATCTAGAGCTAGAGTGTCACGAAAGACATAAACATATTTTTTTAACATTTTTTTAGCATTCTGTAATATTATATTGTACACATTCATAATTTTTTATTTGAAAATGTATAAAGTCATACGGTAAGGGGTTAAAGCATAAACAACTCGACTCTCGACTCCCGAGTCGGTATTATTTAAAACCGTCTTCGACTCCCGACTTCTTCCACTAATGCATTGCACTGGAAAACATCGTTCTTGAACAAAAAAATCAGATGTCGTTTCCTTTCCGTTACCGTTCTTTAAAAACTTACGGTTGTATCGTTATTTGATTTTCGTTTTCGTTCACTCATCCTTGTCTAAATCAAAGAGTCGGGAGTCAACAGTACTTCCGACCCCGACTTCGGCTCCCGCTCCTCAAAAACGCCTTGACTCCTCGACTCCTGACTCCGACTCTGACTCCGACTCCGATTCCCTATCCCTGCGTCTCACACTAACCTTAAAGATGAATATTTTGTTAAACTTAACTCATTTTGCAACTGTTTTCAAGATTCCTTTAATTATCCGAATAAAATAGGCAGTGCGTTGCGGTTCTCTACCCTTTTGTATCAAATTTTATTGCGCCTTCCTTTTTCATAACATTTTTTATTGGGGCCCTTTTCAATCCTCTTGTCCTGCTAATAAACTTTATTTGTTTTTATTTGCCAATTGTCTTTGGACTAAGTGTATTATTTTAAAAATGTGTATTTTTGTTAGCACCTTTTTTTGCTAATGTAAACTTAAAAATACATTATAATCCGGTACACTAGCTATTAGGCTCACTAAGAACCTATCGTATGTGTGACTGCTGTCATTTTTAGTGTGTATCTTATGTTATCGTGTAACGATTTGTTCTTTTAATAAATAGTTTTTCTTTCGATTTCTATTTTATTACATATATCGCGCCGTCCTCCTAGGAGGGCGCGCTCCATAGGCCACAGGTTGAGAATCACTGCAGCTTAATGAATGCAACATCAAAATTTTTGTAACTCAAAAAAATAGGTATATATACTGTTTACAAATGTTGTGTGACCACTACCAGTTGATAAAGGCTCTTAATCATTGAACCAAATAATTTTTTTAGTATGTATATGGTTTTATGTCTAACTAAGTCTATTTTAAGTTTTGAAATATGGCGTCCCTTTATTTACTATCGGCAAAGCTTTTAAAATAAATTTCCATTATCATAAATACCCTTCGGTAAAATTTTTAAATGTGGTTATGGATTCAAGCAAAGTTTCATACATACTAATTTATTTAAAGAGACCTGATTAAATATACACCGCGTATAAATGACAACGGATGTTGTAAAGATTGATATCAATTTTAGCTTATCAACATTAAACAGTTATTAATTAAGTAGCAATAAACGGAAGCAGATAAAAATTCTACTTTGTTAACTGATTGTAAAAGATTATATTTCTTGTTTAATACAACCTAAGTCAAAATTAATTACAATTCAATATTAATATCGGAAGATTTTAATTTGTAACTGTTAAATTTTATAACATATTTCCGCTTATCTCATTTAGAAACGCCTCCAAAATTATCTACCAATAACAAATAAAAATATCAACAGCTGCTATCAACAGTAAGGACATAACTACGGTAGAACCATCTATTACAATTAAACTTAATTACGGGAGTCGACTATCAGATAGAGGTAGAATGTAATAGGCAGTTGTGCCACCTGCACCATGGATATACATTGGGAATGAAGTCACTGTTCGTACCATTATGCACATAATTCAGCCCTATCAGCGTCAAATCTTGTTTACTTGGCTTCAATCGACTCGTCAGAGGTAGCAGAAACATCAGCATTCCGCCATCAGACCCGTTAATTATTGCTATTAAATTGGTTTCTTAATCAGCAAGCTTTAAGAAGTTTATTTTACCCTGAAAAGCTTGCATATAGATATAGAGGATGTCCTCCTAGAGATCTTTACCACTTCGAAGATTACTATTAACCTAACAAATACTGTACAGGACGACCATCAAGTGCCTATTTTCATCATATCTCACTTATTAATCAATAAACAGGGTGTCCAAGAAAACCAAGAAATCAAGAATCAGATTTTTTATTAATACTATTCTAAGATAACTATAAAACGTGAATTAACCATAATTTAATATTTCAGAGTAAAAAATTTATGGATGTGCAATAATCTTAATTATGAAAGAAGAAATAATACTTTCATAGATGTTCAAACGATTGTCCATTACGTCCTAAATACAGGGTTACTACAAAAGATATAGACACTTTTAATGATTTATTAATTTAAAACCAAGAATTTAATGATGAATCCGTTTACACTGTAATTTAGAGACATCCTTAAAGTTTATTTTGAAAATTCACAAATGTTTAATATGTGCTCCTCGTGTAACACGGCACACATCTAGCCGATAATCTAGTTCATTCCAAACACGGTGTAACATATCTACATTGATACTTTCTACAGCCCTAGTGATGCGTTGTTTTAATACATCTAAATCACTAGTAAGTGGAGGAACGAAAACCTTATCCTTCACATACCCCCAAAGAAAGAAGTCGCACGGTGTAAGATCGGGACTCCTTAGTGGCCAATCCAACGTTGTGGAAGTGCTTCGTTTAGGTTTAGATAATGTCTTACGTTTCGGTGCCAGTGTGTCTTGTCGAACTTCTACAGTTCCTCAACCTAACAGCACAAATTGCATGTCGATAACACAAATAGTTTTTGTTTTATACAACATTGAAAATGTCTATTTCTTTTGTAGTAACCCTGTATAATTGTGATTGCGTAGTTGCATTCTCAGGATATAGTCCTAAGTGCGCTTGCTTAGCTTCTACACAGTTTTTATGGAAAAGAATGTAGCATCTCAACATGTCAAATTTTTCATTATCTAAAATGTAGCCATAATTGTAATAACATTGCTACAAAGACTACCGAATTACACGACGATATTGTAAAATTCTAATAAATGATACCGCAGACAAATGATACTGCCATTTGATATTTAATTGTTTTTTTTTCCATAAATCGCTTCACAAGCAATTTCTTTGGTTTTTGGTAAATTGTGATTTTTTTGATTTTCTGAGTTATTTGTATTAATAAATAAGACAGATCTGGCAAGTAATATCTCATTTGAAAGTGGAATAAAAAGCACACTCAAGTACTCCAAATTCACTTGACGGCCTATAAGATAAAATTAAATTACGGGTAATATCTGAAAAATTAGAAGTGATAAAAAATCTAAAATAATAACAGTACATAAAAGTACCTTGAGAAAGAATAAATAAAACTGATCTAATGATTAAGACAAAAATGTAATGAGAAATGTTCATATTATTTGCTATAACTTCTGAAGTTCGAGGAATTGTGTATTTTTAAAAATATATTGTAGCTCCTCCCACACTTAAGAATAATTCATCTTATTTAAGCAAATTTGTTTCTTTTATAATAAGCAAGGTCCTCGTGCTGGAATTGTTATCTGGGAGCCCATGTAGAAAAAAGTTGAAATAAATATGTTGCTTAAGGTTAACAATTGCATAACATAAAATTATTTTTAACCATATACTTAGTTTTTTTTTATTTGCGCACCGATTCGTAAATATTTACTTTAAACGGAAATCTTGTATATTATCCATTTTTTAGACTTCAATGCAAATTATTTTTAAATATATTAATGAAGTTTATTGTACTTACAATCTATAGATTGTTAATCATTTACGTTTTTTTAAAATGTTGACAAATACAAACTTAATTTAGATTAGATTAGTCCATTTGGAAAACTGTGAACATGAATAAGTCAGTTCCTTTAAATATATTTTTGCATTTTCTTGGTCGGTATAAATACATCAAAATTTATAATTGTAGTGTTTATATCGTTAAGTATATGCAACTATTTCTGCATACATGTTTTGTTAGGGTTCTTTTTAAAAACAAACGAGATGCTTTAGTAATCTCTAAAACATCCTGCATATACAATTACAAACTGCGGGGTAGTTCGTGGTATTCTTTGTTATTATTAGTGCTACAATATTTGATTAATGAAAATAATAGTACAGTTATTAGAGTTTGTAAATATGATAGTCTTGGTTTTACTTCATAGCTGTTTAGATTTAATAAGGTAAACTTAAACAAAACATTATTTAATTCTCTTATACTCCATTATAGGAGGAGTTACATATAAGAATTTGTACGCATTTACGATAGAATTAAAATTTTATTATCTTTCATTTTTATTTAGTCATAAGTCCCTCTACCGTCAGGTGTAGGACTTTTATCTTTTACACATATAAAAATTTTGTTTTTTTTTAAATACGCTCTACATTTTTTAATAGTAGGACACGTTACTTTCACATATTTATTAATAAGATAACACAAAAGTCATGATATGCCACGCCGCTTAGGACACCCTGTACTTAATGCTTTTTAAATTCATCATTTTGATTTAGCCGTAACAAAAGTGAAAAAGGTGGCATATAAAAGTAAATTTCCATATAAATAATCGTTTATGAAGAGATGAACCTTGACCAGAATTGGCATGGAGGTCTGGGTCAAGTTTTGTGTCGGCTTTTGAACCGCACTGGTTAACCTGTCTACCTGTTACATATCACGAGGTTTTTGTTGCGCTGTAGTACACACCTACACCGAAATAAGTATTTTTTCATTTCACGCCCGACACTCTTAATACTCACGCTAAATTAAGTTAATATTAAATATGTATACGGATGTAATGTCATCAAATTTTTGTTTCTCACGAATTTGAATATATATTTTTTCTTACTTGATATGTAGATCGATCAGTTTACTTTAATAAGTTTGAAGTAAGATAAAGAATTTTGTTTTTTGATAAAATTGTCATGAAATAATTTTTTAAACTTTTATTTAAAAAAAACACTTTCTTGTGAGCAGGCACTAAAACAATTAATTGAGTTGGTCCTTTAAACTAAACTGTTTATTTAAAATGCACGAAATCAAAAGAGTATTGCGTTTAAAGGTTTCGTAGTTTACTGTCTTTCATCTTTTGCTGAAATAAAATTACTTTAAGGCTGATAATAATTAACTAAGCGACTCTAAGCGTATGTGATTTTTTTACATAAAGTTGTTAAAATAAACATTGATCAAACATAGAATATAGGCACAACGTAAATCTAAAATTAGTTTGCAAGGTAAAATAATTAAGATTTACATATTTAATTAATATCTTATAATAACAATGTTCTCAATAATTTTAAAAATAAGTTATCACCTTCCTTTTATGCAATTAATATTGCATTTCTCTAGGTGCCCATAAGCACAATTTATTTGCTTTTTATATTGTTTAGTTAGTGTAGACGCGCTGCACAACATCATAAATTTTGATTTAGAATTTTATTTAATTTTTCCGTGATCGTATTTTTTTTTTAATACAACAATTGTCTAGATTTTTAATAACCATACAGTCTTATCAATCCTTACATATATTTTATTTCTTCTTCAATTTTTCTTTTACAAAATAAATTTTTGCAGTGTTTTTAAAACTAAGACTACCCAAATAGTAGTGTACATTATTTTTTGATAAAGTAAATTTTGAAATTTATTTTAAAGTAGTAGTAGCAGTTTATTAATTTTAAATATCTCGTTTCCATACTTGTATCCTTGTTCAAACTGTTAAAGCTTGCAACATTCATGCTCTTAATAAGCAACTTTAATAATTTTACTTAATTTGCATATTATTATTATAGTTTATAAAATACCAGCAGTGCATGATTTATCTTTAAACGGCTTGAACAAAAAGCTTAGAATATATTAATTGTAAACAAATCATGAACTGATTTTAAATTTAATGCAAATATTTAATAAGATATATTTAGAAATGTGCATAAATGCATATTATTTTACATTATCGAACCATTTGCATAGTAATTTGAAACCGATAAAACACGTTAGCTGTAGTAACAGTGTTTTATAACAAATGAATAACTAACTATGTTTATTTTTTTAATGAAACGTTTATGTGTAGTTACTTATTGCTTATAATCACTTGATTTTGTTAAATTGCTATAGGTTTTTATAAGAACTTAACTAAGCAATTTATTAAACATCAAAGTAGCCTGGCTTGCTTGTAAACAAATTTATTGCAGCATAACTCGTTGATTATTTATTTATTACGTACTTGGGCTGTTAATCGTTTGACACTTTCTCCATTATTAATTAATGATACTTATTAATAATGTTATACATAAAGAGTTAGAGTAATTACTAATTTAATGGGCCACAATTTAAAATACAGACAATATGTTTTTGCAATTTAATGTTTGAGGTTTTATTTTGCACAAATGTGTTGTTTTCATTGCATAAATATTTTTTTTAAACAATAAGTATAGGACGGTCCAAATTCTAAGGAAATACATCGGTATTTCGCTTGTTAATAAATAAAATAAATTACCCAATAACAATAGTGTGCAATTGTCCAATAGAAATCTAGAAACTTGAAAAAAAATTAAAGTCGTTTTCTTTTTTGAGTTATTATTTTATTAATATGTCATCTTCGGTTTTGTTAAAGATATCGAAATAACTTTTTTATTTGGTTTTTAACAGGGCGTCGAACGTCAGTATATAATGAATGTACTATTATCTTAATTTTATTGTAACGCAGAACTGTATTTTTAAATGGAAATCATAGTAAAAATTGAAAGTAGTATTTGATTTTTAAAGAACCACAACTATCTTGTTATATATCCGAAATTTAAAAAATATGATAGTTGAAAACATTAAGGCCAACTAAGGTTGGTATTTATCATAAAAGACTAAAGTAAGCGTAATAACTTGAAAGGGTGAAGAAATTTCACATACTTAATAAGACTGCATTTGTTTTTGATATATAATAATAACGAATGTTTGACACATTAGTAAAATAACAACTCATTTTAAAATAATTTAAAACTAAAAATAGTATATCCACTTTGTAAAAGATTTTGATTTTGTCTTGTGTACTGCACATTTTTAAAAGTTAAATCGTTTATTAATAATAAAAAAAACTTCGAATTGAATCTACTCTGTAAATTACAGATAAAAAATCATAAATAGAGTGGAAGGTCCAATCTTTTAAAATTAAATATTCCAATCGGATTTATCCATAATTACCATTTCTATCGCATCACACTAGCCAATTTACATTACGGTTTAATTATTCAGAAGCTGTCAGTCTCGTTGCTGATTCCAAATAGTGGTTAATCTCAGTATCAGTGCATATTTAAATAGGTTAGGTGAGACTGAACCAGATTGCACCTACATGTCGGGAGTCCATACGCATCCATCATGGCTGATGGTAGATTACTGTCCGTTGCTTCGCACAGAACAAACTGCACTTCGTCACCTTAGATATTTGAATAAAAGAAAACGATTAATTAAACATTAAATCGAACAAAGTTAATTAAAAGATAAGTACACCTTGCTAGATTTTTTTCTTGCAAAAAACATTAAATTATTCATTGTGCATAATAATGGTATACAAACAATCATTGCGAACACATTGTTAAAAATATTTAAGGAAATTGTTTCGCTGCTTTGCCCGCTATAAACTTTTTTAGTATGTTTGTTTAATGCAATGCTTTTAACACAAAGTTTTTGACTGAAACGGCATTTTCAAGTCAGTAAGACACGTAATTTCTAAGAAATTGGTATTTAAAAAAATATTTGTTGCGTAATAATTATTACGTTATATTTAAAATTATTAATGAATTTTTATTTTAAAGATCTATTTAACTTTAAGTTTTTGGAATCAAATGAGTTACATTGTAAATTCTTTACAAATTTTTATGACATTTACATAGATCAGATTTCTTAGGTGTATTGTCTCTAGAGTGCTTTGGGCACAATTTTTTCATTCATTGGTGTAATGCAAAAAATTAATCATCGTAATAGTTTTTCCACGGAAAAAAACATTTTTTTATTAATATACTGCATTAGGTATACAATATGATTTTCAAGGTTAAAAACTTGTTTCACGGCATTTTCATAAAAAATAAACGTTTTTGCTTATCAAAGAATCGTTTTTTGATCGAAAATATAGTTTACACGTCAATTTTTTGTTGGTATTATACATTTTGTGAAATATGTGTGTTGTCTCAAAACGAAGCTTTCATAGGAATCTCACTCGTCTTAAAAGTTACAATGTCAGTTGCTTAGGTAGTTGCATCGTTTTAAACCGGAAGATAAACTCTTTTTAATTCAGAAATGATACAAAATAATAACAACAAAAATCATGTTGCTTTTATGTATCTACTATGGAATTTTATTTAGATATGAAAAAAATGTATTGTCATAAAAGTTGCTAAATGCCTTAGAGCAGCTTACACACAACATAGATGCTATAATAAAAAGGTATGAAAAAAGTAGAAACACTTCCACGAAGCAGCATTTTTATTCGCTGGTTAAGATGCTAAAGTAATTAGATTTCTTACGATTTTTTATTGGTTTTAAGCGCCATATTAAACTGTTTCACTTGTAAGGGAAAGTAGCGCTTTCCTTGTAAAATTTAAAAAAAATCGCATAACTGAAGTATATTTTGTATGCAATCAACATGACCATAAAACACATTGTAACAAAAAGTCAGTGGCGTAACAATCGGGAGTGCAGCGGGTGCGGTTGACATGGGCCCACAGCCAAGAGGGTCTATAGAATGCAAACAACAACTTGTTTTTCGCATTTTCGCATCTACCCTAAGATGAAAACTTTATCCGAAGGTCTTATTGTCTCTGCTTGCTCACAGGTCCATTCACTTCTTGCTACGCCACTGTTAAAAGTTGCTTTTGAGTTGTAGGGGCAGTTATGTTGGCCTTCTGTAAACTAGATTGGATTGTCTAATAATAGATATTTAAAGGTGCATCAGTATCGGTGTGCAATGGATCCATCTACACTACACCTATGCTGCAATAAAAAATGGGCTTCATTTAGGTGTTGTTTAGATCAGATAAAAGAGTTATCATAGAACAGGCTTTGTTTAATAGTCAATCACTTCTACTCCGAGTTGTAGTAAGTATAAATGCATCCGATGGAACGTTTATTAGATCAAGGGTGTACAAACTCATTTAAATAACATTTAAATACAGAATAAATTTTAATTTTACAGGTGTTTTTACAACCGCTAACATCCACAATTGAAAATAAAAATATGTTGCCGCCCATAAAGCGGTTAATCACGTTGTAAACATGCCACAGATGCCTCAACCACATGATTTCATGTCTCTCGTATCAATTACAACCGATATAAATTTTCCTATCATTGTAAAACCTATAAAATGGCGTTTTAAAACGTAATGATACTAAAATTCTCATCGTGCACAGCAAAACTTGAGAGTAAAGAAATTAAATGTAAATTTAATTAGGAGCAAGTCCATGGTTTTGCCGCAGTTATAAATTTTCAAGATCTTTTATACGTCCAACTAAACTACAACTACCTTTTATGTGATCATAATTTATCTCCATTTATCATTGCACATATTTCTTGATAATGATTACCTGGTGAAGTTTTATTTTTTAATTCTATATAACTCCGTTTCATCAACTCGTAGGGCAAGTTATACCTACGTGTTAAAAACCTTTTGCTTTAATTATATCTTAGCCCATGTTTTAAAAAAAGTAATTGATATAATTATACAACTTATTAAAATTCCGATTGATCATAAAAAACAAAATATGAACCGTAATCGAATCATCTCATAGTGATCTGAAATATCTGTATTTACCAAATTTTTTATTAAAAGTTGAGAATATATTAGGAAACGTGGCAAAACGTGATATTTGAAGAATTTTTGTTTTAAATAAAAGGGTAATTTTATTGTTGTCTCCAAATTACTTTTTCCAAACTTTCACGGGTAAAGAGTTAACACTTTTACCTCAATTAAATTCCACGTCAACTTTTAAACAAAATACTTTTATAAACTTAACTTCTTTTATATTTACACTAGAACAGGGAATCCCAACGGGGTCGATATAATATAGACCTTCTGAGGTTTTAAAAGGGGTCGATTGGGGGTCGATGGACAAGTCAGATACTTATTATTTGTTTTTAAAAATTTCAGATAATTTTTTAAATAATAAGAATAACAACAATCATGTTGAAACACGAAATTCAATAAATTTATTTCGGTATCATTTAAATAACTGATTTTTGTGAATAGTTCACGTGATACCCATATTATGTAAAATGTTGGGAAATAACATAAAAAATGTAAGAGGGTCGATTGAAAATAATTTTTTGTAAGGGTTCATTGCAAAAAAAGTTGGGAACCCCTGCACTAGAAGTATAATAATAAACATTTTATAAGAGAAATTGTCGTACTGTTTTTGAAAAAATTGGAACTGAAATTATGCAATTCATATCTACATTTTTTGTATTTGTTCCTTTTAGGTTTGAAAACATGTTTTTGACGTGTGCTATAGGCACTAAAATACGCTACATGATTGTTTAAAAATATTTGTCTTAATTATTGTTTTTTGTAATTTTGAAGTTAATTTAAATACTGTGTAAGTATCTGTTAATAATTAAGATATGTTAAAAAAAATGGGTATAAAGTAATTTGCATTACCCATAATTGTCTTCAAAAATAACAAATTTTGATATCTTACCACGCATACATACCTACTCATGTAATCACTGTGGTAATGTTTAAAACGTGTATATTTCAAAATTGAAAATGTTCGAAGTCGTAATTTCTTCTTATGCTTTGTATGATAAATGTAAATAAACAACCACTACTTAAAATGTTATGAATATACCTACTATAAAATAGTGTTTATAATAAACACACTGTTTCAAACTTTCTAAAATTATTGTTAAATTTGTAGAGTAGCGAGTTTGAATATAACAGTAACAGCGTAGTTGGAGCTAAATGCAAAGAAGTTTCATGTAGTAAAACTTTTCAGGCAAGTCCCAACTTTATAGCTACAATTTGATGACAATTTTTATGAGGTCTTGTCATTAAAACGAACATAGACAACAGCTGAGCCTTTTATTTATTGATTTCAGTAGCAACCCCTAATTTTGTATTTGTGTTACAATAAAAATCGTATCCAACGTTTTTTTTTATGGGGTTTCACTAAAAAGCTAAGCACAGTAGAATAACAACAAAGTATTAGTTAGAAGCTTCTTTACGTTTTTGTTTGAATAATAAAGTATGTGAATTGAAAGTTGTTACTTTTAGATTAATGTAGTATCGTATTCGGTTTATGGTGTTGATGTGACAGTGTGAATCCCATTAATAACCGTATTTAAGTTTATTTATATAAAGTATAATTTCCTCAAGACATGTTATAAAAACAAATGCCATAAATCTTTAATTTTTACAATGTACTTAACAGACAGTCGGACAGATAATGTTGCATATTACTTCAAGAATTAGCGGTTGCCGGCCGGAGCTGGTACATTTGCACATAATTTATGTGTCTGCGACTTAAACCATCATATCGGTGTTTAAAAATAAATTATGAAAGAATGTCTTCATAAATCTACCTTGTAACAAATAACAGAGTAACGGAGCTTGTGTTTTACTCGGCCTGTAATGAACAGTTTGAATTTACTAATTGTAAGTAACAATGTAGATTTACTACAAAAGTAGTGTTGTAATTATTCTGCTTACATCTTAATAATTATGTTTGGTCATTTTTCAGGTGTTTATTATATGTTGGTTTCATGTTGTCTTTAAGGAATATGGGCGGCTCTTTTTAATGCTTGTAACAAATTAAGTTGGGCCATGCAAACTTATGCCCCGTTTTTGATTAACGTTGGGTGCTATGGATAACAAGCGATAAATGTAACGTGTTTTCCACGTTTGACGATACAATTTAATATTTGTCTTTTTATTAGTTTACTTCACACGTTTACTGTCCATGAGTCATATATGGCCCATGACGCGTTTTATATTAACGTCCATGAAACACACGTGACTCATTGTCAAGTGTTAAATGTAACCGTGAATATTCACATACACGTGCAGTTAAAGGCTCTAAAATGGTTGTAGGACGTGAGAAGAGGGTTATCTTAAAAGCTTATTGAGCAAATATTTTGTATTATATATGACTCATGAACGTCCCAAGTACGTAATTCCAAAAATAATTAAATATGTTTTTAAACTATATGTACCTACCTACTTGTGACATCGGGTTTAAAAAATTCTTGGACAGTGAACGTGTACACGTTGCAAAAAAATTGTTATCGAACACATTTTTCTAATTTTGGAATAATAGCAGTTTATTTTTCTAAATTTATTGCCGGTAAAGTAATTTAATTTTTAGCTAACATTCGTATGTTTAAGGCACGTCCTGGCAAATCCTTTGTTTGTGACATTATTTGATGAGGACGAAAATAAGAATCAAGTACGTTGTAATAACACGAGCGGTTTTTGACGCTTCAGATTGCCCAATACTACGAGTTCAATTATAATATGGTTTAACAAGATTGAACAACCAGCTAGCTACCTATACAGTACAACAATCGATAAGAACTCTACATTTGTTTCTAAACCGCATCAACTTTAAGCACGGGGGGATATTTGATAGCTTGCGAGATTGCCAAATTCGGCATGTGATTCCTTTTTGTCGAAATGCTTGAAAGATAATGTATGCAGGAACTCTCTCTTATATCCGTGGATATTTTGCAATTTGCACCATGTGAAGAGCAATGGAGGTCAACCTAGATAGCACAATGTAGTGTTCAAAACTTAACAACTTTTTTAACATAAAATCAAAAAAAGTAATATTTTTGTCCAAATTCAAGGCACCATTATGTAGTGATAATTTCGGTTATTTTTTGCAAATTCTGAGAAAAGTTATAAAAATAAACTCATACGTTCTTGAAATTAATAAAAAATAAGCTTTTTAATAAATCTATAGCCAACTATGGTTGCCATAAAAAAAAAACAAGTTTGGCTTATATCTCGAAAATGGAGTGTGCCAAGTTTTTTTCTAATTTTACGTAAAAATATCTACAGGAATCATTTTACATTTTGGTTTTAGCATAGGTGGCTTTGAAATACTTACCATTGAAAAAATCGCCTATTTTTAGTTTATTAAAAATATTTAAAAAAGTTGTAGGTGTAGGTCAAAGGTCAAAATAGCATTAATTTTTGTCTTAAAATTCTTTGTTAATTTAGCTGACTATGTTGCTCTTACAATAACAAAGTTTCCCATACAACAAACAACACATCTATATTATTGTCACCCTGTATTTACCTTAAATAACATCATCTCAAACATATTGAATAATTAATTAATAGGTATTTAGAATTAAAAATAGTCCAATATGTTGGTGGACCTTTTATATTACACGTAAACCAAACATTAAACAAATCAATATCACCACCATTAATCATTGTATAAAATTACTACAACTCTTAATATACTATTTTAATTTTTTTTTAATTAACAACTAAAGCAATACGTTTTAATGTAAAATTTAAATGAGTTATTATTTTTTTAATCGAAAACCTAAATTTCGCTATAAAATAGGAACATCAAAGTTGTAATCAAGTGATTACATTTTTCCACCCTGTATGTGAGTTTATCGCGTAACTGGAATGTATCATAATGAGGATGTGAACATACAAATGAACTGGATTCCAAGCCACAGTGACATAACAATTTCCATGTCGCTACGTGTATATAAGGACGATGCGAAACAAATTGCCTTATGAGAAACTGGGTGGTAAATTATTCTTTAGATCTATTAAATAACCCCATGCGGGGTTAATGACGAAAAGAATATACTTAAAACTGTAATACTTGCCCTTTTTGATTTTTTTTTAGACACTAATTGCTAAGAAAGGTGTGCAGCGGACGACATAATAGTAGTTGGAGTTTTGCTGGCAAGATTGACTAATCATAACGTAATTAACCTTAATTAATTGAAGGTAACATATAATATAACAATTAGATTTTAATAGGATTTGACCAAAGTATGTAAAACGTTGGTATTGTCGTAAAACCGGGTTTTTTTTAAAATTCAATCCAGATTATGAATAACTAAAAATATAAATAGATTAATCGTTGCTACAATAAATTCTTTGTCGGATTTTATATTTTTATAATAAATTTTTTGTACAAATTGGTATTACAATCTAAATATTTTAAATTTTAAAATTTCGAATAGGTTTTTTTATTAAAAGTATTTAAGTTTATTAAAAATATATTGTCTAATTTGAATAGAATGACGGGATAGTGGTCCTTAGGTTTATAAAGAAAACTCTTTACATCAGCTAAATATTTCGGATCTTTATTTGATCCTTCATCGGTAGCTATAAACAAAATACAAAAAGTCTAATGTATGCGTAAAATAAATTTGTTGTAAAAATAATTTTGTAATGTTTAGAGTCGAGTTTTGTATTGTTTTTATTGTAGATATAATTATTTTGATTAAGATAGTCTAGTAAATAAAAAAAGCTGTGTCATAATCATTAAACGAAAAGCTGCTTTTTAAAGATTAATAAAGTTTGGTTTATTTTTGATGTAATGTTTTACTTTTACATAAGTTAAAATTACCTTTAAATGACAAAATTAATTTGTCTTTTGTTTCATGGCACTCTTTAGCTTCATAGGGACTTTTTGATGAATTTTATTTGTTTTGAGTCTATATATCAAAATAAATATATTAAACCTTATCTAATTGAAAAGAGGAAAAGATGATTTTTTATAAGGTTATAGGCAACTATGGTTTTCATTTTAAAAATTAAAGTTTGTAATTTATCTAAGAATTTAAACAATATTGAAAAGAATGTTTTCATTTTATAGTGCGTAAAAAAATCTACATTTTGCCAAAATATTTTTGTACCATCAAGTATAACCGAGTTATTAACGATTTAAAAAAATGCTTATTTTGATTTTTGTTTATTATATAGCGTATCATGGAACTTAAAACATTAAAGCATCACTGAGTAGATCTCGGAAAGGTGAACAATTTGTCTAATTTAAACTTCTTTGTAGCTGTTACCGTTTACGAGATCCCAATAGTGGCCCTTCTATGTGGACCGCCCTGTATATACCAATACATATATTTAATTAATCGACTTTAACGAACGTAACATGTGTAAAATTGCGTTTGTAAAAATTTAAAACTTAGAAAAAATTGTTTAAACTAGTTTCGTTCACACTCGGTTTTATTTTAAAGTCTTACTTTTGTCTAAAAACAACCTTCTGTGAATTATTACTTTAAGAAATAATTAGCGTTCATAGTTTTGCTAAACTTTGTTGATTTATAGCTGTTGTAGGTATTTTCTTAATATTTTATAAACTCGGATATTATATTGATGATAGTATAACGGCGCTCAACATGTCGCAAATAATATAGAGCTTTCAACAAGTATTAAAGGAAATCATAATTCAAATCTGACAGGCGAGCAATAATAAAATGACTAATTCCGTTGCGGGCCGCACTCAAAAGCCGACGACACTGCATGTGGCGAGCTTTAAACTAAATTACAAATGAAACAAAAGCCATTTTCAAAATTGGTCGATAACCAGGGAAATTACATCCTTTCTTTTTAATTGGTTTGTGTAAATAGCATCGAGTGTAGCTGGCAAAACTAATTTACAATTTTTATCCTATCGACGTACAGATCTTTGCCAGTATTTTACTAATGAGGCAGTTTTATTTTTCCTTTAGTTTTCTGTGTTTAATTTCTCCTCTAGAAATGTCTTATACGTAATTTAACTAAAAAATTTACTTAAAAAGCTTGTTAGCGTTTGGTTAATATAAATACCTGATAGTGTATAAATATTGACTTGAATCGTGTTAAAAAATAAACAAAAGCTAAGACATAATTTTTCTGGCAAGGATTATGAAACTTTATAATTTGTTTGCAACTTGTATGAGGTCTAAATTTTTGAAATTTATATATGGAAAGTTTCGCTCGGTAACTTTCCAAGTGTTTTGTTCGAAAAACAGTTCCTGTCTAACGTTTTCAGTCCTGCATTTTTAAAATAGCAATTTTGGCGTGTTGAATAATAAATACGTTTTTTTTTTAGATTCAAAAAGTTAATTTAGAAACAGTAACTATTTGCAATATTAAAAATTAACATCTTATCGTTGGCGTACCAAAGTAAAAGTTACTTATCAATAATTTTTTTTTCGCTTTCATTTTCTAAACGATTTGTGGACGAAGCAGCAGAAAGTTGTGAAACTATTTAAAATGGCAACTTAAGATAAAGAAAAATGCATTTTAAATTGTTCCATACATGACATTAAACGCACTTGTTATGGTTATTTTTTTGATAAGACTGGCAATTGTATAATTTAATTGCTAAACTAGAATCACTTTTTCGCTTTGCTTGTAAAAATTCGATGTTCAAAAACTGATTCATTATGAACACTCAGAGAATCGTCCTAAACAAATTCTTTTTATTAGTGAACAAGAAACGTGGGTTTAAAAATCCATCAACGGATAAAAGCTAGTCAGATTAACTTTTTACAGGTAAGTTACGATAAGATTAAAATTGTATAGATACCTACTTTTATAATAATTTTAGATTTTAAGGGCGTTTGTTATAAACTTCGTCTAATATTTTGACGTGATACTGTTATTGCCGGTGAATCGGTGATATTGTTTCGAATTCGATCGAGAACTGTGAGATTTTGGAGTCAAAGAATATTCTACAGCTTGGGTGGACAAATGCCGGCCCGAAGGCTGGATGCAGCCTGCGACAGCATGCAATCCGGCCCGCGACATAAAAAAGACAAAAATGCGTATTGATCTGACTGGTTTTTAAAACGCTCATGGGCCGGCCATTCTTGAATTAACGAACGAAAAAATATTTTCAGATATTTTTAGATTTTGATTAAAAATTTGACTCGGCAAAACATTTTTAATACCCTTTATTGCGGCCCGCACAGTGGCGGATTATGGTACAGGCGGAAAAAGCTCGCGCTTGGGGCTTTCGTTTGTCAGGGGACTCCGAAAGTTGGCAGCTTAAAAAAAAAGCATTTTGCGAATCTCATGTACAGATAGTCTTCATTCGTCAAACGACAAAAGGGTAGCAAAAGTTTCTATTACTTTACAACCGACCAATAAATTTCCATTTGGACCGTGAGACTAAAATCGTACTTCTACAACTACTATTTAGTTACGTAAGCGCAGTCGATCTGTTATTGCAAAATACAAACTGTGCGAAAGAATAAAAAAGTTGCAAAGTCCTTGAGTTTAGCGTGGTTGGTGTTTTTAGTGTCGCATTTTTTTTTTGTAAAGGAAACATTATCAATTAAGTATTCATGTACCTACCTATAATATTATTTTTGGTGTTATACGGGTGTAATCGAAACTGGCTTAGTCCCTTTTTACTTTTGCCTTACGTAGTACGAAAAATGTATTGTGATCGCGAAAATGTTCGAATTCCAAATTTCGACGGATATACACGTTTTGAGGTCCCCTGAACCCGTTGTGACTTTTTTTTGCGGAGACGAGTGCCACGTGTTTGCCAGACGTTAAAAATGTAAATTTTTGACATTAGTTATCGATATAGTTATTTATGTATCAAGGCCAAAACGTGTAACGGTTTTGACCGTGTCTGGTTTGCTGGCTGAGTCGTAGTCGAAGCCAGCAAACAGGTAAGGAGGAAAAATACGTTTTGGCCAAGGTGCATATTACATTTTTTGTGCGATCGAATTAAAAACAATTTAAATTTTTAGTATTTTTCAAAAATATAGGTTAGAAACAACGTGACATTCTGTCACTGACAGATGACGCCGTATGCTGTTAGCGGTGGAAACGTACTTGCATAATTCTGTACATAATTTAAATAACCTTGTTTTGTGCGATTGTAATGGTTTATTCATAAATTTAATAATCTATTATATAATTATATAAATATATAAATTACTTTAACGTAGAACATACGCAAATCAACACTTATTTTTTATTCAGTATTCAGTTACAGTATCAACACGAAAATATTAGGTTTTAAACTACCCGACAGTTAACAACCTAAGGACCTCTACGTCACTACCCTTAGCGGGGAAGCCATAATCTCAGAGAACTTATATTCAGACACGCACATGCGCTTTCCGTTCTAAATGCAAATGATTTTTTTCGTACGCTGTAGCGCCCGAAAAAGACTTTTTCGGCCGTTGCTAAGGATAGGGCCGGGAATGCAGTACTTTATGGTGGCTAACGCGTCCGTCAAACAAAAAAGCCTTCACAAGTATACTACAGAGTGCGTGTAATTCGATTCGAAGTTTTCTTACAGAATACAAATTAATAATCAAAAAATTTATGCGGAATGGAAGAAAGCTGCATGCATCGATGAATTATCAATAAGCGAAAAAATTGTAACGTTTTACCTATTTAAATGTGCGTCTTTTTTCTGAAAATGTATAAAATATTGACGTGAAACAGCCTAATATTTTTTAATTTTGTTCTTGTTATTTTGCTCTAATAATGTTTTCTTTTACAGATATTTTAAGTAAAATTGTCCGTAACGGCTCTCTCAGCAATAAGAACTAATAAACTTGAGATTGGTTTTCGTAAACGAGAACGAAGTGCAAGTTTTTTCTAAAAACAGAAACCGAGTCTGGGTAATAACCTTAAGCCAAATGTAAAACGCAGTTTTAGTTTCTAATTACAAAATGTATTTCATTTTGAAATGAAACATTTTAACTTCGCTAATTACACGAAGTGCTATCGTAAAATGAATTAAAAATATTTTTACCGAACAGCTTCCGTTTTTATACAGAGCTGGCGCTACAAAATCCATTGTTATTAATTTTAAATTGTTACGTGATTAATTATACACGAAAAAACTCGCACTTTTCTCTCTCTAAGCTTCATTTTCTATGATTATAAAATTCCAGAAACATCGTTTCATCATTCTCTGACAAGTAAAACAAACATAATAACAATTGTACTCACAAAAAAAGCAGATTTAAAACATGTAGAATTTGATACTTGATGCATAAAAAATAATGATTGATACACCCTCGGGAATTGGAAACCAACTTAATTATCACAGTAGGTGGCGTCTGCTACTGATGGTTTGATTAATTATTTTCGGTAAAAATTGGTTTGACCTAGAGAAGACCGGAAGAAAGCAAATCAACTGCTACTGTAGCCATTTTATTTTTAATTTACCGTGAATCTATTTACTGGGGTACGTTGTAGCTGGTGTTATTATACAAAAAGCACCAGTATTATTATTACTACCTGTGGAGAGATTTTACTTGAGGAATAGACCACTAGATGACACAACTAGCTCTTATGTGGGTTAAAACAACTAGTAAGAATTTCTTAAATAAGCAGAAAAAGTTGTTAATTAACAACAATTTCACAACCTTTATTATCTTTAAGTTACAACAATTTTTTATTATCTAGAAGCTTAGTTCAAGTTAGATCTTCCTCAAAAACGCTTAATATTTGCCTTTGATACTTGATGTAGATAATGACCTATCGCTGCTGAATTCAAAATTAGAATTAAAACAGTTATAAGTTTAATCTAATGGAATCATAATGGTATCATAATAAACATTACCACTGACAGACGGACCAAAGAATGCTAATTAAAAAAAAAAAGAATAGTAGTTCCTATTGCGTATAATACTTCTAAAATTAAATCAAATGCAATTAAATTTTGCAATTTTTAATATTCCTTTTGTAAAAACAGACATATACTTTTGCGGTTTATATAATATTAAAGTATATAAAACCCAAGTTATTAATTATATTTATTGTGCAATAAAATGTTAATTAACCACAAGTTGAAACTTAAAATAAACAAATATAATTTCCATTTTTACAACTTTGTTACTTTACTAAATTAACAAAATGTTATTTAGACATTTAACTTGATGAATTAATTACTACAAAATTTCTATCTTTGCATTTTAACTCCAGTGTTAAACAAGACAAATTTTTAATTAAACTGTTACCATAGTTTGATTTATAAATCAATAAAAATGTAACTGTAAAAAAATTCGTTAATTACGCACCTCTGCTGCATTTAATAGTGTCTTAACAAACTATTTTACGATTGTATATATTTTATTATGTAACCTAATAGTACCAGCAGCTAATTAAAAACTATTAATAGCTATTCGGCGGTATAAACCGTAATCTGATTAAAAATCGTAGGTATACAATAAAATAACTGTTAAACATTTAAAGTCCTCAACAAAAAAATCACAGAAAAGAACTAAAAGGGAAACGTAAATATTTATTTTTTATCATTATGTTTTCGAGCTCTTTTTATAACACAAAGTTATCATCTCTAAATTAGTGGTCAATTCTTTAATTTGTTTATAAATTTGTAACTGTAATTAAAGCAATTTTTGTTTAAATTATTCTAGTGATTGTTTTATATATAATTATATCAAAATATAATTAAACCAAAACATTATAATAACAATACATTTAATTATATCGGTGAAGAAACGAAAGGCTTGAAACTAAATTGGCAATTCTTCAGATTTTTTTTTCCATATATGAGATAAGTCAATGTTTATTAAGCTTATTATAATGTAACGTTATAATATATGTATATCAATTATTTATTTATGAGGTTCTTTAAATGTCCTTTAATTTAAAAAACAGTTCCTCAGAATTTAGGAAGGTTTTATTTTTTAAATAATTTCTATTTGGGACTTTTGGGCAGTTTTTGGCGTTCGACCGTTTGGACATACCGCCCTGTTGTCATCATTAGGGATGGGCGATATATTAATAGATATCGATATAATTTCGATATCGATATCGGATGTCGATATATCGATATTTCGATATCGACGTATTCGATGTTATCCTATGTTTTTCGATTTTTTTGTCACCAACCTCTTTTTTCAGTTTTTTAGTATAACTCTTTTAGCTCCCCGGCCCATTATCAAAATATCGATTTATCGAAGAATATCGATATAATTTCCATATCGAATATCGATATCGCCCACCTCTGGTCATCATCATGAAAGAATGGACCTTGGGCCAATAAACAAAGAATTTTTCAAGAAGTATCTCAAATTCCTGTGAACATGGTTGCATCGGGTGATGGACGACGACCCGTGACAAAGATATGAAGAATGTGTGCAGCCAATGAGAATACATACAGTGTTCAAAACTTGAGATATTTTTAAATACGAAATCAAATGTTGTTATACATATTTCATACTATACTTACTTTACAGATCTTCTCAGACATAAACCTATGCATATAATGTAGTAAATATTTATAATTATTATTTCCCATTCTAATTGTTCAATCTTTATATGTGTTTATTTAAGGTTTGTGGCCAAAATTAATTCGTTATTCTTTGTAGTTTAAATCAGATCAAAGAATTTAAATTTTTAATAATTTATATCTTAATTTTTAATATAGAACAAATAAGAGACATTTTAATTCGTTCTGAAAAATGTTAGCAACCTCGGTTAGTATAACTTTTGTTTGCATGTAGCAGATATCTTTAGTCTTTTATTATTTATCTCCATCATTCATCAAGTTGCTCTCGCTAGCCTACTTATACTTAACAAAGAAATATTTACAAGTATATCGTGCCTAATATCAGTAGACTTAAAACAAATACGGTCATATCTGCAATGAAATATATTCTCATATTAGAAAATGCTTGTATTTTACCGACTACTTGACTAACAACAGTGTAGCGATAATGTACGTCTGTCTGTCTTGGTATAGTTAGATATGGAACTAACCAAACCATATACGGGTTACGTTATACTAGTTTTATGTGCAAATGGTCGGATTTGAAATTGTAACTAAAGGTATTCTTCCATGTACATTTTATGATGACTCCAATAATGTTTTATTCAAGAGTTGATAATGGTTCTTTATGTTGTAGTATTGCTGTATTGTAGGCGGACTTGACGTTTTTTGAACTTAAAAAATGTATGGAACAATCGCAAGCCCGGATAACTTAACTTTTTTGCAAACTGTGTATTGTTTAAAATTAGCGTAGGTAGCATATGTAGTGTCATAAATTATGGCGAAGAAAAATTAAAATGTAAAGGGTAGCTTCTACATATTCAAGCGTTTATTAAATGAACATAACTATAAATTTAAGACCATATAATACGATACATAATCACATTGCATAACTCTACACAAAATTCTGTATTTTGTCTGAAACTTTTGTTGCGATTTAGTACGGGCATGCTAAAATGTCAAAATGGTAATTAATATTGTAAGTAAAGTCGTAAAAACCGACGACAATGTTAATAAGTAAAAATATATGCACATAATTCTGTGCAGCATTATGCATCGTGTCATACAGCTTATAATTTTACAATAATAATGTAAGCGGCAAATTAACTTCGTTGTAGCTACCGCACATAAATATGACCTCGTGTACTGAATTAATAACTTCTGATATTAGTAATGTAAATGTATACTTACATAAGACGGTTATTTCGAGTTATTTATTCCAAGTTGGTTCATATGCCATGTTAAACTCATGCCGCTGGTAATATTAATATGGTTTTATAACGAGCATAATTCCATTCTTGATTTACCGTAAAAATATGTTCAAAGTCATGGCTGAATGTGTTTTTGCTTTAATATGTACATGTGCAGTGATGTTGGCTGACTATTTACATAAAAATTAGTTGTTTTTATTCGAATAATGTGCAGTCATATTTAATTCAGTATACCTACTTCACATGGCGTAATAAAAAGTTGAATTATTGTCTAACTCTTTATGTCCGAAAAATCTTTTTTTTTCCACAACGTTGACAGACATCACGGCATAGTTAAGGGAGATATTTTAAAATGGCATGAGTTTGTTATAAACCAAATGGTAAATAAATAAAATAGTGAATAAATGATAAAATTTTATTGTTTCAAATATCTGCTGCTTAGATATATGTACCTAATTCAAATGTATGAAGCAACAAATTTTAACAAATTTTCGTTTGTTTTTGTAAATATAAAGTAGATGATAATGATTATAAAACTAAAAAGCGTATAATGTGAGACAAATGGGGTTAGGTTTTAGAACTTACTGTTTTCAAATTAATATTGCAAAAAGTTACATATTTTATCTGGTAAGTAGCGATTTTTTTCTTGTACCAATTTTTATTGAAGTAACACGTGGATATACTTTGTTACATGGTAAGAATAATTGCTTGTATATAAATGATCTAAACGTATTAGTTTGTTAATAATATATTTCCATTAAATTTTAAATTAATATTTTATGCTACTTAATATTTAAACAGTTTTTCAAAGTTTTTAAAACCTTTCGGAAATACTTACTTAAATGCAAAAGTTGACTACGCCCAGTCTTCTCTTCTCTCATATAGGCGCTCATTATTTTTATGTTTCAAACCAAGAATCCGCTTAATGGGTTTGCATAATAAATTTACCATTCCTTAATAAACTATAATTTGTTTATTACTGTTAATGGCACTTATATAGCAGGTGTTAGCAACTGTTTTAATTTTATGGTACCATAACTAAGAGTGTATTTTTACCAATTTACTGAATCTATTGGTTTGTTAAACTTTTTTTATAACCAATACCTCATTTCCGCAATATAATACAATTAAGATTGCCACAATTATGAAAAATTGTCTAGTAATTACACCTTCATGAGTGATTTTTTTTCAGTCTAAGTTGTCTTCATTCTTACTACAGTTAATAACAAATTTAGCTGTTTTATAGTTTCATGAAGTAAATAATTCGACTTACAATAAAAGCTAAGAACATATTTCATCGTAAAAAATCATTTGATAGTCATTCCATAGAAAATTTTCCACGATGTACAAAAATATACGGTTTCCTTCTAAAATTAGAAAGTTATAGGGGTGTGACAGTCAAACTGAATCATCCTGTATTCCTGTATTATAATAATAATAATAACTTAAACATTTATTCGATATCTTGATGTGTTTTACAATGGCTTAATTCGTTATTTTTTTCAATTGGCACATGATTTTTATTCACAATGAATGATGATAGTTTCTATTTTCTGTCATTTAAAAAATTTTAATACTTGTAATAAAAATGTTTTTAGGGAAGAAAACAGGCTACGTGATTTAAAAGCTCAATAGGTTTATAATGATTAATTTTTTAATTTAAAAAATGTCGTAACTAACTGATTTATTTACAGATATTATCTTCATGAGTTTTTAATTTCTTGAGGTACTTTTTAAACCAATTATTATCAAAAGCAGGGCTGCGAAGTCGGTGAAAAAGGTCGACTCCGATTCCGACTCCGACTCCTGATAATGTTAGTAGTTCGACTCCGACTCCGACTTTGACTCCGACAAAATTAAATACTAAGACATTTTATGGCGTGTGTAATATAAAAAAAACATATATAAAAATATTATTTATAATTTTGCGACAAAGGACCACCTCGCAATTTTTTGTTGTACTCGGAGTCGGAGTCGGTAATTATTTTTTTTGACTCTGACTCCACTAACCAGAAATTTCTTCTAACCTCGACTCCACAGCCCTGATTCAAAAGTATTAAAATGTTATTGTCAAATAGGTACGATTATTAAGTATCTGGTGTTATTTAAGTGTAATGTTCATTCATATTGAGGGGACTCAGTAACTTCAGCTCACCTATTATTTTGGGAAATAAGCAAACAAATATTTAAAGATTAGTTTTTAGAACGAATTTACTAATGATTTTGTTTATATTGTAACTCATATTTGAATCCGAATTGTATTCGTTATAATATTTCTTTAATTATTTTGTAAATCATCATAGGTTTAATCTTAAAATGATTGGATTACAACGCTTATGCAGTGAAGGTATTCTATCACAAAGCCTTAACGGTTATAACTGCAGTAATTTCAGTGAAACGGGAAGCTATAGCGTTTGCTTTAAGAATATCACCAAGCACGGGAATGGAGAATGGGACCCCTGCGGCCTTAATTACGCCACACAATTACTGTGGATCCGTTTTTTACGCATCTGTGGTTATAGTTGTCTCACAAATAAGTAAAATATCACAATAATAAAAAGTTTCAATGGAAAGTAATAGTATGCGCCACCTGTCGGTTGTCATTAGCGAAGAAATGAAGCGGCTTCTCTTATGACACTCTTAACTAACTAATGTTACTTTTGTAACGTTAATATCTACAATTTAGGTGTGGAGAACTAATGGTTGTGGTGATTAGGGATTGTAATACCGGTAAACCGGTTTACCGGTTTACCGGTAAATCGCAAAAAATGCTCTTCAAATTTTACCGGTAATTTTCCAGTTTTTTACCGGTAATTCCGGTAATTTTCAATATCTTTCTAATCATGATAAAAATCTAAATCAAATAATAGAAAAAAAATTGAAGTATTTTCAAAGAGAAAAAATAAGGGGAAAGCATACAAATGGCATATGATTGTTTACTCACTACACGACTAGGGATTGTAATAAATCGCAAAAAATGCTTTTCAAATTTAACCGGTAATTTGCCAGTTTTTTACCGGTAATTCCGGTAATTTTCAATATCTTTCCAATCATGATAAAAATCTAAATCAAATAATAGAAAAAATAATTGAAGTATTTTCAAAGAGAAAAAATAAGGGGAAAGCATACAAATGGCATATGATTGTTTGATTGATTACTCACTACTCGACCAACAAGTGTAGTAGAATCCGAAAAAGCTTTTTCCGCGGCTGGATTATTTTGTACAAAAATTAGGTCGCAATTAGGAGACGATAGTTAAGATAAATTATATTTTCTACGTGGTTATTTTTTAAGAAAAGTTTAAAATAAAAAATATTGTTAATAGTTTGACAACATAGGTATATTATGTTAAATCATTTTATATTTTATGTTCAGAATAGTTTTATTTTAATGTGTTTTTTGTAATGCTGGATTATATTTTTTGTAATATTTTTATTTTATATATTATATATTGTCATTTTATATTATGTTATATTAATATTACATAAAAATATATTAGATTCGTTAATGGCTGTTAACTAATATATTGTATGAAACTAATTGGGATAGTTTAGGCTTCAACTATCTCAATCAGTTTCATAATAAATAAATGTATATAAATATATTTATTTTTAATATGGTTTTCAGAGTTTATCCGGGTAATATTTAAATTGGCTCGACGTTTCGGCAAGCTCTCACTATAGGGGAGACGCGGATAAACTCCGAAAACTACATTAAATCTAAAAAAAAAACAATATAATATAAATATATATAATAATATGATTTACCGGTAAATTACCGGTAAACCGGTTTTGATTGACAGTTTTACCGAATAACCGGTAATTCAAAAAGTCGGTAAATTTACAATCCCTAGTGGTGATGTGGTAGCGTACCCCATGCAAAGATGCTATTCTTGCAGACTCGGGCGTTTTAAATTATTGCAATTTGTATCTTGGGTTAACAACTGGTGTTTCTCGAAGGTAAAAAGCTGTCGACAAAGAAAAAATTTAGTCTTGTTATCTTTAGTTACAAAATATAATTAAAGATTAGGTTGTGGTAAAATATTTTTAGATTGTAATAGATCTTCAAAATAGAAAGAATACAACTGATAGCAAAGATAGTGTGTAAACTTTGAAATGTACTAATTAAACGATTGTTGAGAAAAAACACAATAAAAAGGTTTTGAAAAAAGGAATATGAAGAACTTTTACATACACCTGCATGAACAAAAGTTACTCAAAAACATCGTATTAGTGTTAAACATTCAATTGTTATCACAATAAATACTATACCTACAAATAATATTAACTGAGCTCTAGGGATTATTGTAATGATTGCAAATACAAAAAATTACGAACGATTTTGACTGATGAATGTTCAAAATGCAGAAGTAATCTCTATCGTAACATAATAACAAATAAGTTGAATGAATGTTGATAGAACTGCAGAATTAAAGCGTAAAAAACAATTCATTTAAATTACATTACCGTCACCCAAATCAATGCAATAAGATATATTATGGGTAACGAATTTTTAAAAACGTGTTTGAAGCTTTACTTTTGATGAAACAAACTTGATTTAAGGTAAGTGCGCTTTGTCAGTCAGACATAAATGAATATTTCTTCTGTTAAAATATACTTTCATTAAATGTAATACGAAAATAATATTACTTATGTTATAAATCTGCAATTTTTTAAAAATTAATGTAGGCTGACTAAATTTATGTATCTCTATACCTCTGTATAATGCTGCTGTACCTTTTACATAAAAAAAAATTCCCAAACCTTATTTTTTGCTCGATTATTGAAATGTGATCATTTCCATAAAAGTGAAAATACCTTCAAATACGGTTTTTGTTTATTAAACCTTTCGCTTCATAAATTCTAGTATATCTTGTATTATGTAGGTACGTTTGTACATCTGTATCAAACATTAGTAGAGTCTTAAATATACAACACCTGTTGGGTTTTAAAATATTTCAAAATAAGTTTTTATGATTTCTTTAAAGTTTTACTTTATTAAATATGTAGTGACACTAAACCTACTTTTCATTAATATTTTCGAAGGTAACGATAAAATTTTAATATTGGTAATTATGACATCAATAAGTGCCTTAACATGTGTAATACAATAAAAGATATAGTAATATAAATTTCCATGGGAACATTTCAATTTCATTATCAAGAAAGTACAATAATTCTAGTAACAAAAAATAAGGTAATAATTAAAATCTAACCATACCAGCTGAGATGGTAAATTTGTTCTTTGTTCGGTTGACGATAATTTATGTTTTTATAACGTAATAAAATCGTTACTTTTAATTGTGTCATAAACTTCGTTTTAAGTTAGCATAGTAACGTGTTCGTATATCTTTAATTATTTCTTTAAATATTACTGAAAATGTTTATGAGAATAATATTTTTTGTGTATACAGGATGTCCCAGATAACATTTCCAGTATGGGATCTCGCTTATTATAAGATATACAGGTTTGCCTAATGTAGATGAACTATTTCTAAGAATGAGAAGAGCTAAAATTAATTTTTAAAAGTACTCGTCGTACTTCAACTTACTGTTAAAGCAAAAAATATGAAAATGTTGCTCTCGTTACTTTTTAGTGTCAATCATTAGATCAATTTTATTAGTACTTTCTTAAGATTTTTTTTGATGGAAAAAGTAACTATTATTTTAGATTTTTTTAATCACTGACCATTTTCGAGATATACACCTAACTTCATTTTCCCTTATGGGCCGCGAAGTTGGCTATGGAATACTTAAAAACTTAAATGCGCTTTTTTTCCTACTCTTTTTAATCAGATATTACATGCTGTATGTATTGTTATAAATAAGTAACAAAACCAAGAAAAATCGTATTTTACCCATGACTTATCTTATCAAAATAAAAACAAAAACAACTAATTAAATGTCAACTGACACCATTTGTCTGGGGTATCATTTATTAGAATTTTATATTATTTTTGTGTCATTCGATAGTCTTTGTAGCAATTGTTATAATTATTGCTACATTAAAAAAAACAAAAATTTGGCATATTGAGATGCTATATTCTTTGCCATAAAAACTGTGTAGAAGCTGAGCGAATATATTTGGAGCTGTATCTCGAGAGAGGGCAACGAAGTGCGCGTAATTACAGAAATTTGGAAATAAAGTTTAAAGAATATGGGTTCTTCGAGAAACCAACCAAAAATCCAAAAGAAATCAAAGAAGAATTGGAATGATCTGTTGTTGCTAAATTTTATGGCAAAGAATGTACCATCTTAACATGTCAAATTTTTTATTTGTTGTTAATATGCCCATAATTATATGATAACAAATTTGTTACATAGCCTATCGAATTACACAACAACGGTATAAAATTCTTATAAATGACAAATGGTAATTATTTATTTAGTTGTGTTTTGTTTCTTTTTTCATAGATAGCTTGATAACTGATTGGTAAAATACTATTTTTCTGTATTTTGTGACTTATTTATAAAAAAAGATATAGCAAGTAATAATAATAATAAGTAGATAATAATAAGAAGAATTGAAAAGAGAGAAAAAGCACATTTAAGTATTCTATAGCCAACTTTACGGCCCATAAGAAAAGATGAAGTTAGGGGTTATATCTCAAAAATGGTAAGTGATAAAAAAAGCTAAAATAACAGTTACTTCAAAAAAAATACTAATAAAATTGATCTAATGAATAAAACAAAAAAGTTATGAGAGAAGAAAGAAAATCAACTTTTTCATATTTTTTGCCATAATATTTGAAGTACGAGAAGTTTTTTACTTTTAAAATTGATTGTAGCTCCTCTTGGGGAATAATTCATTTAATTTAAGCAAACCTGTATCTCTTATAATAAGCGGGATCCCCATGCTGGAAATGTTATTTAGGACACCCTGTATACATTATACATATACTATACGTATTTGTAATTAATATTGATGTGTTACTTTGTGTGAATTAACTTTATTATTTACAATTAATTAGCGAATGCACCGATTTGGTGTCTATCATGAGTATATCGGACGACAACGTTATTAGTTTTGTTCCGTGCTTCTAATTTTAAAAAATGTTTATGTAGTTGTAGACTGTTACATGTAATTGTAGTATGAGTACCATATTTTTCATAAATCTTAATCTGGGCAAAGCGTATTTTAAAAATGAATTTTACAAATTTGTTATAGTTATAAAACTTCACAAAAAGGTTTTATAAACAATGTTCTATTGCGAATTGTTTGCAAACTTCTGCTGTCTTAATATTAAGATGCATCATATGCAACTAGTTTTAAGGTATTGTTCTTGTAAACTGCAAGATGCATGCAATTTCAGTTACGTGCAAAATCGGAAGTGATAAAGTTTATGTTATTTGGAATATGTTAAGCTAACCTAGATTCACTCGTCTTCTTGTTTTACTCCACAAGCGTTTGGTACAAGTATACAGAAACTCGCCATGTTTAAGTTTTAGAAATTATTAATAAATTTTTCATAACATTTTGATGAAAAAAAACGAAACATTATTCATAACATAAAAATATAAATTGCAGTGTTGCTTTATCACTTTTGAGTTGTTCGTTTATTATTCTTTCAGATAAACGAAATATTTTAAGTAATACTTTAAAAAATATTTAAAACTTATTTCTGTTTAATATTAATTCTGGGACATTATTGAATAGCACAGAGTATCCAATTTTATAGTAAATAACTGATCTTTTAAGACGTTTGTGGTTCAAAAATTTGTGTATTAGAGTAATATTGTGCTGGAGTTTTTAATGAAATAGTGAGGTAGGTAAGTATCAATGGTTATTTTTTTAATTATTTAGCTCACTACAATACTTTTACATTTGTAAGATGCAGTGCCGGTCTTTGTAGAGAGCGAACGCAGGCGGTTGATTTAGCAGGCGGTTGATTTAGAAGGCGGCCAAAGGTAACCCTCGCAGTTTTAATGTTTTGCAAAAATTGAAAAACAAAGGTTGTACACGTTAATAATAACTGTAACGGCAAGGAATTCAAAATTTTCGAAAACCTTTTGTGTAGTCACCAGGGTGTAACTGTGTTTAATTTTTAAGACAGATTTCAAGAAGAGTATTTATGCTAATACAAATTGTTTTCTACACTATAATGCCAGTATTAAGTTGATTATAAATTATAATCCTTAAAAAATTAGAATAAAATGTTAAACTCCTTTACTTTGATGGCGTATTAATTGCTGATTAACACATAATGCAATATCGGATAGAGTGGCTGTTTTTTTACGTAGGTATATTTTATATAACCTTCACCAACTGCAAAATTGTACCTTTAAAAGTTTAATTTTTATCTTAATAAATATACCTATTTGCCGCTTCATTGAAATTGTAGTCTTTGTTTCGTTTTTTAATTCCGATTCTGGCTAAATGGATTTTAAAATGTTGATATCATAATTAAGTTAGACAAAAATTCACGTTTATTGAGTTGATATGAAACTACCGACATAGTAGATTTTTATGTGTGGTGACACAGTAATACGGATTAAATGGTAACATGGCACGTTGTATGTTGATGTAAAACGTTAACTATGTGTTCAGGAATCAACCTTGCGTAACGTAAATAATAAATATGTGCAGTTGCTTTCTCGGTCAGTGCTTTTCAACATGCATATCGATGATTAAAAATATTGGCTTTTGCCGTTACAGTTATTTTAAGAACGAACGAGTTTATTACTTGTCACTTTATTCAATAAGGTGATCAACTTCATTAATGCTCATTTGAATATTGATAGATAAAATTGAATTCCTTCAGTGTGTCTTTTTTTTAAGCGCCCCAACACATACCCTACCCACTTCCATAAATATAGTTTGCAAATTCCACCTTGAAAAAAATAGTTTTGAGGGTAAATTTATATTTTGTTACACTTTATTTATTATAGTCTAAAAGTAGTGGTCCGAAAGTGAATTAAAGCAACACTTTATACTGTGTATATTATTTCGATGATTTTATTGATTTATGTTACTTTAACGTGTTCATGTAGAAATTAAAATTCAGAAAAGCTGTTATAAGCGATTTTTATTAAAACGCGTAAAAGTACTTAATGTATTTCATATTCTATTCAGCATTAAAAGCTTATCTGTTTTACTTAACAGAATTACCTACGTTTTTTTTTTAAATTTAGTTTGTATAAAAAATATGATTATTATAAATAAAAATCGGCAGTAAACGATTGGTAAAACAAACATACCATGGTATCCTCGATATCTTGGCGGTCCCCATATTATCAATGACTGTTAAGTAACACAAAAAAAGTTACATGAGAAAAATATATGCCAAGTTCTAAAGCTGAAAAAACATTTTAAATACAGATGATAATAATAAGATAGCTAACTTTACATGAAACAAAAGTGTAATTCAACATGCTTCCAATAATTCAATTCTTATGAACACCGTTGTCAAGGATCTAGGAATTGAACATTGTCTGGGGTTGTTCTGTTATGTTCTGCATTTGTAATTGAAAAAATAAATAAATAGTGCCATTTAAAAAATATCTTTTTAGCATTTTAAATTAGAAAAAAATCAATAATGATAGTTAGTTATCGAACTATGAAATAAAACCCAGCAAATACGTAAAATTTTTAATTATACAGATGTAAAGTGGAACGCTTTTGGAAAATAGTAAAACTTCTTTAATTTACATTTACTGTATCTACGTTAGCTGTCTTTTTTGTTGTTTAATCATTACGAGAGTCGATTTAGTCCCGGTCGTGCAATTATATTTCAGAAAATTGAAAAATCTGTATTATCCTATAAGTTATCAAAAAATACCCATAGTTATCATTTTATTGTCATACATATACCGGTTTAAATAAAATTTGGTATTGTAATGTTCGTGTCAATTACATATTAATACTGAAGTAAATAAATTAATTTATAAATTAGTTACATATTCCATAGAACATAGAACCACACATTTATCAATTTATTTTAGTTTAAAGTTATTGCTTCTTTATGATATTTCGAGAGTTGCAGAAATTTCATTTTGTAGATACTATCGAACGAAACTTAATATGCCTTTGCAATATTGGCGTTTTCAACGAAATAACGAAGAAAACGTCCAAAACCGAAGCAAAGCATTCAATAAAATGCATAGCGTCTGTTTTATTAACTGGATCTGAAACCCTTGTCTTCATACATTCCAATACAGACCTAGACAAATAAAGGCCTTGTCACCAGTTCTAGCGAAACTTGTCCCAATACAGAAATAGAGAAAAAGGAAAAGGAATTTACCGAAGCTGACTAAACAAATAAGACATAAATTAAGCAGCAGGACCAACAAAAATGCACCTGTTACGCAATCGTTTTTCGACTTGAGTAGGCTTTGTTACTATTTACTCAACGAGAATTTAAATGACTCTAAATTCTTAACATGCCTCAAATAAAATTACAATTGTTAATTATAATTAAACAATATAAATTAATTTATAATACGCATTACGATTATGCATAATGTAACAAAGTGTAACGTCACTGAGCACCTACAAATTCAACGTTTAAGTTTAAAGATTTACAATTAGACACACTCGGATCTTTTTAAATTTGTTCCATTGTCCAAAGTGGATTATCCTCCAAATTATTAGAATGAAAAATTACAGCTGCCAGTTTTATGGACCTTTGGTATTTGATTAACGAAATAACTTAGGCGCGTTATCCTTTAATGTTTACGATGTAACCGACTTATACTACCTAGTAATGTAATAAATATAAAAGTAATGTTTCATAGCTTTTGTAGCATTAGATGCTTGTATAAAATATTACAAAGAATTTTTATTCTGCAATTGGTATGCAACTTTGCAATATATCACAATTAACTGTATATACATTGTTACACTTTTAGATTAGATTTAGTCGTTTTAACTAAATTTGAGTTATGACGTATTATTTCCCTCTTGTTGTTATAGTTTGTAGCAAGATATTATGCGGTTTTATGGTACCATATTTTTAAATACTTCAGCAGCTTACACCACAGCCCCTCCTACACTAATTAGGACTAGATTATTGGCACGGAGTTAGTAGGACAGAACCGAATTCAAGGAATATTTTATCCACAATAAATTGTTGTTATTAATTGAGTTTCCCTATGACAATATAAACAACATTTTAAAAATAAAGGTCCAGTATTTTTCAATCAAGCTTAACAGTGCGTCCCTTATTTTAGGCAAGCTAATAGTTTTCCAATTATTATTAAAAATAGTTATTGCCTAAAGCCTAAACTACCACCACGCAGTGTGATTGTTTTAGATAACGCCAGGTATCATTCCGTGCTGTCAAAAAAGGCCCCGAATTCATAATCAACTAAAGAAGAAATTCAGACTTTTACAAGAAAATGATTTATATTTTGAGCTAGCATACACTAAAAAGGAAGTTTTGGAAGTTTAAAAAATCAAGGAATTTAAAAACGAATGTCGAGTTGATTACATAGCGAGTGTTCTTGGGCATAAAGTGGTTCGATTACCTCCATATCACTGCATATTTAACACGATAGAAATGATTTGGTCTGAACTGAAGGCACATATTCGTCGAAACAATACAGCCCCAAAGTTTAGTAATATAACAATAGATGTAATAAAAGAAGAAGTGGAAAAAATTACAGCGAATAGCCGGAGAAATTGTATCAAATTAATTTGTTGTCGAGGAAGAAAGTACCTACAGACAACATTTGGTGCCACCATTAATTATCAATTTAGATGATGAATCCTCTGATGACAACAGTGACGTTTATACAGGGTGTGTATAAATTGGCGGAAGCACTACACGTGACGATGTTCTTCGTAAAATTCTAAGTCGAAAATCTTAATACAAAAATGTTGTACCATGCTTCCTATGGCCTTAGGAACCATTTAAAGAAAAAAAAAATTGGCAACATTGCATAAGTACATTGATTTGCGTTTGGACATTTTTTTATCAGCAATTTTTACTTAGGCATTTACAATTTTTGTTCGAACTAAAATCCTTCAGTTCGTAAACATAGCTGCAAACTTTTAGGTATCGTCTAACACAAACTAGAAATAATTACGAGAAAAACAGAGATGACAGCTAATGACAATGTTGCCATCTGTATTATTTTCATTCAAATCAGTGATTTACATATTTTTAACACCAATTTTTGAAAGGAAGAACACAATATCTAGGAAAAAATACTATTCGAAATATATTTTTATTCCAAATTGCAGCTTTTTAATTTGCAAGTATTAAATAATAACGCTTATTAAAGGACTAAATGTCAAAACTTTGAGGACCTCTTGCAGACACAGCAAGCATGGTACAAAATTTTCATATTAATATTTTCGACTTAAAATTTTACGAAGAACATCGCCACGTGAAGCGCTTCCGCCAATTTGTACACACCCTGTATAAGTGATTAATATTAGTGTAATATATTTTATATTTTTGTATCGTGTAAATAATGAATAAATTGATAATCAGTTTGTTATTTGGATAACTTTGTAAAATTTACTAAAAATCTGTATAATATAATAAATACGGTCCTGATGTTATTGACCTGCTGATTTAGACAGAAGGTGTAAACAGGTTAATTCTTAGAAGTACCCCTCCTAAGCTGATAACAGTTAATTAGCTACAAAACCAGAAAATCGCATAACATCTTGCTACAAGTACAAACTATACATGGTACGGTGTAGGTACATATTGTGTTCTCAACACAAAACTACATTTAAGATTCCTCTACATAATCACGTATTTTAACTATTTTCATTAATCCACCTGTACTATTTACAGAGTTCTGATTTGTTGATATAACATATATAAATTTAATAACAATTCTCTATAATAAGTATGTTGTAGTTTTTGTTATTTTCTGAACTTATCATTACAATACCACGTATTAAATAATACTTATCTTAATTGTAAACGAATGCTTTTGTAGTCTAAACAACACCCAATCATTTTAAAATCAAAACAATCTTAAAATGAAATTATGCATGCATTATTGTAATCTTCATTTTAACACCACGAATCCAAACTTGTATTAAAACCGACTTTGTATCACCTATTTTTTATTTTCTGAAGTCAAACTATCAACCAAAGAATTTTTTTACTGCTTTAAAGACAATTTTAAACGGATATTTATGGCACTGAAATATATTTTTTACCCCGTCATACTAACAATTAAAGAATCAATTCAAGATTTGTCTACTTAATGATTTGCGTTTCCGATACCTGATCAAAACTGTTAGAGAATCAACGTCTTAATTCTAATACCTAACGATTGTAGCAAAACCTTCTTCAACTGCAACTCATTTTCCTGATGTTCAAATCTTGTCGTAGTTAATTTTACAGTCATAGCGTCTCTTTTAAATACAACTTTTAAAAAATCACCAATAAATCAAGGACAATTCAGAGTAATTAAAAAAATATAATAATATTCGAGATTATTGCCTAGTATGAAATTAAATGTAATGACATTTTACGAAGTATAGCTATGAAGGTGTGAATACTAAAAAGACTATTTCTGCCTGTAGAAAAATAGTCCGTATAAAAAAATACTATAGCAAATTCCCGATTATTTTATTTCTACCTATCTCCAATCTGTTTTAAAGGCAATACAATAAAAAAACTTTATATGGAAAATACATAATTAACTATTTATGAAGGATATTATATGCATCACATTCACAACAATGAAAATATAACGAGTACTTTTAAAACAATAAACAAGTTTAAACCCCATTTTCGTTCCATTTAAGCATAAAGAAACAAACAGTCACATAAAACTTTAGAAACATACATAAACTGCTTAGGAAAGTGCATAAACCGCAATTTTCAATTCAAAATATGTTCGAACACGTCCTGCATAATACATAAAGCGCGGATTCCACATGTGTCGCGAATTGGAATGAAAAATGCATTGGTCCTCGACCGGCGCTGGGTACTGCATCTTTCAGATCCCGATTTCTACTGTTGAAGATGTGGGCGTCCTACGGAAAAGGCGAGTGACTAATCACTTCGTGGTGTATATTTATGTAAAACATAAATATGTAAACACGGCTATACAGCGATTTCACTGCTAAAGGTTGCAACAGTGAATTTTGATTTGGTTTTTATTTTATTACCTCGAAAAACGTGTAGTCGGTCAAATTTTGAACATCAAAGTTGAAAATAAAATAGCGCTCAATCAGCTGCCTTCGTGAAATTTTGCATTCAAACCACACGAGGCTGTCAGACCAGATTTATAATGCTTGGGAACAGCAAACTTCAACTACTAGCAAACGTAATGTAATCTGTTTAATCGAAAAATATTTATACATGCCCGATTGTTGTTACTTTTTATTGCAATATTGGTTTAATTTTTGACACAGGTCGACGTTGCTTAAATCTATATAATTTTATTAACAGTTAGTAAAGTTATAGTTTGAATTAGCATTGAATAAAAAGAGAAAAATTATACAAAAACGAATATATTAAACTTGATGTACTTAATTAAGAAGGTAATGGTAAATTTTCTAAAATCATAAAGTTATAAAAAATATTAAAAAAGTGGATTTTTTCTCCACTAAACATTGCCACTATTTTATGTACATTTTGCATATTTCTCCTGTTGTTACCTTGACTTTCGATGATATACAGTCAGTCGATCATGAATTTTATAAATAAAGTTTTATGAGGATAATCCGGGTATTATTTGATCAAACGTATCTGCATATTTAGTATTGGTAGCAAATGTTTATCTTCTGATTGATTTGTTACGTTACAATTGTCCAATTAGGAGTAAGGTCCTATGGGTAGTAGTTCTAGTCCATTTTCACGCATGTCAATTTGTATTGTTTACCGTTCACGTGACTTGTTTCTTATTTGGTTTGGTAATGCACCTGTAATTTGCGTAAAGTGAATATCCAGGGATATATAGTTAATTTTGGTGGATTTCGACTTTTCGAGTCACGCATATTGCGAATCTGGTCCAGCTAAATAAAACTGTTGGATTATTTCACAACACTTAAAACAGGTAAACTTTTTCTTCAAACCACGTGAAAATTGGAGGTTATCTTACATTTCTTTTCTTTTTAGGTGTTTACGTTTCGTACTAAGCTTGGCTTATGTTTTACGTTTGTTTAACGTTTGGATTAACGTTTTCGCTTTGAGCTTGATGTTAAGCTCAGTCCTTTTTTTCTAAGTTTCGTTTAACGTTGTGATCTAACGTTTGGTGTTCCGCTGAGGATTGATTCCGTGGATGTTTATCCGTTAGCTTGGACTACGGACAGCAGTTCCGGCCTTTCTTCTCCTTCATCGTGCCCTCGGCGGCTCATCGAAAGCTAAGATTATATATTTAAGCCCCGACTGTCTACGTTCTGTATTATTATATTCCTGAAGTCATACTTCTGTAACTATTGTAGAGCCTTCAGCTCGTTACTACTGTTTCTTTTACTTAGCGTTATTTATTAACGTTAATTAGTAATTTTGTTATTACCTACTGTTATCTATCAACATTTAATCTAATTTTTATATTTATGTTAACATCATACGTTCTCAACAACCTTTGAGTGGCCTTGTTGTCACTACATTTGTATTTGAAAGCTACGATTAATAAGTTAGGGACCGTATTCGGTTTGCAAGGTTTTTTTATTTACGTTACCGCTCGGCGATTTTACTGCCACAGTTTTGATGGGTTGGAGAGCTCTCCCACTTTATTGACGTTGTGTTATCAGTTTTATTTACAGATATAAATATATGGTTGTGTTTTTTTTTTTATAGGTACTTGCAAACACCGGAACATGACCGATCTTATTTCGTCGTATATATTTTCTTTATGTTTAATTATAACGAATGTTTTCTTTATAGTGGCCTTCTAAGTCTGTTGATGCGAAGAACATTTTATTGTCAAGTGTGTTCTATATTTTATTTGTTATTTTCATTTTTGTGTGTGTGATTATTAAAGGCATACATCATTCACGCCTACGAGTTCTTTTATTTCTTTTCCTGTTTTTTTTTTGCTATTTAAAACATTACAGAATAAATAAAGTGGCGCCCTTATTGATATCTACGAGTTTCTCTCTCATTCGGACCTACGCCCTTCTCGTCTGACTTAGCCGCGAGTCCGAACTACCCTTCTTGTTGCAAGAATAGTGGCTTTCTTAGAAAGTGGCCGATATTCGTGTAACAGTTTTTTTGTTGTAATCAAACTAAAAGGATTAATAACACTTGGTACCTTATTGACCTTTATTATTATTATGTGAAATATAAAATATATCAGTACATGTAAATATACTTATATATCTGTAAGGAGGTGTTCCATGTAATAGGTACCTATCTACTATCTGTCTGTCTGTCAGTTTCTTTATAACTCGAGAATCTTTAAACGGATCTAAATGATACTTTGTAGGTCTGTTTACGGATTTCCAGATCAAACACTAGAATAGTTTTCAACCGCTTGAATTCATAGTTAAATTACTATTAAACTTGCGTGAAGCGCCCGAAGATTCCTGAATACTGGAATAATGGTTGCTTAAATTTAATTCTAAACATATTCCTAGATAATAAAAGATTTAGCCACGAAACATGCATTATTTAATCTTCTTCAGGATTACATCGCAAGCTAGAGTGCGAAAGCTTTTTTTTTTTTTTTAGTTGTTGGCTTAAGGACGCTTCAACTACTTTGGCCATTAGCGTCCGGTGGAAGTACTGTCACAGCATTTGCCTATAGTAGGTAGAGGGAACCACCTGAAACCTCTACGATGACAGACGGCCGTGGGATTCGAACCCACGACCTCCCGATTACAAGTTAGGTTGTTTTACCAACCAGCCACCAAGCTCGGTTGCGAAAGCTTTGTTTATTATTGAATGAAGTCAAAAAATAAAAGTTTGAGTAATAGTTGTTCCTATGCTAAGTATCAAATACGTTTTCGCATTAATTTAACAAATACTCCAAAGGTTTTTTGTCCTTTATTCAGATCTCTCTTAGTTTGAAAATATTGTTGATAATGTAAATTTTTGGATCTTGCAGGGGGAAAGTTGGGGTTTGGTTGGCGTCCGAAATTACATTTTGACGAGCAAATGACAGTTCGTTAATAAAATAGCAACGATTGTCTAAGGTCAAAGCCGGGAAACTGTTTTCGTTTAACCCCACTGTGTCAGGCATTTTTAAACTTGAATAAATTATTTTTGGCACGGTAATTTGCAATGTGAAAATACCAATCAATAGGTACCACAGAGAATTACCGTAGTTTTTTTCTGAGCTAAAATCGTCCAATATTGTTTAGGAAAGGAAATGATTGTTCTGAACGTAGTCATTAAATAATAGATTTTCAATAAGGCTCGTTCCGTGTTCTACATCGATTGGTTTGCAAGGATAATACGCAATCTGAATTCTTAATTAATCTCTTTTTAAATAGGTACCTTAATTATACTTCCAGATTGAATCGCTGTAGAAGTACCTTCCGATAAATGTATTTTTGACTTTATACATTTTGCATGTTTAACTTCGAGATGATTACCATACCTTGCAGTAAGTTACTTTGAATAGTATGGGTTTAAATGATTTGTTTAATGCTGAAACCTTCTTTAAAATAATTGTAACGGGCAAAGGTTGAAGAAAACGAGCAAACTAAGATCTCTACCATTTTAATATTTTTGATGATTATCATTCTTGGATTGAAGCAATTTACTTTGACTATAATGGGTCTAAATTAGAGTTAGTAACATCTTATTTTGGATTTAAGTATTTATGATAATAAACTGTTTCATTTAGCTTATAAACCTAAAAAATTGTCACTATCGGTTTTTACCTATTCATAAACAGAGGTTATATTAAAGATTTATTTTTTTCTGTAGTATTAAAATGTCTTTCATGAAGGTAAAGATAAGAAAATTCACAATTTTTAATTTATTTTGGCTAAAAGTAAAAACTATACTTAAACCGTTTTTTTTTTCAAATACATAGATCAATATTTCGAATAATTTGTTATGACATTTTCTACATAATTTCCGATTTAGGAGTACATAAAATTGTGGGTCATAATTTTTAAAATAATCTAGATAGTAATGCCTTGTTGGGTACGCTGTATAATGTATTTGATCGTTATTAGGTTGGTATGAATAACAATGTAAGGGAAATCATGGACACGAGAGTTCTAAATAATATACAGGGAACCACACTGTTAATACATATTCATGAATTTACTTAATTTCATTTAATTTTCTTTTTTTCTTTTTTCGTTTTCCTATTCTTATTTATGTCATTATGACGTCGTTTTTGCAATGAAAAAATATTGCATGATTATAATTTTAAATAATTATTGTTCTTTTGGTAGCTTAAAAAAATAGTGAGCGTTTATTTATCTCAAGTATTATGGACTTTTAAATATATAATAAACTTTAATCATGGATGGTATCTTAATATTTTTTTAAAATACAGGTGTATTAGTATAATTAAAAATTATTGATCAAAGGAGTAATTCTGAACATTGTTTGAGTGTAAAAAAAACATTCAACTCCGACTCCTTACAATTTTTGTAGTTAGACTCCGACAAAATTAAATAAATACTAAGACATTTTATGGTGTTTGCAATAAGAAAGAGAAAACAATAAATAAAGAAATTATTCAAAATCTGAGTCAAAATTCAAATGCAAATAAGTCAATACCACAAACGGAAGTAGATACTAGAGAGAAAACAACAAATTTATTCAATTAAATTGCCGTTCTAGAACACAAAAACAATGAAAAAGTTAATAGGAAATAAAATTCCAGTATTTTACAAAATTACAATGGACCAACCACCTCGTAATTGGATTAGGAGTCAGTACGTTTTTATTCAACTCAGACTCCACTGACTAAAAATTCCTCCTGAACTTCTACTCCGATTTCAACTTCACCGCCCTGGTATCGTCTATTGTTGTACATGTACAGGGTTTAAAATTAAATATTCTTAAGTTTGATGCCTGGACTAGATGTGGTTTTGAGTTGAAACTGAAACAAATCCAAGAGGGCGTTTTTTTCCGCCACAATTGTAACGACTAAATTAGAATGTCGGTTGGTTATCTGAACATGTTAAAAAATTGCTGCCTAGTAGAAACAGAGCATGGTAAAGGTAATTTTCGACCCAGTGCTCTTGATGTAACAGTCACTGATTCAAAATTTATAGATATTATAAGAATTGATATGTAACAAGGTCAGTAATGTCGCTTTAGACAAAAAAAACTAACTGTCTGTGCACTCTCATTACCAGCATTCCATGTGCGCAGTGCTTGCAGGTTGGGATTAACATAGCGGTTGTTAGTAAGTAGTCAGTGGCGTAACAATCATTGGTGTAGCTGTAGAATAAGAAGTGGACATGTTTCCACCAGGTAATAGGGTCATAAAATTTTTATTTTTAGGTATTTTAAGGTTAAGCGCTCTTGAAGTAATGTGACGCAATACAACAGTGACCTAATACTTTTGTGCAGTGATTTGATCGCAGAACGTAAAAAAACCAAGTATTGAGGGTTTGTCAAAGCAATGTCCTTCTGTAATAAAACCGATGCTTACCGCCATTTAAATCTTCAGTTTAATGTGGATTGTTAGTTTAGTGACTTCACAATCTTGTAAAATGTCAGATTACTTTTCATATTATTTTGATGAACGCTTGACCTAAATCATAGTTTACTACACAGGTTTGAGAGTTTGTGGAAATGCTAAATCAGTTTCGAGATTATAGTCTTTTGGTCAGTAGCAAACTAAATATATAAGTCGATAATGTTGAAAGTGGTCTACAAGAAATTCCTTAAAAACAATTAAGTGATTTTAATTAAACTTATATACTATGGTAAAATTTCTATGTAGACAATTTTTTTTTGTTTCGTTTTAAATTAAAGAAAAAAATTACCATGCTGTATACAGGGTTCTCGTTTTTCGCGGGCCACTATGGGGATCTCGTAAACGGTAAGAATTACAACTTCGGTTAAATTGGGGCAAAGTTGTATATTCAGGTGCTTAATAATTTGACGCAAACAGAACTTATCTAGCTCTTTTAGTTTTTGAGATATAGGGAAAAAAGTAAAAAAGTGGATTTTTGTTTTTTGCCCGTTACTTTTTCATTTGATGTCAAATTTCATTTTTGTAAAAACATTTTTATGGCCACTTTTTGCAAGGAATCAAATTCCCCAATTATATTTTCCATGCGACGTTTCGTTTTTTTAAAACCATCATCAGGTCAATTTTTTCTTATGGACGCTATATCTGATTTTAACGCCAATTTGTAGAGCATTTTATTCTGAATTCGACAATGTATAACATTTGGCACTTTTTTGAAACAATTGTTGTTAAAAATGGCAAAAACAAATATTTTATTTAAAACAAATCCTAATCAGCATGGTAAATAATTGTCTGTCCCTTTTTCCTTGGAAATAGGTAAGTAAACCGCATAAAATTACTAATTAAAAAAATAGGTATATTAATAAATATGTTAGGAATGCATTAACATTGTTCACTTATTAACAAATATTTTTAGAATATTTTCTTCGGTAAAGTAATAAATTTCTCTAAAATGTGTATTTAATTCTTATTTGGCATACAATTATTTGTAACGAAGAATAACGAGTTATGCCTTTTATCTGCGTTAATGACTTCTAATAACCAAAAAGCGTAAACAGTAATTGTTTTCTAGACGTTTTTTGTAAACTATGATCACATATTATTTGATTACGAACATTTTGTTACAAATAATTGCATGTCAAATAAGGGATTAAATACACATTTTAGAGACATTTATTACTTAACCGAAGAAAATATTCTAAAAATATTTGCTAGTAAGTGAACAATGTTAATGCATTCCTAAGATATTTATTAATACCGATTTTTTTAATTAAATCCCTTTAATAGTTATTTCATACGGTTTACTCACCTTCTTCCAAGGAAAAAGGGACAAAGACAATTATATATCATGCCGATTAGAATTTGTTTTAAATAAAATATTTGTTTTTGCCATTTTTAACAACAATTGTTTCAAAAAAGTGCCAAGTGTTATACATTGTCGAATTCAGAATAAAATGCTCTACAAATTGGCGTTAAAATAAGATATAGCGTCCATAAGAAAAAATTGACCTGATGATGGTTTTAAAAAAACGAAACGTCGCATGGAAAATATAATTGGGGAATTTGATTCCTTGCAAAAAGTGGCCATGAAAATGTTTTAACAAAAATGAAATTTGACATCAAATGAAAAAGTTACGGGCAAAAAACAAAAATCCACTTTTTTACTTTTTTCCCTATATCTCAAAAACTAAAAGAGCTAGATAAGTTCTATTTGCATCAAATTATTAAGCACCTGAATATACAACTTTGCCCCAATTTAACCGAAGTTTTAACTCTTACCGTTTACGAGATCCCCACAGTGGCCCGCGAAAAACGAGAACCCTGTATAAGTTATTATTCAAAATGTTAACTAATACAAAGCGGTAGTGGAATACTTTTCAATGCTCTATCGATTAGCAATTTAGAACTGTATTTTTTGAGGTCTAAAACGCCCCTTTTAGGTGTATTAAAATTGTAAGCACTATCTTTTTATTTGCAGTTTGGTGCTTGTCCGTTTCATTGAATTTTTTAAGTAGTTTTTAACAACTTTTATTATCGAGAATGTTCATAAGCGCTTGTAATTGAAGCTGTGCGTAAATGAGGAACAGGGCCCGATCTAGCTTTTCAGCCGCCCTGGGCAAAAATGATTTTTGCCGCCCTTTATATTTAATTATAAATTATTTTTTTAAGCATAATTTTTTGCAGTGAGTGTAATTTTTGCAGGTATTTTGAATAACAAGTCTTTTGTTTCATAAAAAAATTTAAATCCATAAAAATCAGTAACATAAAATGAAAAATATAAGTAGGAGATAGGTACATGTTTTTTCTTAAAAAAAAAGAAACAACACAAAATATTTTTTTTAAATTAATAAAAAAACAACATAAAAATTAAATATTTTACTGCTTCGCGAGGGATATTCAAATTATTATTATATGCAACGACAGATTGGTATAACATATATCACAATATACAGGATGTTGACTGAAAATATCGTACAAAGGACTATACCATGCAAAATTAAATATTTGCAAATATTGGCTTCCATGATTATTTTACGACAAAAGTGTAAACATAAAAGTTTTTCATAATCAAAAACTACTTAAGATTCTTCACTTGCATTTTCAATTTGGTTACCATTTTCGCTCCCATGCGTTAACATCAGCAAAATGGCACAATTTTTAAATTTTTATAGGCATTTCTCACTTTTCTAGAATTATTTGAAATTTTTACTAAATAAATATGAAATGGGAAATAAATAAGCGCTATTATATCTTGCATGAAGGTAAGTTTAATGTGATCTAAATTTTAAAAGTGCAGTTGGCATCATTATTCGGAAAAAAACAGTGTTTAAAAAAACTCTACACGCCAGGACGCTACAAAGACAAAGATATCTGAGTTCTGTTTGTTGCAAAAACTTCGTTAATATTTTGTAATAATTTCGTCTTGATATAGTAGTGACCTATTTATATAAATAAAAAAAAGTTCTCATATGCGTCATTTTACGCTACACGCGCTTTCCAAAATTTACGAGGTCGCACCTTAAAGTTATTTGTCAGGTAAAGAATAATTTTTCACAGTACAATTTGGCCAATCGATGAGAATAATTTTAAAAAATCGCCGAAATATGATAATAAATAAGGAAGATCAAGTTTTACCTATAAAAAATAATTTAAAACGCAAATTTTTCATCTTTCATAAAATTACGTCGTAATTTTACGTCGTAAAATGATTGGGAGAAATGATCAGGAGAGCCAACACTTGCAACTAATTAATTTTGCATGCTAAAGTAAGGTGTCCAATTTTTTCTCACAAGTTTCGGGGACACTAACCAAGGGTTATGAAAAAAAACTCGACGATTTTTCGCGGAAATCATGCAAAATTCAATTAAAGAGCGGAAAGTTAAAACTCGGACAGTTTTGCTCATTTCGAAACTTCCTCCTATTCCAGTTTTCGTTTCCAATGAGCGATTACATTGTTGCAATATATTGCCAGACTATAGGATTTGCATAATTTTGCAGCAATGCCGTACCACAGCTTCCATTAATTATTTTAAAAATTCATGAGAAAATTATGTAAATCAGGACAAGAATTATCCGGGACTTGGGTCTTGTTTCGGGGACTGTCCCCGAAAATCGGGGACGAATGATCACCTTATGCCCTTATGGTAAAGTCCTTTTGTACAATACTCTCAGTCAACCTTGTATGTAAAACATAGTAAGTAACATTAAGTAAGAGAATTAGAATGAAAATAAATTTCAAAGTGGAATGATTAACTTTAAACTAATCCTAAACGCTTTACCATTGGAGAACTATTATTGTACCCACTCTAAAGTACACTAATACTCTGATGTATTTCTGTATACTCTGCTTTTTATTGGTTTTTATTGATTTTAATTTTCTCTTTCTACCAATTTTGCCGCCCCCAAATTTGCCGCTCTGGGCAGTTGCCCTGCTCGCGCCCCCCTGGATCGGGCCCTGATGAGGAACCCAACAGAGAGCGTCATCCCCGCTTGCACAAGGACCCATTTATTCTCTTTCTGCTACGCCACTGTTAGCGATATGGTATGGTATGGTGTAGAAAGAGAATAGTAGCCAGCCCCCGTGTTATTAATGTACGTACGCAAGCAATACGAGTTTCACTATATCACGATATGTCATTACGAGTTAAACCGTTAACTAATAATGAGAAACCATTACGTTGGCTTTAGTTTAATGCAATCCTGCAAGTTATTACTGCAGTCGGCAATCAGTAATTAGTTTCTAAAAACAAAATTATGCTAGCACTTTTGCTAATAAAATCGTAAAAAGTAAATATTTATGATTTATGCGCTGTTGGCACAGTCACGGTTATGCCTTCCGTGTTTCCAACTTTGCTAGAATTTTATTAGCATAACTATAAACCGTCCGTAGCAATATTTCCTCTAATTTTTATTATTAAATTCTCTTCGGACCAGTAAATATTTAAGTTTATAGTGTGTAGTAGATACGCAATTTGGTGACACGAAGGTGATTAATTTTTTAAACATAATTTTGTACTAATGCAATCCAAACAAATAAAATTAAGAGCAATATTTTCAAATGCCTGCGTTGTCGTGCACGCACCTGTCAAAACGCGATTATTCGAATAAGAGCTATGTAAATTTAATTGTTAGGGAAGCAATTACGTATTGTCCTCTAATGTTGGATAACATCTTCTATGCAAGCATAATTCAGCTTTGCACATGCACATTATACATATATAAAAAATGTCACTGCTAACATGGTCAACATTTTCATCGTTAATGATGCTCAGTTAGTTACATGAACACAAGTATTTAGGGTAGGCGCAAAAAATTAAATTAGCAAATTTGTTATACATAATAGGTTTGCTCCAGCAAGGCTATGTGCGATCAGATATACGTAGTACAGTTTAGATTTAGCTTTCCGGTAGTGTCTCTGATAGTTGATCGAACGGTTAGTCGACTGTTCCAGCAGTTATCGGGTAAAATTACGAACTAGTTTGTAAACGGTAAAAGCAATACATGAACGGAGGCAAGAACTGTCGCTGAAATTTTACGCGCATGCGCTGTTCACAACGAACGCGGCCTCTGGTAGCTCTGCTGCTATGCATTGCCTTCAGTTCTATGTTAGAGGTCTTTAAAGATAGACTGAACCGCGAAATGTGCAAAGAGAGGGGATGGTGGTTGAAATGTAGACTTATCTAAAAACGTTACATTATTATAGGTTATAACCCTGTTGTTGAAGTAGACATGTGTTTTTAGGTGGCGCAATAATTTACGCTTTGAACGAGTTTTGATTTCTGCGTCAGAGTTCAGTTTATTTTGAAAGACTTCTAGTACTGCTTATTTAAGATGTTTACACTTGCGATGCTTAAATATCTATAAACCTAATAGAGATAAATGTCATTTACAGTCAGGCATGTCGATAAAGCGTCCCGCCAGCAGCTAATTCATTTATTAGTCTATAGTTGACGCATGTACATAAACCAGTTAATGTATCAGTACATGTACTAGTACAAAACGCAATAGGATAAACCAAGTGTGAATTTGTTATTGTAAGGTTTGTTCCAGCAGCGCTGTTTACTATTCCATGAACTAACCAGATTCTGCGCAGTATCGATATCGCGTTCCAGCAGCGTTTCTGGTAGTTCACCGGAAGGTTAGTCGGCTGTTCCAGCTGAACTCAAACTACTTTTGGACTAGTTTGTGGACGGTCAAAACAGTACATGAGTACATGGATTAGGTAAAGAACTACGCTAGGATTATTACACGTTTGTAACTAACGTGGCCTCTGGTAGCTATGTATCGCTCTCCCAATTCTATGATAGTACTGGTTTCTTAAGATATTTACTCTTGCGAACCCAATACGTACAAATGTCATTTACAGTCAGGAATGTCGTTAAAGCGTTTCAGCAGCGACTAATACATTTATTAGTCCATAGTTGACGCATGTGCATAAACCAGTTCATGTATCAGTACATTCATTAGTACAAAATTGACTGCTGGGACAAACCTAGTGTGAATTTCTTATTTTAGCTGCCGATAATAATATTTTGTAATGAAGGATTTTCTTACACCAAAAAACGTAAAATTTATTTTTATATACTTCTACTTTTTTTACTTTTAAATAAATTACAATATTATAATTATTGCTTACAGATAGTACAGTTGTGAATTTTTTTTTCAGTTAAACATTCGTTAGTATTTTAATTTTGCTTTGTGTAATAAACATGTTCGCGTTTAGAATTCTGTATATGCACATATTTATGGCTGCTTCGTGTACGTACGTCGGAATTTGGGAGGGGGAAATAAAAATTACAAAGTTCATAGTTATTATTTATTGTTACTCATATCTTAAAAATTTCATAAAACAGTAGATAATTAAATTTCAAAGGTATAAATTGTAATTGATAGCCATTAATTCCAATAAAAATGTCTTAGCTCTGCGATTTCTTTATTTTAACAGAAAGGGCTTTTGTGTTAAATATTATTTTAAAATTCAATATTTCAGTTACATTTATTTTTTAATAGTATCTACTCTACATTTTTATTTACATAAGCAATTGAAATCAGTTGCAATCCTATTTAAATATTTAACAATACAATACAATTTAAAACAAATATTTAAATAAGACTTCAAATAATGAAGGTACGACAGTCTTAAAAAAAAAACTAAAAGGTACTGGTGTTGCTCTTCTACAAGAAATTATTCGAAAAAGATAAGTGATTTTTAATTCAACTAATTTATAATCATCAATGAATCACTTTAGTAATCTAACCAAATTTGTTTGTTGTATAAACCCAAATTCATTAATATTTTAGGTATTATTTCGGTATTGCTCAATTTCTCATATTAATTATTGTTGTATACATATTATCGCGTTATTTCCGCTAAATAATAGAAGTATAAGAATGCGACGCAGCTATTTCATAACTTCAATTGTAACAACATATGGGCTGATAAGTTATTTAGTTATTTAAAATTATTGCATTATTGAGGACAGCTTATTCATCAAAAATTCTACTTGACAACTATTACGTCAGATAGATAAATATCTATTACCTTAGTCTTAGTACGTTAATCACTTTGATTGTATGATTTACAATTTGAAATTCAAAAATTTTATCAGAACTTCTGTATCAGCTTCGAAGTCATTTGGTTGTTCTAACAAAATTCGTATTAGTCTCATCCATATTTAGTAGGTAATTTAAGTTAAGTGATAAGTGCAAGTGTAAGATCAATTTAGCATATTAGCAAATACACTCAAGTAAAATTCATAAAGAGCATTATTGGAAAGCACCCACATCACCAAAGCACATGTACCACAAGTTACACTTATTCAGTTACTTTGTGAATCACTGTTTACTTAAAAAAACGTACATTTACGAAACAGTACCGTATTTTTTCACAAGTAAAGTTATAGCTGCCACTGTTTTCACCTATCATAATTATATATATGATGCAATTTAAGAATTTTAATAATGCTGATTATTGATTAATTAGCAAATACCTAAAGTTCAACAGCAATAAATTGTTTTGGGGACATTCTTTACGTGCCTATTAGATATTAATCTAAAAAACGAGTAGATTGTAATGTATCTTTGCTATTTGCATTTTTGCTTATTACAAAAATATATTACTCATTAAAAACTTGGAGAATTACAGGATGCAGTTCGCTGTAATCTCATAATTAAGTAAAAATATAATGAGGAAGCTTATTATAAAGTAAAAGGGCAATTTTCTTTATTAGTCTAAGTCTGAGGAATGCCGTTTACCTCATGCACGTGCAGAACTAGATATGTCGTTTTAATTTTGCGATGGTAGATACTTCAGAAAAATCCGTAAATTGGAAAATAATATTAATTTTAATTAATAACATTTTCAATTTTCATTTCGTAGGTAGAAATGTCAAATTAGTTTAGAATTGTAAGGTACAAAGAGAAACGACTGCATGTTATTGATGAACCAAATTTTCATATTTGGTGGAAGGATTAAATATACCTATGCCCTCTATGCGTTATGTGGCACTCACTTTAAATGAACCAAAATCATGGTATATACTTTGACTAAATGTGTACTGCTGCTTAATGCTTTCTTGTTTATACATGAACATATACAGTTAAAACAATTAATGCATAATTCATTTAAACATAAAGTGTGTGAATTAGCATAAAATTGTAATGCATCTTTTTATTTTATTTTACAGGCTAATTTATTTTTAAATGCAAGGTTACTTGTTAGAACTGGATTTGATTGAGGTCTATAGGTTTTATAATTTTATAAAGTATAACATAAGTATATTATTTCGAAGCTGTTCAGACAAAGTCAAAAGATTCACTGAGAAAACAAAATGAAACTAGTTTAAAATTTTTTATCTTTAATAGATACTAATTAAATAAAAAAATATACCATATTATTAAAAAATAAATTTATTTTATTATGTAGGTATATATTTACATAGTATCATTCTAAATATATGGTTATGTCTTAGTTATTTAATATTTGCCTGATGGTTACAAGCGATATTTTTAGGCATTTCCAAATAAAATAGTTTTATGAGGTTAAATTAATATAGTCATCGAAATATTTTATTTTCAAACTTATTTTGGGCTACATTAAAACATCTCTGCTTGCTCAAGTTTTGATGTATCGCAATTGCAGGCAAGTATTTAAGGATATATGTGCATATATATGTACATATGCATGGGCGTCTGCAGGCGGGGGACAAGTGCCCCCCCCCTGGAATCGAGTAAAAGTAGTACTTGTAAAAATAAATCACAAAAATTAAAATATTAAATTACAATTTATATATATTATTGTTTGTCTCGATGCTTTGCCCCCCTGGAAAATTTTCTGCGTACGCCCATGTACGTATGAGCTGCATTTTAAAGTTTTCATTTAATTGAAATACATTTGTAACATATCAAACTGTTCTTTCATAAAAAGCAATTTGATGATACAAGAAAACGATGGTTAAAAATTAGAACAAACTTTCAGGCAATAAAATTAATTTTTAACTAAAATTAGATTAGTTTTAAAGACATTTTTTATAAATGGTTTTTTACCATAGGTACGTATATCCGCCTTTAATGTGAGTAATGTAACTAGATGCGTGTATTAGATTTTTTAAATTAGAAAAAATCGCAGCAAACAATTAAATTTCAAACTTAAATATGAGGTTAATTAGAAATAAAAATATTAATATCTTTTTAATAAAAATTTAATCAACCTCCCAAAAAATTATAAAACCACTAACAACAGGTTAACATGTGGCCTCAAATATAAAAAAGCACAAAATAAAAAGTATTACAAATTCGTAACAATTTTGCCACCAAAGACCATAAATAATATTAGTAATTTCTGGATGAATATAAAAGAATGTTTATCGCTCTGAAGATCAGAGATGTTCCAACAGTTATATTCTAACGAATTCTTCAAGTTTACCGAATGGTCTTTCCCGCTGGTCTGATTAATCCAATGTAGTCGATTATAGCAATTCTCAATAAATATATAAAACGGTTTATAATTTTGCTGGATCAGTTTTCTTAGAGCGATTCTGAATTCCCTTCACCTCAAAATTTATAAGTCAATGCAGGTGAGCAATTCGATTTAGATCGAAGTCAGCAGAGCGAAACAACCAATTTGTCACAAACATTTTAATCCTTTAATAACCTTGTAACTTTTAGTTGCCGTATTATAATGCTAAACCTACAGGTTTTAGCATTCTTAATTCGCATCTTTTTAAAGCGGAAATGGCTGTTATTTTAATTTCCAACTGTGAGTCATCGTTGACGAGAAATAAGAAATTTTACTAATTATGTATCACTTTGCGAATGCTTGAAAACGTCAAATATTTGTATAGCTTTTAACGATGCTTATTAATTAGCGGTAGATTCCAAGAAATTTTTGGTTGGGATAATTTTACACGTCTATCAAAGCTTTAGTTCAAGATTCTAAGAAATAATAACTCCGGAAATACATGTAATTTCTAAAACATTCGTACAATGGCGAAACAGAGTTAAATAATATTTTCTAGTGATTATTTTTCCTATAATTTTATTGTAGAATTAGTCGCACAAAGTAAGATGTAGCGATGATAAATCAACCATAAATGTGCGCGCACCGCATTACATTTCATTTTTAAAAACGTCTTAATTTGAGCATTACGATCTTAATGAAGTATAAAACAATAGTTCCGCTTTAACACCGTCAACGGGAATTACGTAGTGTACCGTTTAATTTGCTTTGAACTTAGATGAACCAAACTCTCTGAGTGAACTATGTACGTGTACTTTTAATTAAAGTAACTTTTTATTGTTAGAATTACTTATAAATAGATAATTAGTTACATTATCGGTTTTTAAACATTTGTATCTTATAACATTGCAGGTCCAAAGCGAAGCGTCAACTTAAAGAGCTGAGGTTTTACAAAACACATTTAGAAATAAAATTGACCGCCGTTATTTTTTATTATTTTTTTATTACACTTACTATTTAAAACAGTGATATATCAAAGTACAATACAGTTCAGTAGTAAAACTTCTGTCACATTTTGAATAGTAGACAGGGCAATGTTGACTTCATGAAAAAAGTCGTTATTTTCGGATTTCTTACGATTGTTTTTCAAATTGCACAAATAGTGCGTTATATCCTTATATCAATGATACTAGTACGAAAAACCGAACGCTTAACACAATATCTAATAGAATTGGCATATAGAGAATAAACAGTTTTAAGTTTTTTACTGTCGCTACATATACCTAATGGAGGAAAAAAATGTAATTTTCTTTTTTTTATTTTTAAATTAACTACTGAACTAAGAGCTATGGTAATTTTCTCCTCGGGTTTATATTGGGTACGAATTTACGCTACTTTGCAACAATATAACCGACTTCGTAGCTCTTAAAATAAACGAGATCCCTATGTTGAATCTCAAATTTGGGGCATCTTTTTTGTACATACTGCTATATCATATGTATTTAATGAAACAAGAGAGTGTTAAACTGTTATATTTAATTTGTATAAAGTTATTTTAAGTACAGTTTTGTCGTATGTCCTAAAGATTTAGCATATCTTACTTAGCTAGTATAATCACACTTACTTAATTTATTTTGGATGATTTAAAACTGAATTTTGTCTTAATTTAAGTCTTATTAAATAATTATCTTATTCACTACCGTATCGGACTGTATGTAGTAACTAACAGCTTGCATTAGTTGTAAAATCACCACCTTCCGGAAATACACACATTTCAATAATTAAATCTATTAAATTAATTCACGGTAAGATGTTAAATGCTATACTAGGGTCGTGGCACTATGCGAAGCGGTCGGTGGCACAGTCACTCAATCTGAACAAAAAAATACGCTTACTATAAATTGGTTCCAATATGTTAAATACATTTCTTTGATTTACTTATTTAATAAAAATTATTTCAAAGTAGGAATAGGTGACATCGATATTTGATAAAGTGGTCCCAAGATTATTTAAAAAACGTTCTGAAAAAAAAATTATGAACTTATGAAAAAGTCCTTTGGCACAAATAAATTTAGTACGCAGTTAATATATTTTTTACCACGATAAGATTAAAAGGATGGCGTAAGTCTGCTTACACCAATCATTTGTCTAACAAATTTACCAATGGCAATATTATGAAGACTAACGACATTTTCATTGAATGATTATCCTTATATGAAGTAACTACCACTACTGTACGATATATTAATATAATTTAATTTAATTTGCTAACACTGTATAATGCCATGGTGAGAATCACTCACTGTAAAAGCATCCGTGAATAAAACGCACACTCATTATTAAAGTTATTGAAACTATTAAAAGGGTTAATTGCCTTAAAGTGAAATATATTAGCTCTATATTAGATTTATTATTGGGGCGCATTCGGTTTCAGGCAATTTTTATAATTGCTCCGCTTTTAACGGCAACCCTTTAATTAATTTAAATGAGAATTCGTTGAAAATAAGGGAATTATGAATAACAGATTTTAATGGTAGTATATTCGCTAAGAAGATATGCCCAGTTATTGATTGGTATAGTATAATATTCTAATTTTTAAAATTTTATTCGAGTTATTTTCATGAAATTATTTTTTGTGGATGCAAATTAAAAATCTTTAACAAAGTTGCATGCCCTAGTATTTAATATGGGACCCTTTACTGAATTTTATATTTTTGTCAGCTTCCGATTTCGTTTCGGAATTCTTTTCGTTTATTATTTTCGACTTTTTTCTATTACGGGACTACTATAATTTAATTACTGGGTTTCATTATCAATTACGCATATCACATTAGTGCTGAATTTTCGTTAAAAAACTTTTTCTTGAAAACAAAGGCTTTACAAAAGTCATGAAGGGCAGGAGGTGTGAGTAAACAATTAGGTATCTGTTGAACATGGCTCTCTTCGAATACGGAATATTTGTGTTATGAAATAAAATGACTCAATAGGTCATCAGTTTTTACGTGCCAATGTATATTGTTAATGAGACCAAAGTTTGTTAATTAACAGTACAGAACAGTTAACCAAATAAAACTATGAATATGTATTTATGGTTTAACAACTGTTTATGACCATAAATGTCTTAAAGTTGTTGTTTAACACATACAAATTACTGTTTTATGTAGTGTTGTATAATTCGTTGGAAGTTAACTTTCCCAAGTATAATAAGAACAAGAAACATAATAGTCAGTAGAACATAAACATGCAGATGTACTGAAACTATACAAAACAAGTTAACGATGTAAAGAAAAATATGTTCTCACATGTTGTCATCTGTTAACACAAATACGCTGCGCAGCAGGACGAAGTGTGCGGATTTGCAATCCTCACTAGATCAAGACGTTTGCAAATTTACATGAGATGGCAAAACTGCCATTACTCTTAAACAACTTCAGTTGTAGGAAGAAACTTGTACAGCCATTCTTGTGCAAACCAAAACATAACTACTGCTGTTATGTAGGTATATGTAGTATAAGAAACGTATTTTTATAGTGAATACATTTGATAGTTTTTGACGCATTAACAATAAACGTTTTGAGATATTTCGAATACCTTTTGATAGTTTTGTGATATTGTTTATACAGTAGGGTGTGGTATAGTCAGGCCTTATCAGTGAGCCTCACAATATTAGGGGCCTCAAATTTGAACTCTATCTGTTGAAAAAAAAATAACTTTATATTTATGTTATGTTACAATAACAGTTTTATAACATATACAACGAACGACCACTAACATTTTTTAATTTTTCCCTTACAGTTTTTAATGTTGAAGGATCTCAAAAACATCGTATACCCCGGGCCTCGCATTTTTTCTAAATGGCTCTGGCCATAGAAAAACCTAAAAGTTTTATTTGTGTATTTACAGTTGTTTTAAAGTTTTAGCAATAAGACGTGTGATTAGCAAAAAAATTATGGTTCATCTTTATGGCTAAGGATTGTTTTCTACCTAAACAAAACCTTATCTAAAGCACGCTTCTAAATTTTAAATAAAAAGGACCTTGACAGTCGAGCATAAATAAACGGCTCAATCGATTAATTTCTTTTTCTCCGAAAGATAGGGCACAATTTTGCTATGTAAACTAAATACATTACTATATTTTTAAGTAGATTTCAGGTAGATTATCCAGAAAATATAAAAGTCAAACAAAAACTACTTTTATTTAATTAGTACTCAAATGCTTCAGTCCTGCAGTAGACTGAAAGTAATGTTTTGCCAGTTTCATAACGCTAAGAAACAAAGTTTTGCATAAGTTATTAATTTTTGACACAAAGCTCTGCACTTTGGTTTATTTTAATACGAGTATATCGTACTTTATACAACGTACAGCTTTGTGAAACTGTATCGTTACCTAACAATTTGTTTTCACGACTATTTAACCCTTAAATGCATAGTGTTGCCGATTAGCAACATATATTATTATATTATGTAAAAACCATAAAAAATATTTTGTCACAAATCTACTTTTTGTTGATGATTCACAACACTTCTTGTAATGCATATGTTAAGAAACATAAAGGGCGATAGTTTTTGAAAATTTATCATCAAAACATAACCCAATATTTTTGTTTTTTTTATAATTTTTAAGATTTAGAATTTTTGTTTTTAAATTAAAGAATATTTTAACATAAAAAAAAGTTTCTAACAGATCAAAGTTAAGTTTATCGAATTATAATGCAATATTGTACCTCCGTTCATAGCAGTAGTATAAAAACATAGCAGTAGTATAAAAATTGTGTTGCCAATTAGCACCATTTTGCATTTTTTACAAATTTGGCGTTGTATAATTTTCTTGTTAGTTACATAAAAAACCATTTTATAATGACATATAATTACAAAATGAAATGGAATTAACAATAAATTGTGAAAAATGTGGTGCGGCTCTATGTTATAACAAAATAATTTGCACCTAAAATAAATGTTGCCGTTTTGCACAACTCGGCAACATACTTTGTTTATCGTTTTGCACAAATGTTACTCTTCGGTGACATATTTTATTTATTGTTTTATACAAAGTTGCCCATCAACAACACATTTTATTCATCGTTGTGCACAAATGTTGCTCTTCGGCAATATTTTTAGTTATTGTTTGGCGCAATGTTGCTCATCGGCAAGAATTTTTGTTTTTCAATTAAAACAGTTAAAAAATTGTGAATGATTTTTTTAACTATTTTTCCCACATTCTGTACAATAAAATATACCTAAAATTTTATATAAATCTAATTTTTTAAAATTCATGCATTTAAGGGTTAAATTTATCAAAAAATAATGATATTTACGTTCTTGAAATATTTTGTTTTGCACACATTTTTTGCATCAATCCTTGTGTTAAACTGTATATTTATGTTAAAATCGTTTGATAATAACACTAGCTTGTTTTCGGCATTGATAGTTTCCTTAACCACAATAAAACTATTCATAAAAATTAATTAAGGAAAAACATGAATATTGTATTCAAAAATTATCGCGCCCAAGTTTCTGGTAACAAGTTGGAGAATGCGAAATATTCCGGTATTTTAAAGTTATCTCGTACTTAGTTTTATCCATAAATCATGATGTGAATTTATGGGGCAAAAATCGCGATTTTCTAAGGACTTTCGCTGCTCCAGAAATTTTGTGCGCAATAATCTACAGTAATTTAATGAACATGATATTCTAAAGCATCATTAAGTATATGGCACAGTACATAAAGTTTGAGTAACAAGGTAACTAAGAAAATAGTCGAGTAGATCTTGTAGAAGTTTTCATTCGTAATGTCCTATATTTTAATAAAGTTTGTGCGAAATAATCATGTTCTTTTAAATGCTTTTTGGTGATAATAAATAATGATATTTATATTCTAATGAACCAACAATTTTATAAGTTCTTAAATAATGTTTTTATATTATTACTTATTATATTTATTTATTGGTACATTTACTTTGATAAATATGTTTTCACAACTTTTGTGATTTTAAATTTTGGTCTCCAACATTTATTTAATCGTTACTAAGTGCATTTCTTGTACTTAAGTAAAAAAATATTTAATTTAATTGTCGTTGGAATATAAAATATAGCGGGAAAGCGGATGTACAATAAACGTACTTTTTTGCAGTTTGATTGCTAACAAACTTAATAAAAATGTTTATAGGATAAAATATAAATCTATTACCATATCTAGTTGTGGTAGATATCGTTAAGGGGAGTGAGATAAGCAAACGTTATAAAATTCTCTATATTTACCTCACAGATAATTAAATTGAAGCTTTTGGAGCTGATTTTATGTATTAGTTCAGTGCCAAAGCAAAAAAATATACACATTTTAATCTTAGAGCTTTAAATATTAAAATAGCATCCATTGTTTTATATTCGTAAATTAATTTTTTTTACACTTGATCGCTCTTATATGCTTTAAGGTCGAAATAATACACATCTTCATCATATTTTCCATGTTTTACTCTTCAACTCAAATTACTTTTTATTTTGTTTAATTTTCATAAATATTTTATTTTATTCGTCTTCAATAAATTTGTTATAAAATAAGTTTGGTAGATAAAAATATGTGTAAATTTAAAGAATGCGTAAAGACGAATTTTATAAATAAATGAAGTCGCATGTGCTATTTTTCATGCACTAAAACGTATTTTGTATAGAGTACTTGCATTTATTTGATATTCTTTTCAAGATTTTTTTTTAAATTTTAAATGTCGGTTTTGGTTAGGCAACTGAATTATTTTGTATATTTAACCTACCTACTTTTGTTTGTTTAACCTTATGGAACCCTATTGTCATTCAAAAATAAAATATTCGGCTATCATTTCTCGCATTATATTTAAATGACCGTAGTCCCAAAATTAAAACAACGCTATTTTAACGATCCGACATTCTTTTATAGTTGTTCGTAAAACAAGTATCAGCATGTAGCATCCGCGGCCGCCAGTCTGAGTCCACTGTTATAAATCTAATAACTTTCTGGCACGCGTTATGGCACCCCTGCCGTGAACCCGTGGTTTCTCTATTGACAACTGTTTTATGTTTTGACAGTTTGAAACAAAAGTACCATTCTATATCTTTCATTATGTGCTACCCTGCGTTTTCTAACTTATTGCGATAGGGTTATAGATATACGTTTTTGGAGTCGGGGTTATTTTATATATCTCCGTGGTGCTATTGGAACTTTTGTAATAAAGTTTTTTGTACTCTCGTAGCTCGTCGGTAATACAAAGGATCGCTGCCTTTATTATTTTATCAAATGCGCGCAATACTTTGGGCAAAAACCGATGTGTTCTCTTTTAACCCTTCCTTTAAATAACCCACAGGTTGATTCAGCCACCCCTGTGATAGACATATCTTGGTGGAGTAGATATCCTAACCCTTATAGCTTACGTGACCGGGTTTCTAAATTTACCCTTCTAATTTACACTGTATCGAAGGCCTCGTTGGTCTGTTGCATTCGGATTTTATGGAAACAAGAGTTTTAACTAAAAGAGTTCTCGGAACTTTTTTTTCCGTATTTTGTATCGAATTTATAAAGACAAATAAGTCCCAAGTTAAAGATTGTACAAGCTCTGGGCTCTAGAGAGTGTGGAAATTTTAACGATGCACAATAAAAGGTCACAAAAGCGACGCAATATTTGCATACGGTACACAAAAGGGTAAACAGTAAACTATGCTTGAACGATATTTACTGCTCGTAAAGTTAACAATAAGAGTAAAAAATTAAATTGAAACGATAAAAATATACCTATAGAGATAGATGTATTCCTGTTACAGCAACATCTTTACGTTTCAAAAACTAACTAAAAGAGTTTACGAAGTACAACATACGAGTACAATATAGGTTTGTTCCAGCAGTGCATTTTGTACTAATTCATGTACTGATACATGAACTGGTTTATGCACATTCGACAATTATAGACTAATAAATGGCCGCTGACGGAACGCTTTAACGACATCCTAGCTGTAAATAACATTTGTCAATTTGTGTCTATTACGTTAATCAATGCAGGGCCGGATATTTTGATAAAGGGCCGAGTTAAAGTAACATGTTAAAATGTTACCAAAAAAACTCAAAAAACCGGCTAGTGACATAAAGAAAAAGCTCCTCGCCCACATTTCGGGCGGGATCCTAGAGCGCAGGACCGGCCTGCCGTGTGTGTACAGATCCCGCCCGCTAGGCATTTCTTGAATGATGCGGGCGAGGAGCTTTTTTTCATCAGCCTGTTTTTTATTTTTGCACATTTTCGCACACGACCCGCAAACCCTAAACGGCTAGTGCGGGGTCGGTCTAGGCGCGGGGTCGTGTGCGCTGCACACTCTGCACACCCTTATATGCGACCCTGACGTTAATAGATATTTAAGCATTGCTAGTGTAAACATCTTAAGAAAGCAATACTCTACTAACACAACGATCTGGAGGATTGCGGCAAAGATGCCAGGGGATGCTTAGCTACCAGTGACCCCATTACTTTAAAACAGCGCATGCGTGTAAAATTCAGCGACAGTTCCTGCCTTCGTTCATGTACTGCTTTTACCGTCCACAAACTGGTTCATAAATTGTTCTGATTACAGTTTACAGATTTGCGAACCAGCTATGGCATTTCCAAAAAAAGTATGACGGTAATAAACTATCCTAAACTAAAAGCTTTTTCGTGCATTAATATACTTCTTAGCTCTAATGATAACGAAGATAGCAGTGTTATTCTTTAGTGTACTTTATACTGTATGTATGCAAGTGTCGTCACGTTGTAGTAATAACGTGAAACTTTGGGTTGCTCCATAGTTATAAATTAAGGCGCAGTTGAAATAAAAGCGGTTAGTTAGTTACGGTAGTCGAACTGTAAGGGGGTTAGTACTCGTGGTTTTATGTGCACACGGCCCAATTAGACCGCCCCTACACTAATTAGACTTTTACAATCCTTGAAATTTATTTTATCGCGCGGAGGTGTTAAGAGTGCGTACTTTACATGCTACCTTTTACCTCTTGCTTTACCGTTATTGCTTGTAGTCTCCTGTTCTTAAATTTTAGCTTTAATTGCACAAACCTGGATTATTATATCTTAGGTCGTTTACATTTTATCGTCTTAAATCTGAAAACAGTAAAAATTTATTTAAAGGCGCGACGTTTTACGATTATTTGAAGGCGTTTTATTTGCCGCTAAAATTGCAACTCCGTTGTTTGGTAATTGCAATCGTAAAATAACAGAACCGTTGTCACGGTTGCTTTTTTGTAATTACAAATCCTAAACTTTTCAGTTCTAAGGTCCGCGTGGCACGATTCAGACGATATATTAAACCAATTATCAGACAGTGCACGACGACATTGTGATAAATCCAAGTAGACGGCAATTATTTTATTGAACACTGACTTAAAACTCCTTCCATAAAGGTCTACTTTACTTTACTTACTTTACAGTTTTTTTTATAATTGCTACAATACTCTCAGTGCATAAAAAATCACATCAATAAGAAACAAAAAGGATGTGAGCAATCTGTAATGAATGAAAATGATTTAAATTATCGTTCTCTTACAATAATTTACACATTCAAATTTACTTTGTCATCCATGGTCTTCTGAGAAGCGACTTGGCAGAAATAGACTGAGTTTGTGTAGAACTTGGAAAATACTTCATGGAGTAATCTTTATGTGAATCCTTTATTGTAGGTAGTAAAGAATTAATCATAACTTAGGGTAAAATAGTCAACTCAAAAACAATAAAACAGTAACTATTTAGAATTATTTACTACAATATTGATCCTTTTTATCTTTATCATACTAATTTTAAAATGTTTAAAAACTAAAATCATGAATCGTTTAAATACAAAACTAAGTCGTTGATACAATTAACTGTAAATGTTAAATGGAATTGAATTTAAAAATTGTAAGAAGTACAAATGGCGGCAGAGAATTTAATAATTAAGTTAGTCAATTAGAAAACGTCTTATAAAATTAAAACTCGCCTAACAAAATAAAACCTATAAATATCTTAAGACGGTTTAGAAGCAAATTTACGAAATTATTTTTAAATTGAACCTAATAATTGTAAAAGAAAAGATCATTGCATTTATCAACATCGTAATAATTATCGACAAACAAATTATTGTGATCATTATTTATGTAAGTTAAACATAAACGTAAGGAATAATGTTGTTAATTTTGTTATTTTGTTTATTGTTTCTATTTAGGACACGATTTGAAAATTTCAAATATAATATTTATTAATCATTTAAACTTTTGACACTTTTAAGTACATTGCTGTTTTTGGTAGTATTTTAAAATGTACGTTTCATATTTTAGCCTATAATAAGACAAAAAAAAAAAAAACTATTATTTACATTGGTAAGTTTCAGAATCTTATAGAATTATAATAAATAATATTAATGTTGTTTATCATAACTAAATTTAATCCATTTTTATATATATTTTTAGTATAAAGCACTTACGTTTATTTAAATTTGTATAATTCTTAATTCGACACATACTTTTTAAGATGTGAATGCACGAGACAAAAATGATTTACAACTGGAATAATAGAATTATTGTCCAAATTGACAGGGTAGATAAATTTATCCACCAAAATATGTGCCGTTTATACAAAACTACCAAAAGTGTTATTAAAAGTACAAACACCTTTTCTTTCTACTAACGGAAATGTATTGTAGTGGGCGCCTTTATTATATGCACAACACGCGATATGGTACACAGTGAATACAGATGTGCCTTAAAAAATTCTGTAAATGTTTCTACAACATAGTTTTATTGTACGAAAATAAAATATGAAAAACTTGAGAATTATTCATTTATGAAATACGGTGACATATTTTTTATATAACGTATGGTGTGTATACCCGTAGAATATAGATGCCTACCTGATTTATAACCATCTCTGGGTACCACAGTTATATTTATGTACGCCAGGTCCGTTATATAAATTATACAATTGACTACCAAATACCTAAAAGGTCTTTGTATCCTTAATCACTTCCTAAAAAATTATATCAAAACTATCAAGCTCCAGACACAGTATTATCAAAGAACGAATAAAACATAAAAGTAGTTATTATTATGAACTGCAGTGTTTCTAAATCTTTTAAAATTGTCCCTTTCTTTTTCAAATCAATTTTTAATGCACCTCCTTCCACTCTTTCTGTGCAGTGGCGTCCAAAACAAAAAAAGGGTCCTCGAACTGTTTTTAAATTCGTCGCGTTTCAAACGGGTGCCTTAGTTCAATAAATAGTTCACAGATATTTGGCGCTCCCTTTGAAGGGCGCGAGGGCGCGTCCCACTGTTTGTTTAATCTCGCACTAAAATATGTTTTTTTTTTTTTAAATAAATAGTTTGTTAAGCGACCATTTTCTAGCGGATCTGTTTGCATTAATCAACATCATTTTCTAAGTGTTGGAAAATTGTCACTGCAGATTTAAACGTATTGTATAAGCATTTTAACTAGGGGTGAGCGTTATCCAAATTTCGAAATTATATCGATACTTATATAAAAGGAGCGGGAAGCTAAAAAAGTTGGTAAAAAACTGAAAAAAGAGACTGGTGACCTAAAAAAAAGCTTCTCGCCCTCATTTAATAAAATATCGAAATATCGGAATATCGAAACATCGATATATTATCGATATATCGATATCAAAATTATATCGATATTTATCGATATATCGCCCACCCCTAATCTTAACAACAGCCAGGGCCCACCATACCCATTGGTTGGCAACGCGTCAATTGCGAGCTACCGATAGCTCGCGGAGCTCATTTTAGTAGCTCCCTTGAGTTTTTAGTAAAAGATAAAAAAATGATTACCTAACAGAAAAATCTAAATTATTGTATACCGCGCAGATGGTAGATGCAATTTACTAATACTTCTTTCAACAACAAATGGGAGCAAGGTTAGGTAAGATTAGATTTGGAAAGTCGCGGCCATTTAATTTTTTACAAAATAGCTCCCATTTCTCAATGGATTGCTTGCCCAGGGGTTCTGAACCAGGGATCCATGGACCCCAAAGGGTACGGGAGTTCTATAGGGGGTACGTACAATGCCCAAATATATTGGTAGAAAGCAAGTATCAACAACCTTCGAACAAAATATTTTTTACATTGTATGTTCTATGCATAAACAAAGTTCGGATAAAATGAATCATGCTGTTTAACTTACCAGGAAAAAAATTCGCATTACCAATTGACAAGGGGTGCATGACGCTTTACAGTGAGACCCAAGGGTACGTTGATTAAAAAGAGTTCAGAACCGCTGCCTTAGACTTTAAAGTGAATCAAATATCATTACTGCCATCTAAGATTCATCTAAGTTTTTTTTTTTTAAATAAAAATGGCAGGATTAATTTTAAAGTATTTATCGTGTTGTGTTTTAAAATGTAAAATAAGTGTCAATGGGATTACAATTTTTTTTATTTACAATGTTTGATAACAGATAATAGCTTGATTGGCAAATATTCTTATTAGTCGTTCTGTTCATATCTGGTAATTCTACATAGATGCATAAAAAACCTAATAACATTCCGAATTGCCTTAATCTCTTTCGTCTGAATACGAGATAGGAGCGGATTTTGCTTTACCAGTGGCAAGCCATGTCCGCTTTATGACGTCATAAAGAGCCCCACAATATATAACGCGCTATACACTTCGCATTTTTTGCTTTTACCGCTGCTGAAAGTGTTGCTTCTGATAAAAAATTCACTTATACAGTAAAAAACTGGTATTAAAATTCGCTGTCAAAATAACAAACCAAGCAATTTAATCTTTATTACATTTTTTATGGTTTTAATATTTGACTCATTAAATAATCCTCGAAAAAAGCGTGTTTGTTTAGACGATGTTGGAATGCTAATTTTGGTACGTTACGAGGAAAAAACTTCTTTATTTATGGAGGCAGCCCGTCTGTTATCGCTCTTGAAAGATCGATTACATCATGACATTAATGAAGCCACTATAAAGCACTTCATATTTACTAGAGCAGCTTCTAATTCTATTAATAATGTTATTACGCCCTGTAGTAATAAGAGTTTCATAAATCATTCAGTTTACTACATATTTCTACATAAAGCTACCCTTCTTGGGCTATCAAGACACGCTGATGTCAGCACGTATACAACAGACCTCTGAAACATGCGCACTTATTACAGGTTGTCACAGCCAACTTATTAAATTTGCATCAGCGAATAGTTTAATGTTAGTTTGCTTTCGAAGCTTATATCTTTCTTTTTGACCCCGTTAAAGTCCTTTTGTAAACATTCAGTGTGCCCATTAAAGTCGTTTTATATTCGATGTGGCATATCTTTGTGCGTGCAGGACTTAATTAGGGCATAAACACATTCATCCATCAAGTTGGCACTGGACATCGCATGATCTGGGCAATTCTAAAAGTAAATCTACGGACAATTTGAGAAATAATTCCCGTTTGCGTAACCAGAATAAAATTGAAATGAACTTAGAATTTAATTCGTGCATAAGCAATGCGAAACAATTTTCTTCTTAGTCGTAACAAAGTATGTAAGACCACCCGCTTAGAAAATATCGTGGAGATGATTACAAGTACTGTCCAGTTACGTTCTGATAAGGTCAAGGTATTTGCAATGATGATAGAAAACGGAAATCACACATAGCATGTATGTTTAACGTATAATAATATAAGTACCGGGTTTTGCACTCCTAGAACCTTAACGTTGGGATCTTGCTTATTTTAAGAGCCCAGAAGCTATTTACAGTAGGATGAAGTTATATAATTTTATGCCAAGCCATATTCTAAGCGGTAAATTACTGAAGGTCCTGGAAAAAAAACAGAAAAAATTTGAAACATCCAAATACATTTTACTAAGGCAATTTTTTGATTGCTACAGATTGATCTACACTATGTTAGATTATCATAAATATGTATTTGTTTGTAATTTGGTTATAAAAGACAGTGCTGAAAATTTTCATTAGAGAATAATATTTTCCGTATTCTAGACAAATTTGAAAATATTCACGAAAAATCTATAAATAATAAATAAATTAGTCAAGTCCAGATATTCATGTAAAAAATCGTATTAACAATAAAAAATACCTGCATAGTATTATTCATGTTACCAAAGGATTATGGGCATTTTTAATGTTTGTAGGTAAAATATCACTTTTAAGTGATTTAAAAAAGTGTTATACTATGACTATGGTATTTTATTTTCTTGATTTATAGGTACAGTATTTATTAATCTGATTGTTTCGTCAAATCACGTTTTTGAGAAGTGCTCATGGAAAATTTGACAAAACCTTTGGAATCATAATTCCAACACGGGACCAATGGGATCGTCAAGAAATAGAGCTAAATGGCCTAGTCTAGTATACGGACGGGTCAAAAACGCAAAATGGAACAGGCTGCGGAATATGGGGAGCAGCACAACTGAGACACAGGGCCGTTCACAGAAAATTCGGCCCCCAGGGAAGCAATAGACAACGGGCCCCCCTTTACTCTTAGAAAGGTTTAAATTAAGTTTTAATAGTATTTGTAAACAAAATATTGTTTATTAGCTCGAATCCAGGCCCGCTTGGTAACACCGGGCCCCGGGAATTAGTCCCGTCTACCCCCTCCCCCCTGTGATAGGCCCAGCGTGAGACAAAGCAAATCTGTAAGCCTTGGACAGTGTGCAATCATATTTCAAGCCGAGGTGTACGCATGCATTTATGTGCAGAAACAGGGCCGCCGCGTGCATATGAACCGCCCTTGTGCAAACTTTAAAAAACCGCCCCCGCCCCTGAATGTTAGTAAAAAATTAAACATTTTTGTAATTATTATATGCATTTATTACAGTATCAAGAATAATAAGACAAAACAAAACAAATTTATCATATATGAAAAGTAAAGTATAAAATTATACCTTTGTATATGTATAAAGATTAAACAGTAAAACAAGATAAGTTTTATGAACCTGATATATTTAATAATGATGAAACGAACCACACTATAATGTAATCAAAAGAAATTTTGGATTCTGATTCAATGAACCCGAAACTTTGAATTAACTGTGTATTTTACTGTTAGCGATCCAAGTACTTATCCAAAATATGTAACCATAAAAATTAGAGATTGTTGAGTTGACAATTGTTCTCAAGTAAAGGGATTATCCTAAAGACGAGAATCATGTAATATTATTATTATCGAATGTTACCAAATGGAGAAAAACTTAAAGAAGTTATTTAGTTTATTCAAAATCGGCATTAACGGTTTTTGGTTATCATTGTAAAATATTTCATGATCAACATACGCAACTTACTAATGAATACGGTTGTCTTGATTGAAAACCGTTCAAAATATAGCGAACTTAAAATGTCGTTAAGTAATAAATGTTCGATTGATTCAATACAACAAGGGTATAAGAAAATGACAATGTATCCAAACATCACAAAAAAGAATAATGCTAATTATTTAGGTAAGAAGATATAAAATGAAATCATTCATGTTATATCTGAAGCCATAAAGCAAAATATTTTAGAAATAGTTGGAGTCGAAATATTGTTCTTTAATTCTTGATACCACCCTGGACTTGAGCGACACAGAACAATTGACTATTGTTATTAGTTTTGTTAAGCGCAATAAAAATACAAATATCGCGAAATTTGTAGAATATTTTTTTTGTGTTTTCGGTCTATAGATTTATATAACCCGGTCAGGGATTATTCGAATTTATTATAAATCTTTTAAAATTACTGAATATCTATATTTGAAATTAAGATAAATTCCAGAGCTTTTCTTTATTCATGTGTGCCTATTCTTTAAATTTGATAATTAACGATATAACGCCGCTCCTGTTTTTCCAGAAATTCCATATAGAACAAAAAAAAAATTTTTTTATACGTAGCATTAGATGAATCAATAGATACTGCAAAAAATTATTATACGATTTTAGATACCACAATATCATGAATTACAAGAAGATTTGTATAGTCGAAATAGCACAACGCAGATTATAAATTTAGCTAGGACATAAGTAAATTAAAAGAATGGAGTGATAAAGATCTATTTAAACACTGTAAAGATTTACACATAAAACTAGGCGTTAAAAAAATCGAAAAATCGGGATATTGACGGTACGACTTTGGTCTCACTACAACAATGCCCTAAGAACGTTTAGGTTTAGGAGAATGAATATGTAATAAATGAAATACCACATTAAAGTCACAAATGTATTATTGTGCTGTGATTAATATATTATCATATATTTGTACTCTTCGTGCTTTTAAAAATGCCACAAAAACTGTTTGTATATTAAAAAAAGGGTTTTGCATAATTTTACTGACCTTAATTTTATGTAAAATATCATGTCATAAAATTATAAAACAAAGAAATTTAAACGACGTGATTTTTAATTGTATCTTCAATTATTTCTAAAGGGCTTGATAAATTTCATAAAAATTAATTTTCAATGGTTTTATCGCCTCTACATAGGTTTTAAAATAAGGTTTAAACTGTTTAGAATTTAGTACTTAAATGTTGCAAGATGAATGATTTGAACAATCTGGGGTTTTGGCACGAAATGAAAATAAATATAACACAAAATATGCAAAACCTAAATTTGCCGCCCCTTTGTTTAGCCACCCTATACGCGGCGGCCCTTTGCAGAAACACTATTAGAAAGATATTTTAATAATAAAAAAAATTTCATACTGTCCGACAGCCAAACAGCGTTAAAAGTTCTTGGCTCGTCGGAAGTAAACTTAGGACTTGTTCTGAACTGCATACGGCCTGAATGTGCTAGGAAGCAGGAATAGTTAAACCGGAATGGTGCCCAGGGCACACTAATATACCAGGAAACGAGAAGGCAGATCGCCTAGCCAAAAGTGAGACACCTTTCTTCGGACCAGAACCCGCAGTTGGTACATCCTATGGAACAGCCAAGCGGTGTCTTAATGACATACAAGGGCATAATGCTCATTGGAAAAAAGTTGCAGGACAACCCCATTCTAAGGCTATCTTGTCAATGGTCTCTAAAGAAAAGACAGAAGAAGTGCTCAGGATGAGCAGAGCAGACATCAGAGCAGCCACAGGACTCGTCACAGGACACTGTGGCCTAAACAAACACTTTACATAATAGGGCTCTCAGAGACCGATATATGTAGAGGGTGGTGAAGAAGAAGAAACTCCTCTTTATGTAATATGCCAGTGTGAAGGATTCCCACCCTATCGGCGTAGACTTCTAGGGATGGAAAAAGCCAAACAAGAAGAGTTAAGAAAAACACCCTTAAAGAAAATCCTGGAGTTTTTCAAAAACACAGGACTTCTTTATGGGCCTATCACCAGAGGGTACAATAGAACAATAGGTCGCAGTACAGGAACCCGAAAGGGGACCACCTCCGCGGAAATAATAATAAAATTCTTAATAAACTAGTTACCGTAATAAACCAGTTAAAAAATATCACAAAATATTATATCGGAAAATAGCGATTAAAAAAGAATTTGGATAGAGCACTATGATAGAGAACTGGTCGTAGACTAAGACAATGAAAAGGTCTACAGGAATCGACCTAAAAATAAGCAGGCGTCGTGAATCACGGTGACCCACGTTAACCCATAGCAAAACTAACTGTGACTGATCGGTGGGTCACACCGGCGTGAACGTAAATAGCAAATAGGTTTGTTCCAGCAGCGCTATTTACTATCCCATGAACTATCAGGATTCTGCGCAGTATAGATATCGCGTGTAAGCACCGTTTCTGATAGTTCACCGGACAGTTCCTGCAATACGGTCAAAACAGTACATGGGTTAGGACAAGAACTACGCTGGAATTATTGCACGCATGCGCTGTTTACAACTAACGTGGCCTCTGCTACCTATGCATCGCCCTCTCAATCCCATGTAGTACTGGTTTCTTAAGATGTTGACGCTTGCGCTGCACAAATTTTTATGAACCCAACAGACACAAATGTCATTTACAGTCAGGGATGTCGTTAAAGCGTTCCAGCAGCGGCTAATACGTTTATTTGTCCATAGTTGACGCATGTGCATAAACCAATTCATGTATTAGTCCAAGAACTAGTAAATTTTGGTCTGCTGGAACAAACCTAATGTTTACTTAAAATTCTTAAACGTTGCTTTAAAACGAAAACATCATACACTTCAGGTACTTCGACACCATTTTCTTTTTTCAAGAATGAGCGTACCCACAGACACGATATAAAAACAAGGTTGGTTATGAAACTAGTCGAATATTATTCCACGTGTGTTTATTTATATGGCTATATGAATTATGCATGTAAACATATTTTGTTTGTTTGAATAATAATGAGATTTTTTTCTGCACTGCAACATGTATTGTTGTTTTAAATATTTATTTTAATTATAGCGGATTTATATTACTTGCTTTAATCAAATAATTAAAAATAAAACCAAAAGATTACTAACAAACATATACATACGTGGCAGTAAAACCTTAGATACATTAATATTTTTTTTTACATTTTATTGATTTTTTTAAAAAAAAGGTAGGTTTATTTATTATAATTTATAATTTATTGGTTAATTAGTTTTGTTATTAGTATTAATTTATGAATGAAAAATATTTTATATAGTATTTATCTAGCAAAATAATTAAAAAAGCGTAACTTAAAAAATGTTGAAATAATACTGGAATATGAATAAAGAAGAAAACAAGGAGTACTATACTTGTTTAATGTTTTTTATCATGTGTGTGGAGTTTTATTTAGGAAAATCGTATTTACATCGACATGAGGGGGCTAATAAAAATTATATATACAAGGTGTCCAGTTTAAAATACATGCGTATCTCGGAAACCGTTAGAAATACAAAATCGGTTAAATGGGGAAAAAGTTGCGCAATTACATACGTAACAATAATCCAGTTATACATTTTTAATAATTCATCCTGTTACGTGGTACCACAATGAAAACGAAAAATTTACATTTTCTTAAAACCTCCATATTACCTTTATTTGAAAAGATTTTTGCGACAAATTTTTAGGATCGGAGAAGTAACTAATAAGCATTTTAAAAATGACATTAAAAAGATTCTAGGCCTACTATGTTTCGCGCGGTCATACCCAACTTTTGTTTTTCTAATGGACGCCATATTGGATTTTTGCATTTTGCAAATCTCCATAACAAACGCTTTTCAACCATGTAAAGCGTCCGTATGTTTAACCTAGGGAAAATATGGAAATTTGCAAAATTAAGGTTTCACCATAGTAGGCCTTGGTGTCGTGATTAAACAATTGCAACGACTATTTCTAACAACTGTCAAATAATACATATTTTTCTGTAGTGCAAACAAGTTAATGATCTTTAAGTTTTCAATCGTTTTTCAAACTAGTACAAATATGAAATAGAGTGTTATTTAAACGGAAACGGTCTATATTATTTAGCTTTTAGCTCTATTATTTAGCTTTCGTTGTTCTCAAAGTATGAACAGCTTTTATGCTGCGCTGTTCACAAGTGCACACTATTCTATTTTACACAACTTATCTAAAATTTCCATAAACGTTACGTTTTACTTTCGCCATCCACAGTATGGAGAAAGTATTGTGATAGCAAAAATGTTGCAGATTTCGATGGATGTTTTGAGGTCCCTTGACCCGTTTTGACTATTTTTGCGATGAACTTCATGTGTGTGTATGTGCAAGACGTGAAAATTGCACATTTTTGAAATTAGTTAACGACAGAGCCTTTAAAAGTACTTATATTACAAAGCGCGTGCATTTAGTTGATTTTTTCAAATCATAACTAATACAAAGGGTGTTTAAATTGTAACGGTAATCCAAAATACGTAAAAATGGTAATAGATAAGAGTATTTTGTTTATGTAGGACTGTAGTCTATGTCAAGGTCTATAAAAACCCTATTAACCTTTTTTGCTTAATTTTATGTTACGAACTTATTTTAAAAATTCCCAATTTTAAATATTTTTTAAAAAACGACTTCAAGATTTTATTAAATTCTAGTGTGTTGCAAAGTGTTTTTTCTTAGTAATATGCGATTTGTCTCAATTCTCTTGATTTCTGTAAAAAAAAACTATGTGCTTGTCTTATATTAGAATATTTGTAAGAACGCTGTAATTGTTCATAAGTATGTCATAAACACTCAAGGATACTAAATGGAATAGGATGGCCCATCCGACGAAATTCGTAAACATATTGATAACGAAACAATGACATTAATGACGTCAGCTATGACGTCCTACAAAATGTCATTTATAAAGTGACAGATGTGTCACATGTAAAAGACGTCCAGGTTTATGTAAATCGACCCATTTGCTTTACAAGAAACCTTATCTTAGCAATGGAATTAACAAGAACATTTTTAAGAAAAGAAATAATTTTTGGTGAACTATTCAATTCATGTTATTGAGCTATACTTTGAAACTTGTTCAATATGGAATCTAAAACATCAGTTTAAACATTTTGGCGTTATTAATTACGTCACCTACGGTTAGCTTAGTAGTAGGTATATTAGTCTTATGGGAATGAGCCATCCTATTCAGTTTAAAAGCTGTATTACATTATACAATTTCTTGTACAATCTAAATTGTGTAGTTTCATACAGCAAATAGCATACAGATTGGCTTGTTTCTAGACTGTGCGGGAAATATTAGAATCTGCTAAATTTTTGATACTATTTTCCATACAATTTGCTTGCGAGCATGCGCAGCAAGGATTAAACGTCAGAACTGGTTTTTAGGTTATGTTGTAAACGTTATTAATTTCGAAAAACGTAAGTAAAACGCAAGTATGTATTAATAGTAGAGTTGAGAAAAGTGTGTGTCTTGTTTTTTAATCTTTCCTTCTATGCAAGATAACAACTCTTTAAATGTTTTATCGTCCATTCGAAGATAATTTTTGAACGAATCAGGATCCTCCGTTGCAAGTTCATTTCGCAGCATATTTAATGTACCATGTCCTTCCTTTCTCCTTTTTAACCACTTTTCTTGCCATGTCTTTCTTTGATTTCTTTTACATTTTCTGTTTACTTGTCTTTGTAGCAATCTTTAAAGCAATATACATGCAACAATCGTACCTGCTACAGTAAATTATTCTTTTCCTAAATCCATGTTTGCTGTTCACTATCTATTCGTTAATTTAACCTCAAAATTGTCTGACAGAAGTGTCAATATTGACACGATATTGCGCCAATTCTTGTACAAGAAAGTGTATGAGTTTCAAACAGCGATTGTAAGGACTAATCAAAATAGTATACAATTTAGATTGTATAATGTAATACAGCTTTTATACATTTTTTAAACACTCTCGTGAAACGTCATTTTGACAGATGTCATTTACGTCATGTTACCAGACGTCATTTACAAAAAAGAGGTTAATTAAGACGCGGTGCATTATAAACTTTTTATTTTATTTTATTCTCACAAATACACAATTAGATGTACGAAGATACATACATGGCGAAAGACATTTGGTGACCACGCCAATTTAATTTATTTAGAAAAACTGTATCTAAAAAAAACCTAACTGACCCAAATTTTTTTTTTCCGTTGTTAAACGTATTAAACAATTTTCGCACTATTCATTACTTTACCGATATTGCCATCCCTGCTTTTATTTCAGCATTAGTTCATCAAATTTAAATAAAATGTATTATTTAACTGAATCACATGGCCGAGCACTCTCGATAATCAAATGTATAACATTAATTATTCCCGTCACTTGATAATTGAACATTTGAGATAGAACCTCCTTCATAAATAATCAATTTGCGATAAGTAAATACACTTTCTTACTAATTGAAAGTCATAAGATAGCGAAGAAAAGCCACATAAAGTAGCAGGATGTATGGCTCCGCCGCAGATATACATCAGCAGGACAAAGTGAATGTATAAATAGTAGCGAGTCTGATAATCTAGACAAATTCTGCGACAATTTGCATTGTGCGGTCTTCTGTGTAACGGCCGATTTACCTTGATTTGTATACACTCAGCCTACTTACCAGATTAAGGCTAAATGCACACAACACCGGTCGACAATAATTTTATCAAGAAATCCTGATCCGCAGTTAAATGTTCATTTAAAATGTTTCGAAATGGTACTTCGTGTATATTTATTGTACCATTGTTAATTTCTTTTATTAAGGGAGTGGGGATTAATACGATCACAAAGATCATTGTTTGTGATACGTTTCAAGGCATCAAAACATTTTAAATGTAAACTCTTAAAAAAATCGGTAAGTTTGTTACTCTATAATAAAAAATTAAAAAAGATGCATATAGGTAAGATTAACCCATTCGCACACCAGTTCGTATGTCTCACATTATTGCTACGTTTTACAAATTACAGTCGGATGATAACATAATTTGAGTTCATCAAGGTACACAATTTGCACTTACAAAATTAGAAATAAGCAATAAGCTGAATATTTAATGTGTAGAAATTACATAGTTTATCCCAGTTAACACACAAATTAATGTTTTCTACGCGAAGGTTTAATGCAGTTTTTCTTAAACTTTTTTCTTCGCGACCTACTTTTCAATCCAAAAAATCGTCGCGACTCAACAAAATTTTGTTACTTTAAAATGATAATATTAACCATTTATAACCATAGACCCGAACTGAACCGGAACTGGAACAATGACCATAGCGAACCGGAACCGAACATTTTAGGTAAAAAACAACAAAACCGCAAAATCAGACCGAAACGATTGGTGTGAATCGGTTGAAACCGATGAAAACCGCTATAAACGTTTCAATTCGGTCAATTATATTTCATAATGGCACTGAATATTATTTATTTTCGTAATTTTGATTACATTTGACCAAAAATAGAAAAAATTCGGACAGTCTAATTATTAATAGGTACATATGCATCGTCATCATAAACGTTTTTGCATAATCTATACTTTTTTATATTTCTTATAAAAAAAATGAATTAAACCGGAACTGGAACTGAACCGTTGCTGCCGAAACAGTTGCCGAATCAAAATAAATTAAAAACCGGTGGTTTGGAACGTAAACCGAATAGTTACAATTTATCGAACCGGTAACCGGAACTGAACCGTTATTATTTGCGTTTCGGGTCCTTGTTTATAATCGTTATAATTTTTATAATTATAAAAAACATATATTGAATTTGCTATTAAATTTATTTATAAACTAAAACTCAAAATCTCATTACACAGAAAAATTACCTTGAAATGAATAAAATATTAATTTCCAGCTTGGTTAAATAAATAAAAACTTTATTATTAGTTTCAATATGGTTTGCGACCCAAAATAAATTTCTCCCGACCCATTTTTGGCGACCCACAGTTTAAGAAACACTGTTTAATGTATTAGGACAGTTTAAATTGTAATATTTTTTCTTATAGTTGTATCTGTAGGCGCTCAAAATACACCAGCATTTTTAAGGACAAATGAATGTTGCGATACAAAACAAATTGAAAGCCGTTGTGTTTACTGCCCCAGACTTATTATTGATCTTTATAATTTATTATTAAACATTTATTGGTACAATCGCAGGGTGTACCAGTAAGAGTTCCCCTTTTCTGTAACTTATTACCTATATTATGATAAAGAGGTTTGATGTTTGCTACAAATATTTAGAGAGTTGCAAATAATTGGTATATCAACTAACATTATGATAAACTTGCACTTCTTACTTCAGTTTTTATTTGCTTTATTATTCTACTTACATTATTTTAATTTTTATTAGGTAGTGGAAGACTACGCAATACTTTTCGCTACTTTTTGCTATTTAATAATTGTTTAACCCTTTGACTACCAATGGGACACATACTCCCCACAAAGATGTTTTGTTTCGTGACTTTAAGACCAACAAAAAAGGGTAATTTAAAAAGTCTGCAAAAAAATTTAAAAAAAATTACTATCGATTTGTCATAAAATTTTATAATTGATAAAAGTTGTTTCATGGCCTAAAACTAATTTTAAGACTAATAAAAGATCAGTAAAGATTCAAATGGCTGCAAAAAATTAAAAAGCTTTTTACTAATAATAACTCAGATAATTTTATTATTGTCAAAAGTTGTTGCATGAACCAACACTAAATTCAAAATTTAAAAGAAATCAATAAAAACTCATATTATTACACGGGACTTTAGCGATTTTAGAAATAAGGAGTAATATGCCTTTTTAGAACTGCAAAAAACAGTTTATTTGAAAAGCTGTTTAAAATTCATAATAAGACTATAAATAAGTAATTTGACATTTAGTTTTAAGTTTTATTTTTTACTAGTTTTAAACTTTCAGAGAGGGTGCCAGAAATTAAAATATTTTTTATTATTGATTACTCAGATAATTGTTTTATTATTGAAAGTTGGTGCATGGCCTTACTAATTTTAAGGCGATAAAAAAACAAAAGAAGTATTATAAAATTCATATGACAATAGACTTTAGCTTTTCTAATTTGTTGCAGACTTTTTGTATATTAAAATGAATATAAAAATAAATTTAGAAATACAAAATGCAACGTCAAATTTTATATTAACTAATATGTTTAAATTCTGAACAACTTTTTCCCATAAAATATTTTTGAAACTCTTAAAATAAGGGCACCTTACTTTTGCGAATAATTCTAAATAAGCTAAAATCTAGCGTTATATGAATTTTTATAACACTTTTTTTATCTTAAAATTAGTTTCAAATCATGCACAAACTTTTTTAAGCTTAAAAGTTTTTGAGAAGTAGATAATAAAAATGGTTTCCATTTGTCGCAGACTTTTTGAATGACCCTGTACCGTATACCTATGAATTAACAATAAAAAACAAAAGAATAAATTAGAAAATAATTTCAAGTCAAAGGGTTAATATGTTTCATGAATGACCTAACTTAACTATTTCATAAAAAAGTTTCTCGACAAAGTTAGTTATATCATGTGATGGGAAATTTCAAAAGCTTTATAATTATGTTTTTAAAACTATGAAAGTGCAGTTTAATAGAATATGAAAATAAAATAAAGAACAAGGGCTTAGGAGTTCTTACTGGGACACTCACTATACCAAATAGGGATTGTAAATTTACCGACTTTTTGAATGACCGGTAATTCGGTAAAACTGTCAATCAAAACCGGTTTACCGGTAATTTACCGGTAAATCATATTATTATATATATTTATATTATATTGTTTCTTTTTAGATTTTTTGGGGTTACTAACATTTTTAATGTAGTTTTCGGAGTTTATCCGCGTCTCCCCTATAATGAGAGCTTGCCGAAACGTCGAACCAATTTAAATATTATCCGGATAAACTCCGAAAACCATGTTAAAAATAAATATGTTTATATACATTTATTTATAATGGAACTGATTGAGATAGTTGAAGCCTAAACTATCCCAATTAGTTTCATACAATATATTAGTTAACACTTAACAGCCATTAACGTATCTAATATATTTTTGTGTAATATTAATATAACACAATATAAAATGACAATATATAATACTTATATAAAATAAAAATATTACAAAAAATATAATCCAGCATTACAAAAAACACATGAAAATAAAACTATTCTGAACATAAAATATAAAATGATTTAATATAATATACCTATGTTGTCAAACTATTAACAATATTTTTTATTTTAAACTTTTCTTAAAAAATAACCACGTAGAAAATATAATTTATTTTAACTATCGTCTCCTAATTGCGACCTAATTTTTGTACAAAATAATCCAGCCGCGGAAAAAGCTTTTTCGGATTCTACTACACTTGTTGGTCGATTAGTGAGTAAACAATCAAACAATCATATGCCATTTGTATGCTTTCCCCTTATTTTTTCTCTTTGAAAATACGTCAATTTTTTTTCGATTATTTGATTTAGATTTTTATCATGATTAGAAAGATGTTGTAAAATTACCGGAATTACCGGTAAAAAACTGGCAAATTACCGGTAAAATTTGAAGAGCATTTTTTGCGATTTACCGGTAAACCGGTTTACCGGTTTACCGGTAATACAATCCCTAATACCAAAATACGGAGGTAAAAATATTTGAAGGCTAGTTTTATCTCAATTTGGGTTAAATATTAAACTTTAGATAAACTATTTAAAAAATTAAGTAAGCTAGATAATAAGCAAAAATAAAAATGGGCACTTTTTTAAAAATCGTTAATAACTCGATATACTTGATGGTACAAATATTTTTGGGGAAATAGTTGTAGATGTTTTTACGCACTGTAAAGTAAAAACAGTGATTTGTTTCAATATTATTTAAATTCATGGCACTCTACAGCTTTTTTGATGAATTTTATTTGTTTTGGCCTTAATATGAACATAAATAAATAAAACCTTTTATTATTAAAAAGAAGAAAAAGAAGCTTTCTCATAAGGTTATAACCTATGGTTTCCATTTAAAAAAAGTTTGTAATTTAACTAAAATTTAAACAATATTTAAAAAAAAATTAAAGTTTTTATATTACAGGGAGTAAAAAATTCTATAACTTTTTTTCAAAAAATATTATTGTACCATCAGGTGTAACCGATCTATTAACCATTCTAAAAAAAGCCCATTTTGATTTTTGTTTATTATCTAGGTTGCCATGGAACTTTTTTAAAACATTAAAGCATCACTGAATAGATCTCAGAAAGGGTAACAATTTGTCTAATTTAAGCTTCTTCGTAGCTCTTACCGTATAAGAGATCCCAAAAGTGGCCCTTCTTTGTGTACCACCTTGTATATAACCTTTAGATTGAGATCGGTTTAAAAGACTGCATTATTTTAATATGATGCTCTCTTGTTTTCTATAAATCAGTAAAGCCAAACTATATAATTCTATATAATTAATTAGAATTACTATTATGCACATTGCACAATACTAGTACTGAATATTTGCTATAATTGCCAAATTTATCGCAGTCATTGTTTACTGCTTTGTGCAAATGCGATACGTTATTAATTATGCCAATAGTGCTTTTGTAATCAAAGGATAATTCAACATATATTATTTGTCACACCTGTAATAACAAATTTGTTGCCATAATTTGTAATGTATCATAATATCGGTCCATTTTGGGAAATTATGATCCTTGTCACTAAACGATTAATTTTATTGTTGTTAAATTGTGTAGTAAAATTATTTTCATCTAATTTTATAAAAATTAATTTCCACTTTCTTTCCTTTGATGTATTTCATGTGTTAATTAGAATCGTTCGTTGGAATATAAAAGTTCACAAAATCTTTAAGAGTTGTAGAACCTCAGTTTAATTGAATAATTTTTTTTTTAACATACCGTAGAAAAAGGTACACTGGGTGACAACGAAATTAAAAACGTTCTATTTTTTTTAATCGTTTGTCGATTGAGAATTTGTAAATTTTGAAGCATATTGTAAGCCGTTAAAGAAAATATTCTGCACTTCACTTCACGTGCCTTAAATTGAACATCATCTCCCATATAAAATACCTCAATTTTTGATAGTTATAAGTACCCTGTATATACCGGGTGGTCCACATAAAAGGTCCACTCTTGGGATCTCATAAACGGTAAGAGCTTAAATTAGACAAATTGTAACCCTTTCTGAGACCTATCCAGTTCCATGGTACCCTAGCCTAGATAATAAACAAAAATCAAAATGGGCATTTTTTAAAATCGTTAATAGCTCGGTTACACCTGATGGTACAATAATATTTTTGAAGAAAAAGTTGTAGTTGTTTTTACGCACTGTTAAAAAAAAAACATCCATTTGTTTTAATATCGCTTAAATTCTTAGATAAATTACAAACTTGCATTTCTTTAAATAGAAACCATAGTTGACTATGACCTCATGAAAAAGCATGTTTTTTTCCTCTTTTCAATCATATAAGGTTTAATGTATTTATTTTGATGTTGAGGCTCAAGACAAATAAAATTTATCAAAAAGTCCCTATGAAGCTATAGACCAGAGGTTCCCAAACTTTTTTGTCTCGTACACCACTTGACATGTTTTTCGGTTTTGGGTAGACCCCCTGCTTACCTGATATTGATTTTTTGCAAATTCATCATTTTTTCTTTTCACTAAACTAAACTAATAAAATAAAAACTTACACGCAGAGAAAATAAAAACGTACGCGGGCGGAGCTGCGGGCAACTGCTAGTTTGTAATAATTCTTAAACAGTTTCATATATCAGAAAATATACCTAATAACTTAAATTTTAATATAATTCTTCATCACGTTTCATGAACATTTATGTTTTAAAAATTTTTACTTCGTAGGTACTTTTATAATTTATGTAGATAGTTATATGTCTTTATATTAAGGTAGTATTATGTAAGTAAATAGGTACTATCTGTGTATGTGGATTATTCCATTCATGGAATGCCAAAATTAAAGTCGACCTGCTTATATGAGATCCACTATCGTTGACCCCAATTTTGATTTCATGGACCCCCAATTCTTTTTTTCGCTGACATGGACCCCTTGCAGGTCGTCGTCGACCCCTAGGGGTCGATATAGACCACTTTGGGAATCACTGCTATAGAGTATCTACCATTTATTAAAACAATATTGAAACAAA